>CM029385.1:12377549-12411399 GCA_017165825.1 Hepsetus odoe | reverse complement strand
GCTCCACGCCTAGTCATGCCGGGTTACTGTTACCATCCGTGGTCTTGCAGTTGTAGGCGACTTCACGGGCGATGCTGCGCATGTGGCCTGACTGCTGCGCATTCAGGCGGAAGGGAGAGGGCTGGCAGAACTCTCGAAAGCAGCGCTTGAAGTTCTCGTCCAAGAAGGCATAGAGCACGGGGTTCAGACTGCTGTTGACATAACCCAGGGCAATGCAGAAGTGCATGAGTACCACTGTGTGGACGCTGGCCAGGTTGAAGCCCAGTGACTGGGCCAGTGCCATGATCTGGATGGGCGTCCAGCACACCACAAAAACGGCCACCACCACCAGCACCATACGTGTGATGCGCCGAAGGTTGCGATCTTTCTCCTTGGAGCCAGACAGGATGCGCACACTGCGCAGTCGCTTCACCATCAGGCTGTAGCACATGCTAATTATGGCTACTGGGATCAGGAAGGACAGCAGGAACACACATGTACCAAACACGGGGTCCCAGTAGCTACGAGGGTCTGGCAGGCCCAAGATACACTCAATGCCTGTGCAAAAAAAAAACAAAAAAAAAGCAGTAGATACAGCAATACATTAGATAAAAATATGACAAAGCCTAGCATTACTGGCCTGGTCAAGCTGAGGTTTGGTTAGCATTGGAGATTCTATAACCAAAGGTCTTTCAAGTTTGGGCTAGGTTCAGATTTCATTTGAGTTCCTATCTAGTACCAAGGCTTAGTTTTTTTTGTTCATCATAAGCAAAAGTATACAGAATAAGACACAATAAAAAAAATAAGGCAAGTCTGTTGCTGTTTAAAAATCTAAGGTGGTTGCTTAGTTACAATAAGTAGATCAATTTAAATAATCAGCCAACGATATTTTTTTCAATAACATGATAAACGTTCTCACAATATGCTATATGCTTTTCTAAGCATGTTTATTTTGTCAGTAATTAAAGAACATTGTCAATTTACAAGCTCCATTATCTAGAGATTATAATTAGTTCCGTTTAAAAGGGATTAGTGCAGTGAAGATGGTGAAAATCCCAGATCATAAACGTTACTAAGCATTTAGTGCAACACTGCTAGGGCTACTGAAAAGTAGGGTCAATATAATTTTTTATTATCTTTTAGAAAAGATCATTTTTGGTCATTATGTGGGAAAAGCCCACATGCAATTCATACCATTCAGAAAATAACAAAATCAGGGACATTGCATCAAACTATAAGAAACATGGTTCCTAAAGCTTTATACATTAAAAGAATTTTACTGTTTCATGATCTCTAAAAAATAGCATTGCATGTGGAAGACCCAATCTGACTAATCCCAACATTGTTTATCAGTTCTGTTTATCCACTATGCTAAAGGTTTTGTACGGTTACTACTGGGGTCCAGAAGGCCGCTGCAAAATGGATTGACCAGTCAGTAGAAACCTGTTGGACAACACACAGGTTTGGATTGAAAACATGATGCTTTGTTTGAGGATGGATTGCACTTATTGAAGATTGTTTCAACATTTCAGTGGTGATTATATCTTAAATAAATAAGAAGCAAATTAATGTTTAGTTTTCAGCGGGGCTTGACGTAAGCATGGATGAAAAAGGAAACTGCACACATGACAAGTGAAGTGTATAATGTACTACATAGATAAATAAGAATCATTCTAAGTCAGCGAATGCATGAGTTCAGAGCAAGGTCATTTGGAATGCGTGAGGAGCTTTGGAAAAAAACCAAAACATTTTATTAAACTTTTAAGGCAAAACAATCTATGCATCTATGCTACAATATTAATCTCAATGCCAAGCAAAATGAATGTAAAGTGATATGTGATATACTTGGGATATCTGTGCTATACTTGGGATTTCATTTATATGGAATATCTGCTTAGATTTATTTTATGTCTTAGTTTTTGAGTGTATTCCTAATTCTTATTCTTATATCTTCAAAAGTGTCAAAGAGGCACTGCAAAATAGTGAAATGTTCAAAATCTTCCAAGGGATTTCTACACTTTAGTTAACACATATCTACAAATAAAAAATAATTAACTAAATTCACTTTCAACTTGACTGCTTGCCAAGAAATTGTACTGCTCACATGAATGTGGTGTGAAGTCTACAATATCTCTTAAGCTAGAGTAAATCCCACACAGCCTCATCCAAAACATTGTGTTCCAAAGATTAGAAGCTACAAAAAAGCTTTGCATGAGATGTTTGCTCTCTTTAATCCTGTTCTTTTTAGTTTCACTCCGACATGTTCGACTTTCTGAGTTTTAAAACTTATTTAGTGATGTGCTGTTCACTGGAATGCAACATTCACTTGGGTTTAGTGCCAGAATGGAAAATGAAAAGTCAGTCAGGCGAAGAAGACACAGGTACAATGTGTTGATTAGTCATAATTTCATCCTCAGCCAGACTGAATTAGTTGCCAGCAGGTCACATACACAAATGTACCTGGAAATTAATTACTTACAAGTCTATCACTGATCAGAAGAATGATTCAAATACAACCAAATATGAAGAGAAAAGTGGCCTAGCAGTTTGCAAGATAAAAGTGGTTTGATTTTGATGACTTCATGCTTGAAAAGCACAGCTGTAGTTCCTGTTCAGGCTATTTTTGATTGGGAAAGGCATATTGTAGTGGGCCGAGAGGGACTGTGTGCAATTTATTCACCACCCAACCTTCCTTATTTCTCCAAAAATAAAACTATATCACTGTGATCCTTTTTCCTTTAAAGAGTCCCTTCTATTAAAGAGCACACTCTATGTCCTCTTTCTTCTTTGTTCTCAGCCCTTTTCACTGGAAAAGTGTGGTTAGAATGAGGTGTTGTCCATATAAGGTTAATTACTCTTTCTGTAGAAGTTCTTGTTCTTCTTCATTTCTTATGGTCTTCTGCATCTTCCTCTGCCACCAAGTTCTCACTTGCACCTGTATGTCCTCTCTCCTCCTGTTTGGTCTTCCTTTTCTCCTCTTGCCAGACAGCTTCGTTTTCAACATCCTTCTAGCAATATAATCCTCATCTCTCCTCTGTCCATGTCCAAAACAATGCAGTCTCGTTTTTTATTTGTTTACTTTGTCTCCAAGCTGTCCAAGCTGAGCTGCACTTATAATAAACTCATTACTAATCCTGTCCATTCTCATCATTCCAAATGCAAATCTCAGCATCTTTAACTCTGCCACCTCCAGTTTTATTTTATACGCTGTCTTATAAACCTTCTCTATCACTGGTGATGCTCATGGATCACTCCTGCCAATCTTCTCCACCCATTTCTACATGCCTGCACTCTCTTACACATTCCCATTACAGCTTTGTATAAAAACTATAAAACACATTTGGAATCTGCATATTTATAAAGACAGCTTTTGCCAGGTGCTATATAACTATCAACACATATTTCTAAATTAAACATGTATATTAGAATGTAACTGAAAATCCTTACTTAAGAAATTTATTTTTAGATGTGCAGAATGTGTTTATTTTCTATTTTCAGTTAAAAAAAGACATTAATGCAAAGCAAAGACATTTAATTTACTGCTGCTTTGTACACATGCATTTATAGATGGAATGGCTCCACTAAAAAGGTTATACCTATTTCACACTCACAGGACTTAAGCCTCTGTTCCTCTCCACTTCTCCCAATTTCTATCTGATTCTCAGTCTCTTTCTCGCTATCTCTCTATGCTCACTGTTCAGTGTTGATGGCAATCAAGTATAACGCACATGAAATGGTGAATAAAGAAATCTCTGCTTAAGGTAGTTCTGCAGAAAGCTCAGCCTCCTGAAGGGCTTGTATGAGGTAGAGAGAGACTATGCTAAGCCATATCTTAAGGGGGTTCTACCACATAACAACTTTACCACAACAGAGAACACAGTGACAAGGGATTTCTTCAAGAAGGCTCACTGTCCTGGAGGACTCCGGTGTGATACAGAATAAAATAACATAAATGTGCTTAGGGTGGAGCACATAACAGCTTATAATAGCTCAAAATAACAAATAAAGCTGATAGCCATAAAAGATCATCTAATATCAAAAATCACCCTCTGTACCCTAATCCTAGGGTCTAATTCAATCAAACCCCAGCTACATCCACCCCCAGCAGGTATATATATATATATATATATATATATATATATATATATATATATATATATATATATATATGTATATATATATATATATGATCTACAGTCTAGTAACAATCTACTTTTTCCTATCTGAGACAGGGCAGCAACTGTTAAAGAAGGCACTGGTTCCAGCATTCTTCAAGTGGAATAAAGTCTCTGTTCCATTTCCAAGAACAGTGAGGGTCTGAGAAAGGAGAGAGTGAACGGCAGAGGATCACACACTGGCCGAGGAGACTGATACAATGCACGAAGACTATTACTGTGCCTCAGCTCTTGATCCTGCAGTTGTTGACTGAACCCTAAAAATGATGTGCTAGAAGCCATGAAGCATGCAGGCATGTTCAACAAGGAATGTTAAATCATTCCTGATTAAAGTTAGCTGACTAAGGCAGCAGTGGCCCAGTGGCTAGGGAGTTGGCCACAGAATTGGAAGATTGTGGGTTCAAACCCCTTACCAGTAGGTTGCTGTGAGGTACCCTTGAGCAAGGTACCATCCCTGTTGCTGCTACCCAGGCATAGCTCTGCACGGTGCTTGTGTGTCTGGATTAAATGCAGAAGTCCAATTTTGTTGTGGTTCACTGTATGCTGTTCTCACAATGACAAAAAAAAGTCACTTTCACTTAACTAGGTATTTTTGGTGTTTCTGTCTTTCTCTCAAGCTACAAAGGTTGTATGAACAATATCTGGATGAGCATCAGCAAGAATCTACCCATATTGTGGGGTGAGTTCCAGAGATTAATCGAGTTCTGGAGGTGGTCTAGTGGTAGGATACTTGTCTATGGCTCAAGAGGTCCCAGGTTTGAATCCCACCTCCAGCACTACCACCACTGAGTTGCTCCAGGGGGCACTGTCCCTGTAATTAGGCCATGGAAGTCGCTCTGGATAAGAGTGTCTGCTAAATGCTGTAAATATAATGAGAAATATCAGCTGCTTGCTAAAATTCTGATGGTAATTAAATATTAATAATCCATTTGGTTAATCTGACTAAATGGCTCATCTTCATTAGATACCATTACCTATAATAAGTAAAAATGTTACATTAAAAAAAATTGTGTAATACTGAATATTAATAATGAGAAATATTGCATAAATTGAATTTTTAAATGGTTTCTCATGCCAATTTATTATGTCTGCAAAATATACAGCTGCATCACTGCAAAAAAGATGGCATGAGAAGCGAAAGATTTTTGGTTATAATTTTAAATTGAATTTACTCAAATTTCATAAATAACACAAAAGCAGATGCATTCACATACCTATTCAGTACAGCAATTTAACTCCATCAATCAGTTAAACGGCACAATATAAAGCAAAAGCAAATGAGACAATTACAATACACGAGTTTTAACATGACACATTAACAACTCAACATGTGTCATTCAAAATGAGGAAAATGCTATTTATGGTCAATAAAAGCACACTATTTTCATACTTAGATCTCAGAAAGAAAAATAATAACCTGCAGTTATTATCTTAAGTGAAGTGGTTGGACTAGATTAGAAGCAACACTTGAAAGGTTTTGGAGTCACGTCCTTAATGATGTTGCTATAAAAACATTTATAAAGCATTCCCATCCCAACATCCAACATCAAGTTGTAAGAAAATCTTTCCAACTTGTCATTGCAGCAGTCTATATCACATGTTGATCTGTCTTTTACAGTGTCCAGAAATGTATGAGCAGACCGCCGTGATGCACTGGAGCGAGCCACAGGTGGTAATAGCTGTATGTGAGAGTGGTCTGCACGAGAAGTCTTTATAAAGTGTTGTGAGTGTGTGGAGAAGAGTGAGACAAGAAGAGGAGGAACAGTCTGCTCCACTTTGACTGCACTGCTGAAAGCTTCCATTTGGTATTCACCGAAATCTATTAGGCTCATGAATGATTAATCGCACTGGCCGACGAGGTGTCAGAGAGAGCAGAGATTTAGAGCTTGTCGAGATATGAGCACAGCACATACACATCACGGGCCCAAGCATTTTCTAATGCCAACAGAAAGACAGATGTACAGAGCCCAGCATGGCATTAAGCAAAGCATATCTAGCCCTCCCCAGGTCAATTACCCGTGTAAATAACTCACAATGTGCTTTTTCAAAATGCAGCTCCAGCTTAATTAAAGCAGTTCTAATTGAGAATGATTTGCCACAAAAGAAGATTGCTTTTATTTTGGTTTGCTGTTCTGCACTCCCAAGCAATTAAGTCCACCTGATCTGATGCTCTTGTCATTATTGCAGCTACCATTGAAGGCCTGGAAAAGTTTTTTAAATTAACTGAAATAAAATGTCTCAAGTGTGTCTTGAAAAACATCATAATATTGATCAAATTCATTTAGTCTTAATAGATTCTTAACACAATCAATTGTTACACCTGATGCCATCACTTCATTTAATACATTGTGTAACCTCAATTTCCACCCTAATGAGTCTTTCTCTATACATGACTGATGAGAAAAGGCCAAGGGACTGGGAAACTTTATGATACAACGCAACAGGTCCACAATCACAATTCCGCAACAGGTCAGTCACAATTCCTACAGTTTCTAAAAGAAGCCAGGCCTGCAATTATGAAAACTGAGGAAACTATTTGTTACCATGCATATGTGATTTTTTCATAAACTGTCACATTTGTTTTTTTTCTTCTTGCAAGGGCTTGCATCTCTTCTAAGCAGGTTTACCACATCTCTGGTAGTTTGAAGCCAGTTTTAAAATGGTTGACTTCATAAAAGACAGCTCATAATTTTAGCTTTCCAAAAGAATCTCCCAAAAGTTTCATGAACCTCCACTTGTTGACAGAACCCTTAAAAACTCTCTAAACCAAGCCTATGTGAAGATTCTTTATGGCTCTAAAAGGCTCACACATCTCATTGACATTTCTAGCAAAATTCAAGTACAAGAATTCTCCTTCTTGAGCAAGGTACTGTCCCCATCACTGCTTCCCATAGACTGGACATTGCCGCATGCTGTGTGCGGGTTAAATGAGAATGCATTTTGTTGTGGTTCACTGTGTGCTGTGCTGTTTTGACAAATAGTCACTTTCACTTCACTTCTGTGATTTCATTAACACTGGCTTTACATTCTGCGTCAGCAATCTTAATTTCTGAACTATTCTTTTCTGCGTAGTTTTTGTTCGTTTGTTTCTTTGGAGGGTAAGTTGTTAAATACATTTTGGAACCTGTTATTTTGAATGTAAATATAATTTTACATGAAAAAAAACTGTTGAATTGCTTTTACACAATATTTGCCACCTCTGAATCTTCGTATTAAAAATGCAATGGTTTACTTTGAATCCAGACCAATTTCTTGATGGTGCCAAAGAAGGTCATCCTGGTTACTTTCTGTATTTATTTATTTTTTTTACTTTCTGTCCACAAAAACACACACTGCATTAACCTTGCCCACGCACACACACACATACACACACACACACACACACACACACACACACACACACACACACACACACACACACACACACACACACACACATTGTGCTCCATTCTTACTGTAGGCAGCAGGTGGTGATCATTGTTCGTCTGAGACCTTGTAAAGCTGCCTGCTACTTTTTACTGCCAGCGCTGCATTAATTATTATTGTTCAAGGCTCCCTTGTCATCTGCTGCTGTCCTGTTCATAGTCTCTGCAAGCTAAGCCACATAATTGGACGATCACACAAAGACACAAAGACACATATGCTCACACTTACCGTGATCATCCTCAACATCTCCAAGTACCATTGCTGGGACCCCTATGGCTGAGGCCAGTACCCACACGCATATGTTGACCACCTTGGCCTTGTGTGGTGTTCTCATGTCCAGTGCTTTGACTGGGTGGCATACGGCCACGTAGCGATCTATGCTCATCACGGTCAGTGTGAAGACACTGGTGAACATGTTGTAGTAATCGATGGAGACAACAGCTTTGCACAAGGCATTACCAAAGGGCCAGAAACCAAGGAACACATCTGTGCCCTGGAAAGGGAGAGTAGCCAACACCAGAGCATCTGCCAGGGCCAGGTTAAAGATGTAGATGTTGGTGGCTGTCTTCATCTTGGTATATCTTAAAGAGAGAGAGAAAGAGAGGGAGTGTCAAAGAAAGAGATGAACAGACATGAGTACAATTAAATGAGCGTATAATGGATTAAAAAATGTTTCAATTTTAAGAACACCGTGGCCTAGTGGTTTGGGAGTTGCCCCCACATCGGAATTATTGTGGGTTCAATTCCCTCACCAGTAGGTTGCCCTGAGGTACCCTTGAGCAAGGTACGGTCCCCGTCACTACTCCCTGGGTGCTTTCAATAGCTGCCCACTGCTGCACGGAGTTCATGGGTTCATGGGTGTTTGCATGGGTTAAATGCAGAGGTCCAATTTCGCTGTGGTTCACTGTGTGCTGTGCTGTGACCTTGAAATGACAAGGGTTGTCACTTTCACTTTTTTTCACTTTCAGTGTAAATATGAATGTAAAGGGAAACCAGAGTGGAATGTCCTCAAATGACTTTGTAAAAATACAGCACTGCTCTTATTGAGCTGTTCACTAAGTAGACTAAAAAACATTTGGTGGGTTATTAAAGAATTAGGGAACACTTTCTGTCCCATCCATGAAATTTCTAATAATCCAAGCATGAAATGCAATGACATGAAAATTCTATTTTACCGATAAAAAAAAGTTTTTAGAAACATCCCCTAATTTTTTTCTCTTCTTTTACCTTTATTATGATCAACTTACATTTTAAATAACAGTTAAAATACATCATAAATACATTATTGTATGATTGGTATGATTTTGCCATATGCCTCTTTTTGGTGAATTTTAGTTCTTTCTAAGGTTAATTTTGGTTATGAGTTACACATTTATAAAACTTTTGCCAAACCAGATATGTGGCAGAAGAAAAGCAACAATTACTGCATAACTAACTAGTCATTAATAATAATTATAGATGACTTAATATAATGTTATTATAATAGTAATCTGTTATTATAATAGTAATAACTAATGCTTTTTGAACAATTAATAAAGATATATTTGACAAGTATTCTGTGAAATATTAACAAAAAATTGGGGCAGTGGTGGCCTAGTGGTTAGGGCAT
Source organism: Hepsetus odoe (assembly GCA_017165825.1). Taxonomy (NCBI): domain Eukaryota; kingdom Metazoa; phylum Chordata; class Actinopteri; order Characiformes; family Hepsetidae; genus Hepsetus; species Hepsetus odoe. The sequence continues at coordinate 12,402,210 of CM029385.1, read as the reverse complement.
TGGCCACATGATTGCAGGATCGGGGGTTCGAACCCCTTCTCAATAGGTTGCCCTGAGGTACCTTGAGCAAGGTGCCGTCCCCGTCACTGCTCCCCGGTCGCTTTCAATAGCTGCCCACTGCTGCACGGTGTTTGAGTGTGCATGGGTTAAATGCAGAAGGTCAAATTTCGTTGTGGTTCACTGTCTGCTGTGCTGTGACCTCGCAATGACAAGGGTTGTCACTTTCAAATAGCCCATTATTTTATTAAACTTCAAATCAAATTATTTGATTTCTGGTTTATTATATCATGCAAACTTTCAGGATGTTCTGCTTTCAGTAATGATACCCCTTCAACACTTCGATTCTGATCTCAGGGCATTGATCTGGTAGTTTTTTTTAGCTTACTCTACCTTGTACTACCCTCATTTGGATTAAGAGTAGTCCACCATCCAAAACAAAACATCCAGCTTACAGTGTTCCTGTGGTCAGAAACCGACCAAAGAAGAGGACCTAAAGAAGGGTGCCCAAGTTCAATTCTGGATTCCTGATTCCTATCCCAGAAATAGCAGTAGACATTTGAGGTGTATTGCAAGGTGTTTCAGATAAAGAGAGAAGGAATTGCACATTCAGTTATTTAACAAGCAGGTGAGATGAATGTCTGTGTTTAAAAACTATTTGCTAAATGCAAGTATTAAAGGCCAACTTCCTGGGTTGTGTACAAATGATGCTGCCCCATAATAACGAAAGGTCCAAGCCGTTCCTGAAAACACAACACTCATACGAATAAGCATGCAGGCGAATGGCTCTTTCCTTGCATCTTCTCAAGAGCAGCAATCAAAACAACAGTCACAGTCAAGGGCAATTTGCTTTCCAATATTTCTCTTTGTTATTTTGTGTTGCTTTTATGGAAAAACCAAATGTTTGTACCCTTCTGTGAATAAGAATGATCACATATGCGAATGACGGCCCGTATTTGTGCATAGGCAGCTGAATTAAGTGAGCACTGCAAAGTGTGCACTTCCATATTGACTTTACAGCCTATCCCTGCAAGCAAATACACACAAATATATACCAACACACAGCTTACCAACCCTCAAAAAAGGACACATTGTGATGTGCATTGCGTTTTTGTAAAACTGTCTGCATGTTTCAATTTACTGTTTTTTTCCTGATTATTAGAGTAAAGGTTTTGGAGACTGCCAGGAAAGAGGAGAATATGAAGGCCAAAGAGGAGGTTTATAGATGTAGTGGATCAGTACATGCAGGTAGTCATTGTGAAAGAGGAAAATGTAGAGAACTGGAAGAAATGGCGATGGATGATCTGCTGTTGGAAAGTATTTTCACATTAACTGATTTTTTTTAAGGGCAGCATGGTGGAGCCCTTAGCTTTACAGCACGTTTTTGGTTCTGGTCCCAGGAATCTAGATCATTTCTGCGTGGAATTTACATGTTCTGCTTGTGTGTGTGTCTAAGTGTGACTGTATGCCTGCCCTGTAATAGGCTGATAACCTGTCAAGTCCAACCTGTTTCCCTTTTCACTCTATGAGCACTGGGATTGGTTTCAGCACACCCTGCACTAATGGTTACTAATGGTTACCTAATGGTCAGGAAAAGTGACTCAAATAATGGCTAGGTAACCCAGCAGTATCCATAAATTTAAACAAGACTTTGATATTTTGTTGCTGCCAGGCCAAATGCTCGATCCTCCATTTTTGGTGTTGTTTTTTTTTTTTGTTAGTTTTTTTTTGCCATAAAAATGTAATTTAAGCTTACATTTACTTTGCGTGCCAATGTACTGATAAAAACTTACAGACTTATCCCAAAGTTGGTTTAAACATCCACTTCCATTATCAGAAAAGCTGTTATAATAAATGAGCAGGCTAATGTGCTGTAAGTGGAAAAAGTAAATCTGTATATGCTAATGCATTTGTTTTGCAACATCACCAAAACAATCAATGTACACGTTTTTTCACTCAAACTGTGTTTGCTAAGGTCAAACTCACCCAATGAGTTTGTTAAGGTTGATGTAATTGTGTTTTTCTGCAAACTCATCAAGGCTATATTGCCTGATCTTCTGTGTTTCATAAGGTAAAATCAAAATGCTTCTATTGCTCTATCTGCCTTCATAAGCAGCATGAGCACCTATAAAGAGTTGAATTTTCAAAGGCAGCACAGCACTAATGTATTACTAGAGAAGGATAAAAGAATGTTCTGATTTGGTTAAGCATAAAACTGAATTCCCTCCCACAGTGTACGGATCCAGGATTCACTTGAAATGGAATGAAAGTCCATGCTGCAGTAGTTTTGTGTGTACACAGGGCTCAGTTGAGGTGGTTCAACTAATGAAGCCAAAGAAAAAAAGTTGTATTGGTTGGCATTAAACAAAACTGGTGTGGACGCATGTTTATATCTGCGGACAAAGGATTGAATAAAAGATTCTAAAACTACCAATGGTGATATACTGTTTCAAATATAGTTTTTAAACACTATAGTTTAGGCTTTTCACTCTAAGCTTTGATAAAACTAATGGTTATTCTGACTAAAGCAAATGTTTCATTTTCATTACTGAGGTGCTTAGAATTCTGTCCACTGTGGCCACACAGTTTAGATAACATGCACTTGCTGATGCTTGTTGACACAACTTTATGACTCCACTTTAATTATTGTAAATTAAAAGTAATGATAATTAGTCATCGCGTTCCTTGGTGAAGTAATTGGAAAAAAAAATTGTAGGAATAATGCATCATTTCTTTACAATTAACTGACATTTAACAAGCTGACTCTACTTGATGAAGCGGTTGCTTTGATTTCCATCTCATTTCCTGGCTCGGCTACCCTAGTGAGTTTTGTGCGTTTTGGGAGAGTTCTTTTCCATTGCTGATGAAAAAAGAGGAATATATTTAGCATAATGAGGGCCTTTTTTCCTGACATCCGCAAGTTATGTCTGTTTCTTTTTACTTCTTTTAAATCCCAGACTTCCCTCCCTTGTTCTGTTTTGAGTGTGGGAGTCATTAGTAATAGATAATCATCCTCCCCCTCTCTATGATAATAATGCACTAAGATGAGACAAAAACAGGGAGTAAAGTAGAAAAGTAGTATGTTGTCCAGAATTTCAGAACTGCTATAAGCTACATACAGAAATAATAAAGCTGCCACAACCATTGGTGTTATTTTTGATAACTAATAACTGCCCCTGAAACAAGAAGTGCATTTCTATTCATATGCTAGCTTGCTCAAAATGATGTGTCAGCACATTTTGTTTTTCTTTGATCATGTTTTTACATGTTCAAACACATATAACAACACAGACACCTTTTCTTCTGCGTTAAAGGGTTAAACTTATTCGGTATTTGTTTTGTTCTGTTCCAGCTCTTCCAGAATAAGGCACTTAAGAAAAGAATTTGGTACTTGGCTTCAGAAACAGGCGGGGGGTGAGGAGGGAGCTACTTAGGAGAGAAAGAGAGACACGGCGAGTGCAGATATGAGGAATAAGTGGTCTAAAGTAAAAAATACTATTTAAGTTTGCAGAGCTTGAGCAATATCAAGACAAGCCATCATTATTGCTATAAATACTTTTTAACACGAGTGGCTGAAAATCCGCACTTAAAGAATAGCGAGCAACTAGGAGCGCCAACATTCACTGTGTTAGGAATTAAACACGCATTCTTCAAAATAAACAGATCTTCAGTAATGCGAGCAAATAACCATTGCTGTTCCCTTTTCAATAGTTAGTTTAAGGTTTAATGTATATATATATGAGAGTATTGGTGAAAAGAAACATCTTAAAGTTTGAAGAGCATCAACATAAAGTAACAATAAAAAAGCCCTTAAATCAGACAGAACCTTAAGTGGAGTTTCTGTGAAGATTTCTCATGCTCATACAAAGACAACCCTGAAAAAAATATACAAACATATTATGCCATCTGCCAGGTACATCAAGAGGAACTGTTGGTTTACACCCAAAATTGAGATCCTAAAACCATCAATGTCAATATGGTGTTGCTCTCTTCTCTGCAGCTACAACTTTCACACTTCTGGAAAGGCCCTCCACAAGATTCTGAAGTCTGACCAGGAACATTTTAAACCATTCATTAAAAAAAGAACGTGCATGAGATTGATGTTGGACAAGTAGCTCTTGCTCATAATCTCCTTTCACCATGTTTAATGGGGTTCAGTGCTGCTCAGTTTTCTTTTGTTCCTAAACAGATTCACTCGGGATAGGTGTTTGATTCTATACACATGTGGCAATGGGCATAGATTAAACACCTGAGTTCATAAATAAGAAACAAACAAACAAATAAATAAATAAAAGTTGGAGAATTTAACATTTCATCATACAGGCTGCCAGCTAAAAATGTGCAATGAAAGGTACATTTTAATAGAGAAATGTTAGTAATTCAGTAATAATGACAGTGGTATGACAGACAAGTCACTCTTTAAAAAGAAAATAATACACACACACACACACACACACGCAATACACACACACACACACACACAAACGCACATGCACACACACACATGCATGCACGCATGCATGCACACACACACACATACACACACACACACACACACACACACACACACACACACACACACACAAACACACACACAGTCCTTTCTTTAAGTCCCATTTATTTTCTTCATGCTTCTGGGGCATCCACAGATGTGGTCTGTCTGTGTGGGCTGGTCTCAGGTCATTAGCCACTGCTAAAGAGGGAGCGAGAGAGGGGGAGCTGATGAAGGAGGATATGAGATGAGAACGAGCTACTGGGAGGATGATAATGAGCCAATTAAACCCTATCCAGAGAAACCTTATCACCATAATAAACAACAAAAGCACAGGGAAGCGATTTGGAGAAAGGTCATATTCTGAAATTCAAAACTCTTGCTGTGTACAAACATGTGCTTATTTATACATCATCCAGATCGAAACTTTTAAAACTCCTTTTTATAACTTGTTTTCGTTCATCTCTTTTAACAAAAGCCTGCAGCCTTTTGCATTGTGTGAATATTTCATGACGAATGGGCCACTATACAGTAAATGTTCAACGGGCTTTAACACTACCTAAGGCCTTCTCATGTTTTTATAAATGAAGGTAAAGAATGCTTTGCTTGGACTTCTGCCTGTAGGAAAACCATAATACTGTTTAACTGACATAGAACTTTTAAATAATGTGGAGGCTTTTTTTAAATAACTTTTTTTTTTACTTTGCACTCATTTCCTTGAACAGTTCCCCAAAACCATACATCTAAAAAGTTCTCAGAAGAACATAAAGCGGCTCTTCTATTTAATTACTTCAAAAAACTCTTTGTTTTCTTATTTTCCAGCAACTACACCTGTATGTACTGGAAATACGCAGACACAATCCACTTGAAGGGCTGATGGAGGTCAGGATATTGTGGTATCTAATGCATTTTAAGTAAGCTAGCTCATGCACTTGATCTATCTATTGATTAAGCTGGGTCATTAAGCGACTTACCAGATCTCAATTCAGAATTGAAAGTGGGACCATCTTGTACAAGTGCTGGAGTAATAAAGATGCCTGTATTTTCTATTGAGAATTCAGAGTGCATGCTATAAATACATTACTTCATTAGAGTAGGACTCAGTGTAGTTGATAATGATTTCTTACCTCAGTTGTTAACCTCAATGAATCTCATTGTAGTAGAAAATAGAAATGTGTAGCAGAGCAAAGGCAATCATTTCATCTGCAGCATACAGATGAAGTTACATATGATGTGTCAGAAAAGATCATATTTTTTATTTAAAATATAAAAACTTCATATAATGTTACCCCCTTTACAATCTACACAAGAACTATGTCATATGCTTTGAAGCATCATAAGTCACACACAGATGACTTTAAAACCAAACCGGGGATTGTTCTGCACTTTTAATGAGCATTGCAGGTTCCAGATTGCCAATATGGGCAAGAACGTAACATCATTTTCACTTTTTAGATGGGTTAAGCAGATATCATTTTTATATTGAAGAGCTGCTGCAGGTGGGTTGGCCTTCATGGTGAAACTTGATGTTTGAAGAATGTACTTCTCACCCATGTTCCATAAGCTTTAATCTGGAGAAGAAACCATTTAAAGTTTGAAATCTTGAGTTCAACTGTATGAATAGTGCAGAACATTGTAGAATTGTTCTTTCACTCCTCAAACGCAAGCTTTTAGTTGCCTGCCCCGGTTGGCATGTTCCATATGGTACACTCATGCTTTCCATTCAATATTTGTTGGTCCTGGTTGTACAATTAGCAGCTTATTAAGTATTAAGTACTAAACATATACTGTCTCCTCCAAAGTATTGAAACAACATGGCTCTTCATTCATTTTTGCTATTTACTTCAGTCATTTGGGTTTGAGATTTAAAGATGAATATGGGTTGAGAGAATTTCTTTCATTTACTAGAGATGTTTGATTAGATGGAATGTAGTACTGTGTGTGAGTGATTACCCAGTTAGGAAAACCCAAAATATTTTGGTACTTTAGTGTGATGAACAGCTCTACATCGTAAACAGCTCCCTAACACATCCCTAAGGTATGTAATGAAGCTCCATCAGTCCAAAGAAGACAGTTCCACTGATCCACAAGCCAACACTCTCTATCTGACTCTTCACACAGGGTTTAATGACCTTAGACTCATGTATGACTGCTGCACAGCGTCAAATTCTATTATCCTTTTTTTTTTAACAAAGAATCGAAAAGCTTTCTTGTGTTCAATTAAACCGTTGTTTCAGCAATGGGACCACCTGAATAGTGTAGTTCACTAATTAAGAGGGGTTGTCTGGAAACCTTTAGGAAGGTTGTTGTAGCCTCTAAATCCTTTATTCTGTTCTCTTCCTGTTGGTAACAAATTCTGGCAAGATTAAATTATACACGTCCCTAACCACCTGCAGTTCTGAAAAATTATACATAAATAAATAGGCAATTAAGTTTGGTGGAAAAGTGCAATTTCATAATTTCTTCCTGCAATATTATATTCCTTTATAGATTTGATTTCATGGCTGCGTAAGCCAGCTTCATATACTATATTTGCTTGTATTGCAAATCTAGTATGGGAGTAAAATATATATAGTACTGTTCAAAATTTTTAGGCAGGTGTGCAAAAATGCTGTAAACAAAGAATGCTTTCAGAAATTTTTAGCAATTTACAAAATGCAAAGTGAGCGAACAAAAGAAAAATCTAAATCAAATCAATATTTGGTGTTACTACCTTTTACCTTCAAACCAGCATCAGTTCTTCTACAAAGTCAGGGATTTTGTAGGATTATAGTCGGTGTATGATCAACCAGTTTTACCAAACAGGTGCTGATGATCATCAGTGTCACACGGAGGTTGAAACACAGTCATGTTTGGAACAACCTACCAGCCGAGTTCCTTCAAAAACTGTGTGCAAGTGTACCTAGAAGAACTGATGCTGTTTTGAAGGCAAAGGGTGGTCACACCAAATATTGATTTGATTTAGATTTCTCTTTTGGTCATTCACTGCATTTTGTTGATTGATGAAAATAAATGATGAACACTTCCATTTTTGAAAGCATTCTTTGTTTACAGCATTTTTACACTTTTGCACAGCACTGTATATATATATATATATATATATATATATATATATATATATATATATATATGAATTTATATATTTTTTAACCCCATTTATATATGGGGTTAAAATATATTTAAATTAATTTAATACATGGAAAAATCTAATTTCCCATGATATGAACCCTTAAATGCAACCTCAGGATCTAGAAAATGTTCTTTTTAAAAAACCGTTTAATGCCTGAAGGCTAGGTTTAAAAAAAAAATGCTTCCCCGAACTACACAGACAAACTATCTGCAACAGCTCTTAGCCCATACAGAATTCCAGAGGAAAAGTGTCTGGATTATAACATCTTAATGGAGCCATACCAGAAGTTCAACCAAACATGCTTAAGCCATAAACTTTAATCAGAGACAGAGGAGCATTCTACAAAATGAGCCGGGCCAAATTTATTCTGACATCTAGCAGATCTCAACTTTGACCTTGTAGGGTTTAAGCCATCTTTTGCTATTCCTGGTTCACTTGGGTCTTCTTTTATTATACTGCTTGTAAAATCTCAACCCTGTAATGCACTATTAAGTTTATAATGTTTTATTTTTCAAGAGAACCTGTGATATAGTCATACCTGCAAATAGTTATATATGAATTAAAAATGACTTTATTCATGTAAAACAGTGAACAATAATTAACACTGTCTTTGGCCTTTAAAAATTATTCTCCCAAGGTTGATTAGAGACTGCCACAGGAAAGTGATCACATCATGGGGGGCCATGATTGGGACATTTATTATTTGGGCTGCCAGTTCCTCCAGGAAGGGCATGTAAGTCATGGGATCACCCTGAAAGAGGAAGCTTTTTGTGACTGCAATGTTGAAGAAGTAGAAGAACAGTGTCTGGGACTAAAACATGCTCTAAGGCTGTACAAAGTAGTACAACATAGGCTGATCAGACAAATCAATCCCTATCATGGGCTTATTCTTTTCCAATAAGGGCGTTGGCCATGCAATGGATTAGATGGTTTATTCACCATTCTGAGTATAGACTCTCCTCAGGAAAATGCTTCCACAAAATATCTTGTGAATTGAGTTAGCTTTTCTGTACTTTTCCAAGGAACTATGGGTGTTGGTAGTCTAGTGGTAGGGTACTTGCCTATGGATCACTATATGCAATGCTTTATCTTCACGCTGCCAAATAGTCCTTTTCACTTCATCAATGGAAAGGTTCTTCCAGGGGTCCTAAATTACTTTGAAATATGTTTGAGTGTTAAAAAAAAAATAGTACCTGTACACAGCTTTGCATTTTGACAAATTGTTTAAGCTGCATCATGATGTCTAGGGGGTCTTGCTGGGATTAACCTTTTTGGCACTGGACGTACTGGATCCCTCTGTTTTCCAGGAACTGGCTGAGACTACTGGCTGTGGTTGTGCTAGAATCAATATCTGGATCATTTACTTCCCCAAGCTATGGAAGATCTGGCCTCTTCAGGAGAAGCAGGGGGAGTGAAAGGGAGGCAACAGAGGGGCTAGTTTTCATCTTGTTCCAGAGAAACTTTATATCATAGCTTACTGATAGCCTTCAATGCCCATCCTGAAACAAACAGGCTATTGCAAAGCAATCCCTATGATATTAAGTTCTCAATCTAACACTGCTGTTGCTTAAGGGGACGTGAGGATCAGTCCCTATGGACTCTACTTCATCATCTCAATTCATTCTAAATGAAGTGAATAGAGAGGGAAGCATTGCTAATAAGTGGATCAACTATTCAGGTCATGCTGTTTATGGAGATATTAAAGGGGCATGTGTCTGTTTCTAACATGAGCTCATGCAGTTACAACATACAGGGAATAGGTGATGAACTACAGCGGGAAACAAAACCCATTACAACACAAAGCTATTATCTGAGAATCTTGGGAGCAATTGCTTTAAGGTTCTTCAATCTCACACATTTCAGTTATAAAACCGGTTCTTTCAGGAACCATCCATTAATGGTTGCATGCAAAGAACCCTTTCTAGCAGCCTTATAAAAGAGTTACACACAGGTAGGTTTTCAAGCACCAGTATTCAATCAGTATAACTATACTGTAGTCTAAAGCAGCGTTTCTCAAAAACAGGTCCTGGAGGCTATCAGCCCTGCACATTTTAGTGGTTTCCTGCTTTAACACACCCACTACAGCTCATTGTTTATGAGCCTATTAGTTGATGTAGGCCTGTTACGAGCTATGAAAATACTCAGCTGTGCAAAGGCATGATGCCCCCAGGACATGGATTAAGAAACACTGGTCTAGACAACCTGTAGTCAAAGCAGAACTTAAAAACTGAATAACTTATGATAGTTGTCCATAAGTACTGAAAACATTCAATTCCATCCTCTCCCTCCTCTGAAGGCCCTACAAATGATTCAAAATTCCTGGCCCTCAGTAGAAAAAGACACAGGCAACTTCTCTCACATTCCATTACTGTATACCCTTCACTGGCTTCCCTTAGCTACCCAAATTAAATTTAAAACAATTCTTGAATACTTACGTAACTGCTATGATCAAACCACATATGACATTGCCTATAAAATGTTGGTTTGGTTATATCACATTTAATAGCAGAGATCTAGTAAGGTTTTACTTTCTGGCTGTTTGTAGCTTTTATTGGTACAGTTCCCCTGTGATTCAACTTTAATACAGTTGGAAATGTTGTTAGGTACAAAGGCTGGAGATAAATTGTAATGGGACAAACACCAGTCTTTAGAAATAGGAGGTGGCTTCTTCAAGCAACGAGGAACGAGAGTGTAATCTTTATAACATCTGCATAAATATTCCTCCCAGTCTCTGTGGATATGGCCATGAGACCATGCACCAAGGGAACACTAATGGCACAGTGGTGGAATCAATGTCCTAATGTCTGAAAAGGTATTAGGAATTCATACCTAATACTGGTCCAAATGAAAAATGTGTAAAGCACGCTGTTATTATGGAAAAAAATAAAAAATAAAAAAACAATGCCAAAAAGTGCGATACAGTCTGAAGGGCAAAACAGCATGAAATCCCCTTTCATTTTAGTTTAGACTATAATTATTCGTTTGAAATGCAGTAACCCTGAATGTTTGGCACATATTAATTTTCTTTTTTTTTAGAACAATTATTTACTCTGTCATACAAGACTAAAAGCAATGGCTAAGAAACATTTTACCCCCAAGAAAGAAAAAGAAGAATAAATAAAATACGGTGGCATTAAATTGATGCCATTAATAATTTTGATCAGGTTTTTCAAAAGCTGTACCCAAACGCTCCACTGTCCAAGGTTTAGTCAGATATATCCAAAGCTGTTCACAGCTCATTTGAAAAGATATCCAAAATGGATATACCATATAGAAGTCTGTTCATAGCCCAAATAGGTTTCCAGCACTTTACTATTAATATTTTAGTAGCTGAGAGGGCAGCTAAAAGTATTTTTCTCTGCCACATAAGCGGGCTGTCTCCTGAATGTGAGAAGTGCTGGACATTCCCAAAAATAAAGTTCCTCAGGGATAAATTCAGTCAGAAGAGGGGACTAAACACATATAAAAATGCATCAAGGTTTTATAACAGGGTTTTATAATACAATATAAGAAATACAGAATTTTTAAGTGGACAACCTACAACTGTTTGATTTGGGAAATTGCAGTCTTTTGTCTAAAAAGAAATTATACCAAGGGGGATGTGGGAGGATTTCTTTGGAAATAGGTAGTTGGTTGAAACAGAAGAGGGCATATGATAACTGGATTAAACTTGTGCAAAGGGTGAAAGGGAAAGTTTATTTTCCAAGGGAACCCACAAACATAAAATGCAGACCTGATTCATAAACACCTGAAGAATGTGGCTTCTGGTGAATTGCACTAGGGCATCATGTCCTGAAAAAGTTTTAACTTGTTATCCTCATAAATATCCTCAGACACTCCACCTAACCTAAAAATTGCTTTTGCTGCATTGTGTGCAATGAAAATGAGCATTTCTACGAAGAAACCTACATTTTCATTTCATTTCACTCAGCAAAAGAAGATCTTGTAGCTCTTTCCACTGCTCTCCAAGTAGATATTAATTGCGATATTAATGAACTAAACATAACCTACAAGGTCACAAATACCAGTTACATCAAAATCTTTGTTTACAGGGAACCACTAGAGACCATTCTATGACCTGCCGAGGAAGCAAATCTGGGTTAAACCAAATTGACAGCGGATGCAGGGAACAAAACAAGAATATGATTTAAAGGGAGTGACCCCAACTTAAAATGCTGGAGAGTGAATAGTTTAATAAAAGGGCATCTCCTAATCCTGATATAATGAAACAGGACAGAGGTAAGTATGTCCAAAAAAGAAGGCAAAAATATCATGGATGTATAAAAGTTTTAATGAGAAAGACATTCATTTTAACTGCAGACACACAAGCAAGGCAATGGGCAAATGCAACCCTTTGATATAATTTATAAAATATTGTTTCCCACTGAGAGAGGCAAATATCATCCTAATCCTAAACTACTTCAAAGAAACACCAAGCTGAATATGCATCAAGGAGATTTAAGTAACCTGTGCCATTGAAGAACAAAGCGTCTCAATTAGTTTTGTTGTGGGAAAATTGACTAAATTCATTGTCTGCATTTAATGACTTCTGGAACAATAGAATCTGACAGACTGATATAAACAATAAAGGTGAGAGGGATGAATAAATTTTCCTCTTATATATTTGAAAAGTTGTTTTCCAATGTCCATTGAAAGGCAAACTAATACCACGAGAGACATAATTACCCATATTAAAAAATATTTCCTACATATTACAATTTAAACAAATAAAATAATAAGAGCATGGTGGTTCCAGGATAAAAGTCTCTGAAGCCCATCCCAACGATACTATCTGATCCCATGTCCTTGCATATGAAAGTGTAAAATATAAATGGAGGTTCATCATGTCAGCTTCTTATAGTGCTGCAGATTGTGAGTGGATGTTCATTTGGCTGCATATCTGTGAGATGTGCTATTAGGTTGGCAGAGCCTTTTCTTCATCATTGAATATTCCTTTTCACAATCAAATCTGTTTTTTTTTTTTTCAGAATTAGATTAAAAATAAGAATATTTAATGAGAGCTGTGAATCAGTCCATATCAAGTGACACTGATCAGGTTGAGAGTTGGTAAGCTTCTTTTTAGGGCTGTAGCCTTTTGTTTTCTACATTAGAAACAACTTTTAAACTTTTATTTTCACAGGGTAAAAGTTCTGGATACCTTCCACTGATATTTTTTTTTTTGCAATATACTAGTACAAGTCTGGCAAAAAGCTCAGTGCCTTTGTTTAGAATGAGATCCTGTTTCCATAAACATATAGCCTGAAGATAAATACCCTAAGTTTATTTCATTTAATAGAAGCTCTCGTGTAAGTGATACACTCATTTTACTCTAATATTTTTGCCAGCTTCCAATGGAAACTGCAATAACAATGTCCGCATGACAAAGCCCACAGGATAATTATTTTTGGATAATTTTTCAGTGAAGTAAAGGAAGCTGAATGAAAAGAGCTCCATCAGAATGAGTGCATACCAATCATACCGTACACCCCATCCCACATAACACTGAATTAGACTCTAGATTTTCTAGATCTTAAAATAGGGTATAGAATACAATTTTGGCTCTCAACTGTAAGTCTCTGAAGTCAACTGAACCTTTTAGTAACCTTAATTTCCATCCATCCAAAAACGTCATTATGACATAACTAGTTTTCTTGTATTTTTTCTTAATCTTCCGGTTTTTTTTTTGACAACCCTTGTCATTGCGAGGTCACAGCACAGCAAGCGTGAACCACAACGATATTGGACCTCTGTTTTTAACCCATGCACACCATGCAGCAGTGGGCAGCTATTGAAAGCGCCCGGGGAGCAGTGACGGGGACGGTACCTTGCTCAGGGGTACCTCAGGGCAACCGACTTGTGAGGGAATCGAACCCACAATCTTCCAATGCAGGGCCAACTCCCTAACCACTAGGCCACCGCTGCCCCTATTAAAGTACTTGAAATTAGTTCAACATGCCCATCGGTCATCACAGTAAAAACTAGTCAAGACGTGGCATTTAACCATGTGATGTGCATCATGCTCATAGGAGGGCAAACCAATACAACAAAATGCAAGACACTTGTTTATATTTCAAAATAACTTGCCTTTTAAAAGATGCACTTCCCTACATATTACAAAATAAGTCTCAGATTTTGTAGGAGGTCAGCTTGTATTTGTGTAAAAATTGATTAAAACAAAAACAAAAACAAAAATAAAGAATAAACTGATTAGACTGTCTGCATAGGTCTGGGATGCACGACCCTCCAGGACCAGACTCTTGGCCTTAAATGGCAGAATTACTGACAACTGCTAATCCTTGACATTCAGTACCAGAAGGAAGAAATTTTCACTCTTGGTAGTAAGTCCAAAAATACAATTTGAATTTCCTGAATTAGATACAGTCTTTACAATGTGTCTATTAAAAAAAAAAAAAAACACTGAATGTAGCTTACTTTTTTATAACACCTTTTTTTCCCTAGTGGGAGTATATTTCAGGGTTGGGCAGAGACAGCTTTCTGCCAGGCTAGAAAAACAAAATGACAGTTATGCCAGTATGCTGGAGTCAGACAGCATCTGCACACAAACAGCCCACCTGCAGCACTAAAAAGGCTGCAGCACATCCAGCAATATGGAACCCCACCAAAAAAAAAAAAAAAAAAAAAAAAAACTCAAAGAAAACAAAACCCTCATAGCAAATGAATGCATAATAACAAAAAAGGAAATTGAATTAGCCCTGGCCTGTCTGGTAATGAATGACTGTCTCACAAATATGAACAGGGCAAGCGGATGTTTGCATAATTTTACACTTCCCTTGTTACTCACTGCCTTTATCTGTTGGCAAGAAGTGAGTGATTCACTATCTGCCAAGATGATCACAGTGAGTGTGTTAAGTTGCCTGCACACTGGTCAATAAAGTCCAATATTAGCAGACAGGTTACACATAAACACATACACGCACACGCACACAAACACACACACACGCACACACACACGCACATACGCGCACACACACACACACACACACACACACACACACACACACACACATTCCACATGTATATATATACACCACATACGCACACAAATTTGTGAGCACAAAAAATGTTGCAGTCTACGTCTGTGCACTGGGTCTGCAAATGGTATGGGGAAATTGCCCTTGCACAAATAAATCTGCCACCCCCATAAACTGCCATCTGAGGCTTCATTAACATAAATGGTTGGAGATGTGCTGTGGAGAGCAGCAGCAGCAGCACTATGAACTCTTGTAGTGGCTGTTGTTTGTGGCTAAAACACATGCATCTCTGGCACAATTCTTTATAAATTTCAAAAATCTCTTTTTTCCAGTACCAGACCATAATCTAACCCCACTCTGGAGTATCATGTTATTACAAGAGTGAAGTGTAAAGACTAGGGTGAGTCTGTAGTCTGATAAGTAGTGCTGGGCAGTATTGACTAAATTATTGTCACAATACTTACAAACATATAACATTACGAAGGTATCATCTGTGATTAAAGTTAGCATTAGAAAGCATTAATCAGCTCATGCTATATTGAATATTATGTATTATCTTGACAAAAACTAAAATTCCACAAAGGAAACCCTTTCTGGGGATTTCACAGATATGTTTATACTGCTGATTATACCATATACAAAATTAAGGAGAGGGACATTTTGATCTGCTTGCTTGGGTTGAATCATTTGCTTTAAAAACAGAAATAATGCTAAATTCAGTCAAAAGATTGATTTATTCTTTGTCTCATGCTAGCTTTCTCACAATTTACCTGCACTTTCACATAAATAAATCGAACCAGTTCTGGACTTGGGTACATTTGGTGCCACACATGCTCTAATTTTTTTCTCTCAGAATTTTGCTATTTGTATTCTCAGGGAACATGATGCATGAATGGCCCTCAACGCTGTCAAGGGAGCTTTTAACATGTAATGAACACTTTACAGTGTAATTAACATAACAAAATGATAACAACTCTGACTTTCTGGAGTAAAGCATTGCAGACAAATGTGGGTTATAGTTCTAAACTAGCCATTTAGAAGTTTAATTCAATCATTATAGATTTAAAAATAGAGTGACTTTTAGAAAGAATAATTAATTGACATCTTGTTAATAGGTTTCATATTTATGTTTTTCATTTCAATGTTTTAATATAATAAATGGACAAAAACTTGACATGCAGAAAATACCACAATAATGACTCCTCATCAAATTTAAATTCAAAGAAAATATCTTCCTTTCTTCTTACACACATGTGCTCTCAGTTAAACAAATATGGGTATATTTATCTGCTTGTTTCAATGGTCTACACAAAGGAAATGCTATAATAATATAGAACTATGCCGTACTTCTGTTACTGCTGGTAATGATTGTGACTTCCAAGCTTTATACAAATCTGTAGCAGTAACAGCAAACCCAGTTCTTTATACTATTATATAAAAAAACTTTGAAACTTGTACTTTGAAAATTGTATCAGTCTAATAAAGTAATTGTTGTTCTTACTAAGCAAACTATGCAGCTTCTAAAGTTGGCTAATTACAAATGATTAATAGACGCCACCAGTCACAATGAATTTAGGGTGAATTATCTAAGAATGACCCCTAAATTCAGATAACTTTAGAAGCTGCATTTCTTCTTTCTTTGCAGTGGCATCCTGTTCCAACACACTGCAGTTCCCTTATCACATGCTATCAATGTTGGTTAAGTAAAAGACCAGTACCTCTTTTCAAACTTTTATTGGACTGAACATGCTGAGAGGAGAATAGTGCCAATTCTGTTTATCAGCTGACCGACCCTAGCAGTGTGTTAAGTGATGGGGAAGAGAAAAGGTCATCCTACACAATGCTTTCTCTGCCTCCTGACCAAGAATGGCTATGGAATTGCTGGGGATCAAACTTGATCTTCCAATAATCCAAAGGGGTTCCATGGAATAACCTCAGGTTTTGACAGATGGCTGTTTTTTTTTTTTCTAAAAGTAGATATTTCCTCTAAAAGTACAGAAAGGATTTATTGATTGCTGCCTCTGCCACCAGTATCAAGCACTAACATTGCAGCAAAAAAGCAGTCTTGCAAACCACATCTAATAGAGCCAGCAGATGGTATTCTGAACCATTAGTGACTGTTCCCATTGCAAGGTTGTTTTCGAAAGGGCACCATCCAATATTTATACTTTATGACTGCCATCCCTCAATCCCCCAACAACAGGATTCATGTACATGTTGACAGCTCTGCTGAGCTAGCAGTCAGAAATGGTGTATCTGGATGCTTGGAACTGCTCTTTGCCTTTACTCTACTAGTAAGTACATTATACAAGGGTTAAGTAAGTTGAAAAAATAAAGTATTTTCAATAATGGTAATAAAAGCTCAAATTTCTAATTGTTCAGAATGAAAACCTCTTCCAGTGAAAATATTGTAATATATACGGTAATATATACTTCAGTTTATATAACCGTACCATCCCTGTGTCCTTCAGCCTCAAGTGTCCAGTCTTTTTCTACTTGGCCTGCACAGTCGTCCTTTAGTGGTTTTCTCCCACCACTTCATAACTGGCAGCCCGACAGCAGATGCTCAGACAACAGAGGGAACAAATGACGAGCAGAACAACAGATCAGTGACCTATCCTGAGCCCAGGGCTATGATCAAAGCCAGGCAGCATAACAAGAGGCTGAAGCACCACCTACGCTACAACAGAAATTATTTTTTTTATCTTGTATCAATAGCTAAGCAGGAGGCTGCTCACTACAGCTCAAGCACAAGTGAACTGGAAAGATTCATTTCTTTTTGTATAAAATGACCATTCAAATAATTTTAGACCAGCCAAAAAACTAATGGGGCTAATTGCAAAGAGCCATTCCACCAATTTTTGCATATTTACATTTTTAAAAAGTAAACATTAGGAGGGATTTGATGTAAAATACCACTAAATGGCTTAAAATTCTTCTTTAATCTGTTCATGCCAGAGTGATACATGCAGGTTATAAAAAAAGAAAATTCATTCCCAAAAGAAAATTCCCACCATTCTACAATATAACATATACAAACTCAGAAGTCATGTGGATTCATCGTAATTGTATTGTATTTGTCACAACCCTTGATTCCATCACCATGATCCTACAGAAATCTAAAACTGTAGTTTTTTACATCAAACATTTTAGCAGAAATCATCCTAAATAGCTTTTTGCATCCCAATAATTAATTGTGAAGGACTTGAAATAATGAATGAACATTTCCTTTGATATAAGAAAAGGAAAGACATTTTAGACTGGCTGTTTTTAGACAAAATCTTTCAGCCCACAATTGCACAAGGATTATTTTATGTACTGTGTTTTTTTTTTTGTTGTTGTTTTTTTTTTTACAAATCTTGATAGAGTACACTGAATGACTAAATGTTTATAGACATCTGCTCATCAAATGTTTCTTCAAGGTAATTTATTTGAACTTTGTTCAGTATTTATCCCATTGAACTTTGTTCAACTTTCTGAGAGGCTTTACATTTACATTTACATTTACGGCATTTAGCAGACGCTCTTATCCAGAGCGACTTACAACAGTAACAGCTTTACACCATAAACTGGAACATTGCTGTAAGGAAACGATTGACTGAGACACAAGAACAGGTACTGATGCTAGATCCCACAAGATGCTAGATCTACAAGAAAGGCAACAAGATCGATTTGCAGAAAAAAAAACAACAGGAGAGGGTGTAAATTAATAATCAGTTATCTCAAGGTTAGCTTTGGTAGTGTCACGGTTGGGCTTCAGGTTTGGGCACGGTAGAGGGCGCTATGTTCTGACTGAGCACACCTGAGCTCATGAAAGCACAGGTGTGCTTCATTGGGGCTGCAATTTAAGCCTTAATGAGTCAGAACAGAGCATGGTTCAGTCACTAGGCGAAGCCTACAGTTAATGGAGGTTTTTATATCTGGTTTTGGTCACGACTGCAGTTCCTTGTGTCTTGTTTTGGTTACTATGGACAATAAAGTTATGTTCTGGACTACTGGCTCTACGTTTATGTCCTGCCCACACCCCGCCACCGTTACAGGTAGATGGTTCTCCAAAAACTGCCACTGAAATAATCAAAATCTAAAGCGCACAAATGATACATAAATATCTATTCTGTATAAGACAAAAAATGTAGATTAGAAACATAATAGCTAAAGCATGTGTGTATTGTCTGAATTTGTAGCAGGAAATATTATCAACTAATATTGTTGCATTGTACTTTAGTTGTTTGTTTTATGTGAATTAGGAAACATTTACATAACATTTTATAACCGATTATTTCAGTGTTTTTTTGCATTTGGAAGCGTTGTCCACCTGTGTGGTGGACAGTTAAGGTATTTCCAGAAAGCAAGTCCATCAATCTCCATGAAGGTCTCCTGAATTCCATACCAGCTACTCCACCAAGTCGAAACTACTATCATCATATTTCTCTCCCGACCTGAACTTCAGATCAGCTAGATCATCAGACTGGCTCTTCTGCAGGAGCTGCTGCCATGAAGATTCCCCACTCAAACAGAGCTCCCACCATTCACTCATGAACCTCCAATTACAGTAACCAATGGACTCTTTTACTTTACTGTAAGTCATACATTTCTTTCTTTCCTTTTATTTCCGGTGTCGACCAAAGGAGGATGGGTTCCCCTTCTGGGTCTTGGTTTCTCCCAAGGTTTCTTCCTCATGTTTGGGGAATTTTTCCTTGCCTCTGTCGCCCTCAGCTTACTCAATTGGGGCTCGGACTCGGATTCTGTAAAGCTGCTTGGTGACAACAAGAGTTGTAAAAAGCGCTATATAAATAAAGTTGACTTGTCTAATTCTATGAGCATTGTGGTCAGCATTTGGGATGCTCAAATTAATTCATTAGATTCATGTTAAATCTGTTGAATATAATGCATGATTGAAAGAGCAGACACACTGTACAAAGCTTTGCTTAGAAACCTCTACAGCTGCAACAAGCTGGAAGGAAACAAACTATTTTTACTTTACTATCCTAAAATCATGCACGGTACAAACATACAAAGCCAGTGATGATAAAAGCTTTGGTCAAAATACACAAAACCCTCGATACAGCATCATTAGTTACATAAGCAACAACATAAAGTAGCAGGTTTATGATCAAATTTAATTCTGTTCAATTATGCCAAGTACAAAATAATTCATGTTCTAGAGATCACTGCCTGACAATCCAGTGTAAATGCTCCTCTGAAGCCCTTATTAAAACAATAATCTTTATTTTCTTCTGTTTGTGAAGAGTCCTTTGAAAGACAGCCTAGTATAAAAAGCAAAATACTCAAATGTAATACAACTCTTGTAAATGTAATACTATTAATGCATTATTTCTTGCCATTATTTTGCTTCTACATGATCAATAAATAAAATAAAAAACTGGGGCTGCTGGTGGTCTAGTGGTAGGGCACATGCCTATTGAGCAAGAGTTTGCTCCACACCTCCAAAAGAGATGGGGTAAAAATTTCTTTTTGTTATGCCTTATCTTGTACAGATGATGTAGAAAAAGAACTGAACGTCTACACCGTTTGAGTCGGTATTGCACATTTGGATAAAGGGCTAACAACAGGTTTGTTTATGCTAGAAAAACTGTGGCTCAACTAAGTCTTCCTAAGACTGAACTATATTACAGTAACATATATGATGCTAATAAGGTCCCTATAAACACATTCATAAAGTATTTTAATCCAGTGCACTTCACAGAGTCCAGATGGCTAGTTAACAACATCTCCAAACAACATCAATTAATTTAGCAAAATAACCGTAACCAATAACGAAAATGGCATTTTGTAAATTTTACACCAAAGGACAAAACTGAAACAAAATGCATTAGTTAATGTAATGCAGTAAAAACCTTTTTTTTCCAGGTTAGTGAACTGCAGCCCTTCTTACTGATTATAAACTCATAAAGGTTTTATTGCTTGGGAAATTATCTGCCCACCTCCTGCTGAAATGGATATTTTTAATCAGTTTCTGTATTTTTCTGTCAATAAATCAGCACTTTAAGGAAACTGAAGTATTTTCAATTTAAATGTCCTGAACGCAATCGAAAATAGTTGCTCCAGTTTTTTTTTTTCCTTTTTTTTTTTTTTTTGAAAGATTTTTGGGTCAAATGCTCCCCCTTGCTCCTGGCAGCTATGATGGAGTACCAGATGGTCTTAGACCAGCATGTATCTGTACATGTTTGCGACCTGATATTACCACTGTTCTGAAAGGTAACTTGTATGATAATGTAGAATATTATGCCAGAATTATTGCATGAGTCAGCAGTATGGCTTACTGTTTTTGCAATTAGCATGACCATCATTTGGTTGTTGGATCAGCTGACTGTAAGTGCATTTTGAGTTGGAATATTTCTTTTTAAAAATAAGGAAATGTTCTCTCTTTAGTAACTGATTCTGATTCTTATGTACCAGATCAAAGGTTCGATTGGAATATTCCTTTGAAACACTTTAATGCATGTCCAAAATAAAGGAATAATATATGTATTTTCACAATCCAGAAAAAATATATCCCAAAGTTTATCCATGGAGAGGCAGTGGAGCATTTTGGTTCACTTATAGTGAAATATATTATTATAAACACATCTTTTGTGTTCTTGTTGTAAAAATAAAATTAAAAAGGAAGTGCCAACAGACAGCTTCAAATGGAATATAAGCACCTTGTGTTTCTGACAGCCCAGTGTTTCAAGCTATTGTAACAGAATATTTTACAGTGAATTAAAGTAAATTATTTTTAATGTTTGGTTGAATCTCCGACCCACTGACCCAACTACACTGATGTTTTCTTTCTTCGTTAAGGTTTTCACAGCTTTTACCACAATAGCTTTCAGTTGTAGTTAGTTCTGGGGATTTTTCACTTTGGGAAATAAAATGCATGCTCAGTTGAGGTAGGGTCTGGTGATTGACTTGGCCAGTCCAAAACATTTCAAATGTTTTCTAGATTTCTGCTTTTGAAGACCAACAGAAGGCAGCAATACCGCCACCGAACTGCTCGTATTGTTCCAATATCTTTGAATGGGACTTTAGATTGTGCAGTGGCCTCCTGTTTGGTGTTGCAGTATTTGTACTGTCAGCACAATCGTTCATCAAATCTTACCAGAATTGCATGGACCAAAGCTCTGGTGGCATATATGTGGAACACACACCACATGTGGCAGACATTTTAAGCAAAGAGAAAGTATTTCTGTCTCACAGTGAAGCTTCCAATTCATAACCTTAGCTATAGCCATTTTCTCTGAGTTTCCCAAAGAACTGAGCTGCACGCTATTATTCACACTCCCAACAGAATCATTTTTAGCACAGTGGTATGAACTCGTAATAACTTACAATCATTAGCAATGCTCATTTATACAGCCTCTCATCCCTGATTCTGGCTCTAATATGCCTTCAAATATCCCCTGTCATCCACTGATATTGCTAGCACTCATAAATAGGTGCTAACAACCTAACTGCATGCTCAAATTGCTCTAAACGCATCCACATCCACATCCGCATCACATTCAAGATCTTATGTTTATAACATGACAAGAAGCGCAGTATAACGAATCAAATGTAAACATTTTCTGAACAATGAAGGACCTTCTGATTGACCCCAGTTTTAAAGATATTTTGTGTCAAAAATGTTTTTCTCCTTTTTTTAAATACAATGACAAAAATATTCTTTATAATTTCATGAACTTAAATCTTTTCATTCTGATCTATATAAGTACTTTAGTGTCTGCCCTTTGTATTCTATTGTAGTGATATGAATCACTAACACACTACACAGATAAACATGTAGAAATGATTTTTCATGTTATATAACTGTATAATGCAGATGGGACGGTTGGAAATTAGGTTGAAAAATGATAGAGCATCACATTTACATTTAAGTTCTGTCCAGTACTGTCTGTTGCCTAATGTGGAAAAGCTGCCTCAGTAGCAAAGTCCCAAGCAGGGCTTGCGCATCCAACCAAAGCCAACATGCTCAGGTTGCTGCTCAAAAAGTTACATACTCTCATGCCAGCAAAACAGCAGTCACGCTAACGCTGGCATAGTGGAACTAACACTGACATGCTGCCTGATATTCTGCTTTTCTTGTAATGCAGTGGCCTGGCTGCACTGAGAGGATGAATTTGTTACAGCACCTCGTATCGATCTGTTGGGCCTTTGCTGAGCAGGCTGCTAGTCTAGCTTGTTCTCACTGAGACTGCCCAAAACCTCTCGTACCACGGCCTGCTTACAGGAAGACTGAGAGAAGATAAATGCATGGAAACCCACAATAAGCCATTAGTGAATACAGTGCTTTGAAACTTCAACCTTCACAATCATGCAATCACCAGAAACTCCATCTGCTACCCATCAGAAAAAAGCTCCACCTCAACAGCTAACCTCAAATACTTGTGTACTCCCTCCACTTAAAAATACAGAGTATTTATATCAGATTCCGGAAAAGGCAGCTAAGTATCTGGCACAGTAAGGAGAAGTTAATGTGTATCAGTATGCAATTTCCAGTAACAACAGCCAGCAAAAACTGGGACACCTGTCATGTAAAATATAGGCTACTCCCCTCGAGGTAGAAATACTTTAGGACCATGTTGATCCAGTGACATTTGTCAGCCTTCTTGATTTGCTTTAGAACTTGACTTCTGAAGTCATGCATCATTCTGTAGTTGATGACCTGCCAAATCTAGGAACTTTAGATTTTTTTTTCTAACATAAATTTCCACCCAGTGCTTCAAAACATGAAAGAGTTAACAGTCTGAAATGCTTTTCCATTGCTACAACCACCATTGCTAACTTTAGCTTGATTGTCTAATCTTATTGGACAAAAACCTCAGTCAGTCAGTCAATCGAGTCAGCCAGCCCGTTGCAGGGAGGAGTGAACCAACAGGGATGGCACCTTGCTCAAGGGTACCTCAGGGTAACCCACCAGTAAGGGGTTTGAAACCACAACCTTCCAATCCAAGGCCAGCTCCCTAACCACTAGGCCACCGCTGCCCCTTGCACCAAAACCTATTGGACAAAAATAAGATTGATAAGGGGTGATTCTGGCTAGTGGCTTATCAGCTAAAGGGAGAAACTCGCACTTGTGAACAGAGCATGGATAGGTCCGTTCCCAAACAAATCGTCATTTTTAACAGATTCTGGATTCATTCATGAAGTTCTAATAGTACATTTACATTTACGGCATTTAGCAGACGCTCTTATCCAGAGTGACTTACAGGTCCTAATTACAGGGACAGTCTCCCTGGAGCAACTCAGGGTTAAGGGTCTAGCTCAGGGACCCAGTGGTGGTAGTGCTAGAGGTGGGATTCGAACCTGGGACCTCTGGATCCATAGGTCCGTAGGCAAGTACCCTACCACTAGACCACCACCACTAGTAAAAGCCTCTGATGATAATGGGGGGGGTCCTGAAAGTATGCAGGACCAAAACAATGTGAATAATTACACATTGCTGCCAAATCATTTGTTTTGTATGGCATGTCCAACCTTGCAGCAGTTGCTATGAAAGAATGACTGCGTGAGTGGTGGATATGAAAGTCATTAACCATGTAGTTTTCTACCACATGTGAATGGAAGCCAGTGCTCAGTAAATTAACCAGAAATCAAGTCTGTATATTTTGACAGCACATTATAAACCCAGGAAAACTGCACATAATCAGACAAGCCTCATTCCCTGACAGTGGAATAACTGAAGTAAAAAAAAAACACATGTAAATAAAACAGTGAAAGAGAGAGAGAGAAAGATACAGAGCAAGAAAGACAAAAAAAGAACTTGCTCTTTAACAAGGGATAAATAAAAAAATCGAGACCAAGGAATAAATACAATGCCTATGTTAATACAGATATAGATTCAGGAAACAAGAAGAGTGAAAAAGTTAGCAGCATCCAACCAGGCAGACAGATGGAGAGTGGGACTAAGCAGTTAGGGTGGATTGCTGTCTGATTAGTCATTGATAACTCATTGCTAACTGCGCAAACAACTCAGTTAATCATCACTGGTGCAGGACATTTGAACACGGCCAGCTGGAAAGTTTAAACAGAGACATGACCGTATCATCA
>CM029385.1:12352549-12375049 GCA_017165825.1 Hepsetus odoe | reverse complement strand
ACAGCACGTGCAAAAGAAAACACACCCCCGAAGGAGACGCTACATACCCTCAGATGCGGAGAGTCCGCGTGCTCCTGCGCTTCAGGATGTGGAGGGAGGTGTGGAGTGGTGGTCGCACAGAGGGGGAGGGGAAGGGTTAGCTGCTGGATCTCATGCCCACACTTTGCATCAGCCTGTTTCCCATCGCGAGGAACCACTCCGATTACTGTAGGTATCTCCACAATGGGAGAAAGCTCTCCCTCTCTCTCTCTCTCTCTCTCTCTCTCTCTCTCTCTTTCTCTCTCTCTTTCTCCAGAAAGGCTTTTAGCGCGCAGAGGGAGAAGGAGGGGGAGGTGCGCAAGGAGGAGGCTTTTGCAAATCTTCAGTCGCCACTTACATCTCTCTCTCTCTCTCTCCCCCCCCCCCCCCACCCCCCAAACACGTATTTACTGGCATGGGGGCTGATGGTGACGAAAGAAAGTGACACGGCGTCTCCTGTTATTACTGTACACACACTTGTTACTTTCAAGTTTCTGCTTAAAGCCGAGCAGACGAACCCAGTCACATGAAATCACGGCACCGCATCACCTTCTGTTTCCTTCCCTTCACAATACCATGTTTACAGTATACTGAGGCATGCTGTTGGTCCAGATCAGTTCTTAATAGTAGTTGCAGTATCATAGTTAGTGATGGAATATAATAATTGCAATGTAAAATGATAACTATAATAAGAAGAAGAATCATCATCATCATAAAAGTGTTATTACTGTTGTTGCTAATGATGACGATGCTTTGTGTGTGTGTGTGTGTGTGTAACATTTCTCTGAGTTTAGAGAAATGTTACACACATTCAGAGAGGTAATACAGGGGGCTACAGGGGGTGCTCGTGCTCAGGTATCAAGTATAATCCTTTGCCATTCTTCACGCCAAACTCTGAGTCACGTGATTACCTCCACGCTGTCGAGGTCCATGGATTTTGAGCACGAAGAGGTACCAAAAAAAAAAAAATGTTCTCAGCTCATCAGACCATTAAGGACCCACATAGTGTTTGAGCTCAACCTTCTCTTTCTAGAAATAAGACACTGTTAAAGACATTTCCCCAAACAGCCATGCACTCAGACTGCACTGAAGAACACTGAGCCGTGTTTACAATGATGGGAAGTGAATGGCGGTAGATTATTGTTTTTGTTCATCTAATTGAAAATGTTGATTTGCATTGTGACGTCATGCAAAGGATCAATGTGAGTTGAATAAAACATTCAATGACGTGCTACTTGTGGAGATGAGCTCAGTCCTTCATAGCGTCTGTGTAAATTACACTTGTTCATTTATTCAGCCTAAAGCAGTTTAGACCTGCTCATTCACAGCCTGTACTCTATTTTGAATGAGGCACAATAAAGAGCAGCCAAGCAGAAGAGACATCATTAGCATCTATTAGCCTTAAAGGCAAAGGTACAAAAAAACAACAGTATATTTTTAAGAGAAGAAGAGATGCTGAAAACTATTTCATAACTAATCAAACTCATAACCAGCCCTGGTCTGGCATTTATGTATGTGTGTGTGTGTGTGTGTGTGTGCACGTGAGAGTTATGTTGTTATTGGCAATGGATGGAACCTTGTAGCCATCAGCAACCATGATGTCACTTAAACAATGCTAAATGGTACTAAGCTAAACTATCCCTTTAAGACTGGCATGTCAAACAGATTGCCTGCCAGACGTTTTCTCTTGTCTAACACTGAATTCAGTCTTTGACAGTCTTGCTGATTAGCTGATGAGCTGAAACGCTGAAGTCTGCAATGCTGTGACCCACCAGGACTGGAAGCTGACACGTGTGCTTCAAGCAAGGGAAGAGTTCAGCTGTCCATGGTCCTGAAAGCCACAAAAACTTCCCCCTAAAATGTGTCTTGAAAAATTTTAAAGTGAGCAGAGATAAAACTCCTGTGCTTAATTTTCACAAACCAGGTGCCTGGTGTTTTATCCTGTTTTATTTATTAAACTTGTGGGCAGTTAATATCAAACAGGAGCAGCTGAGGTTCGTTCTCTTCCTTATACATGTCTCCTTTTTTTGTTTTTTGTTTTTGTTTTGAACCTGACTGTATTAAATATGTTTAATATATGTTTAATAATTTATGTTTTAATATATGTGACTGTATGTTTTCATATAGGAATAGTTAATTTTGCTTATGTGACTAAAAACCAAATAATAAGCCACTAATCACAGAAGTTATAACTTTGTAAAATTTTATTAGATGCCTTATCCTTTGCTAATATCTAATCATGACCTTGGATTTGTGGACGAATAAAGAAAGGTTAAGGATGATTCTTCTTTCACTAAGTCACGTTTTCAGGTATCTTCTAGATTCTTTTTTCCTCTTACACCAATGAAACAACAGTTTTAAGCCAAACATTTACCATCAAGACTGTGTATGTGATCCCCCATCATTTTCTAATAAAGATTAAATAATAAAAATAATAAAGACATTTTTTTAAATAACATTTTTCATTGAAAGCAGAAAATACTGTGGCATGAAAAAATGCTTGCACAGCAAATGAAAAACCTAAAAGAAAAAGGCTTTAACTTGACAAATAAATATAATGTAACTGCACATGTCATTTACTAGACAGATGACAACAGTGAGTTGACATTGGTTTTGGGTATATAGAGATTTTTTTCAGCTTCAAAAGAAATCCCTTAGGGCATGACTCTTTTTGTGTGCAATGATGAAGATGTCAGATTCACTTAATGGCTGAGCTGTTGTATATTTCTTCATCAAAACATTTAATGGAAAGCAAATGACAAAGGTAGCTTAATAGATGCCATAACTATACTGAGTTTATTATATACTCTCAAAAAATGTCTGATGTTAAGACTTTTGTGATTTCACCCTCAAAGGCCTGTATGTAATAGCTTAAATGCATAATTTAAATAGCATTTAAATAGCATAATTTAAATCAGTTTAAAGAACTTAATTTGTTACAAATGATGCTTTGAGACAGGATTCATTTACTTGACTGCTTTATTATGGTCAATGCAAGAGCCATCACAGGCAGGGGTCAAAACAGGGCACACAATCCATACTTCAAATCCATAATTCAAAAAACATAAGGAAAGGGCAAAACAAAAGCAATAAATTGAGAGGGCTATTATACAAGGTCCAGAAATTAGATTCATGTGTATGTGGTTATGAGATTGTGAGATCTGGGGAGGCCAGGTTTGGAGAACTATGGATATAATTGTACAAACTTTCAGATGAACCATTATGTGTCCAAATGTGATATAGATTTAAGGAGTGGTGTTCTTAAGATTTTTTTTCTTATTTTAATTTAGCTTTTTTTTATTTTATTTTTACTCTTAAGCCTTGACCATTAACTAGACTTTTAGCGGGTTAACATAAAAACATTACAAAACTTTTTTTTTTAAATTATAACTATTTTTGCATTACACACTGTAAAATTAGTTAGGGAATCTAACCTTAATAATATACTACACACATTTACAGTATACAATCCCTCTGTAGGATGTATGCAATACATTCATGTGTTTTGTTTTTTTTTTGGTTTTTTTTGTGTGCAGTTGCAATAAAAGCTAGAAGATGTTATTTGAGGGCATTTTCATTTATGGGGGTGAGCACTAATAGACTTTAATTATACGCTTCTCTTTTTTAACAAAAATGTGTTTTTGAGACAGTTGTCATCAAAACCCTGTGTAGGTCAGCCATGCTTTTAAATCATTAAACTCAGTAAGCCATTTCTTTTTCAATCTCATGTTTAGCCTGAGTGCACTTTCATTCTGCAATACCAAAGCGCCTTCCACAAACTGCTGTCACGAAGTTGGGAGCAGTTCTCTTGTACAATCCTTGTAAGCTGTGGCATTTCTCTTCACTGGAACTAAAAGACCAAGCTTAGACCACAAAAACATCCCACATGCATTTGTCAGACTTACAAGTGAGCTGTGACTTCTATACGCTTTTACTTCACGTAGCAGCGCTTGCAGTGGACTAGGGCACATCTAACAGGGCAGTACTTTTGAAAGGTGCCATTCTAAGCCAAATCTATTGTGAAATTCACTTATCTTGTTAGCCCTGTTCTACTGTTTTGTCTATGGGATTGCATGGCAGTATGATTCATTTTATATAGCTTTTACCAGTTATGACTGAAACAGCTGAACCTGAAGAGACAATGTAGTGTAGAACCTAACAAATACAGATGGGTTCAGAATATTTAATAGAGCTGTAGATCATGCCATAACGAATGAGAAAGATGTATAACATTGAGAAGAAAGTTACAATGAACCGAACATGCAGCAGTGGCCTAGTGATTGGGGAGTTGGTCACTGAGTCAGAAGATTGTGGGTTCAAACCCCTTACCAGTAGGTTTCCCTGAGGTGCCCTTGAGCAAGGTATTGTCCCTGTCACTTCTCCCAGGGCACTTTTATAGCTGCTGCACAGTGTGTGTTTGTGCATGGCTTAAATTCAGAGGTCCAATTTTGTCATGGTTCACCCTGTGCTGCGTTGTGCTGTGTGTACTCACAATGACAAGAATAGTCACTTTCACTTTAAAAAAATAAGAAATAAAAAATACTATACCACACCAGTAATACCAGTGATATAGCAATAGACTCCAAGCAAATGCTCCTTATGCCTACTTCCTCATCTAGGTCAACTAGAGCACATGCCAAAACCTTAAATGTTTAAAAGCATAACTATTAAAATGTCATTGTATATTCTTTATTAATCAATAATATCATAAGTACCTTCATGTGTCTCGCTATTTCAGTTTACACTGTTTAAGGAATAATTTATATGACAAGGGGCTCTAACTCTTGTAGCAATTTATTTGGATGGTCAACTGTGGATACTTTGTTGAGGCTTAGCTTATCCTTAACATCAACTAATCAAATCATAACCCTATGTCCAAGCCCAATCATATTGATAGTGTTGATATACTGTTGCAATAATATTTTTAGGTTATATTCTATAAGTCTTCAACTCTATATGTAATGATGAGTTGGAGGTAGATGTAGGCGCACGCCAGTTTAATAAAATTAATATCACTTTGACACTCAAAAGAAATACAAAATTAGAAGCATGAACTGATATACATAGCACAGCCATCAAAAGGCAACAAAAAGCAAACCAAGTGATGAAGAGTGAGAAGAACCCAAGGGTACACACACTGACAAGGACCTAGAAACATTAGATCATAAGTACATACATGACAGGTCAGGGAACAGTGAACAACATTTTCCTTACCTCAACAAACACAAGTATCCCTGTTCAGTTGCAGATTCTCAATCATCGTTATACAAAGCTCCTTGGATGCAACCACCAGTAAATGAGCAGCAATTTGTCAAACATGTAGGACCTGAGAAGAACAACTACACTTAAAAAAGTCTTTAAAAATGAATTCTGTTTACACTTTGGCTGTTCGTAATGAAAAGAGATGATAAAGAGAGCAAATGGAACACTATCAGTGTCATTCTCTGTAGGAGCAGAGCACAGCAACATAACTTTGGCCTTTAACCCCGACCACCATCCGCATGTCTATGCTACCATTATCCATGGACCAATTAAGGCGTGCTAGAGAAGACATGGAGCAGACCAGAGTGAGGGAGCAGAGGATAGATAATAGGGAGATAAGAAGTGCCATGAATCGATGGAAAGAGAAGTGTGACAGAGTGATATTTACTATATATAGCAACAGACATCAGGGCAGTTGGAAAGCAGAAGGGACAACAAATGATAATGGCGTCAAGGGAAAGCAGCAAGGGTTAAGAGTTAACAAAGCTTTGAAAAATGCCAATGGGGAGAAGGCAGAAAAGATAAGAGGGTTAAAAGGAAGGGAAGAAGTGAGAGGGATGTTTGTGAGCTCTTGGGTCAAGGCATCCTGAGAGGTTTGTTTCTTACTTCTGCCTTGGCGGAAAAAGAGAAGAGGAGGAAGAATACATTAGGAATACAGAAATAAGAGTGCTAGTGTCACACCCAGGTCCTGCTTTCTGATCGTGTGCATCTGCCTTGTCTTTTCTTAGGAATCTTATTTCTGCCTTGCTAACAAGACATAAACAGAATCAAAATCTTTATGTGCCAGGCAGAGAACAGTACAGATTTAATTGATCTTGGTTTGCATTAGAAATAAGGCATACTGTTACATCATAAAATATGAAAGTGAAGTGAACATTGGTCTTTGTGAAACATGACCTCTGCTTTTCACCTACACACACCATGCTGCAGGGGGCAGATATCTAAAGCAGTGAAGGGGATGGCACCACTACCTTCCAATCCCAGGACCTATTCACTGACCGCTAGGCCACTGCTGCCCCTATCACAGGCAGATGCAAACAACCCACATCTAGAAGTCCAAAACATCAAGCATTAGGTAAGGATGAATAGACCTGGTCCACCCTTTGCAGCTGTAAAACCTCCCCTCTTCTGGGAAGGCTTTGCTCATGGCTGCTGGGATCTGCTTTCATGAAGCATTAGTGAGGTCTGGCACTGATGTTAGGCAACAAGCCTTGACATTCCATGTCACCCCAAAGAAGTCTAAACAAGTTGAGATCAGGACTCTTCTAGGATGCTAGAAAAGTTTTTTTGTTTGTTTGTTTTTGTTTTTTAACATCAAATCTAAGTTATTTATTAAACTTAACAGCTGGCAACATGTATTCAGACAGGTAGCTCTATCCACAACATAACAATCTCCATAGTGCATGGATGGAGGTTAGACAATCCATTGTTCAAGGAAGATTACGAACAATGGATAATAAATAATACAGAACCTTCGAATTTTAAGGGATGCCTATTCCACCCCTGTTGGCAGTTGTAGGTGGGAGAACAACACTTTTGTCTGCTTTCATGGCTGAAGCTCCTGATTCTTGTTTGTGTGTTCGATACTGGTGTGCCTGGGATTAAATGCAAAGGACACATTCACTGCTCACTGTTCACAGTGTATGTGCCAGCACAGTAATGTCAAACGTAGAGATCTATTACCAAATTCAAACCATTCATCAGCAGTAAGAATCAGAAACCTAAAAAACAGCAGCAGAATGAAATTCACAGAAACATTTTACAGAGAAATGCTTTCAAACTAATCAGGAGGAACTTTATCATGCTAGACCAACACACAGCCAAGTTAGCAAAGGACTACCCACTACCCACCGTGCCACCCCTACTGAAAAGTGAAAGTGAATATTCTTATCACTGTGAAACAGCACAGCACAAAGTGAACCACAACCAAATTAGAGTAGAGTAGAGTAGAGTAGAGTAATCTTTTATTATCCCACAAATGGGAAATTTGGGTGTTACAGGACTCTTATGAAAGTGACAGGTGTAAAAAGAATATAAAAGATATATAAAAAAATAAAAATATAAAGATGTAAAGAAAGAGGAAG
Source organism: Hepsetus odoe (assembly GCA_017165825.1). NCBI lineage: Eukaryota > Metazoa > Chordata > Actinopteri > Characiformes > Hepsetidae > Hepsetus > Hepsetus odoe. Next base: position 12,367,685 of record CM029385.1, on the reverse strand, counting down.
AGGAACAAGTACAGGAGCTATAAATACTAGATAATAAATAATCTATCTATCTATATATATATATACATATACATATCTACAGGGAGAATTAGGTGACCATATATACAGTACACAGTAATAAATAAGTTTTAAATAAATTATAGATATAATTAAACAAGCAGCATAAATCTAAATGTAATAATAATACTAATAATGAATGTAATAATAATATATAATTTATACAATACAATAACAATATACATTAATTAATATACATTAATAATAATATATATATAAATAATGATAAACAAGTGATGTAATGATGATTTGTGGAGTCTTATTGCTGCAGGTAGGAATTACACCTCTGCATTTAACCCATACACACGGTGTAGCAGAAGGCAGCTATTTAAAGCACCCAGGGAGCACTGATAGGAACAATACCTTGCTCAAGGGTACCTCGGGGAAACCTACTGCTCTGGGATTCGAACACATGATCTTGTGATGCTGGGACCTTGTCACTAACCACTAGCCCACTGCTTCTCTGAAAGACTGAAAGCCTTAATTCTCTGTTCTCTTGTTTCTACAAATGAATGATATTTATTTAATATTTATAAAAATGATTAACTAAGTAACTTGCTTAGAGAAATATATATTCAGTAATTAATTTATTAATTGAAAAAAAGGTAAGAAGTTTGAAAACATTGCAGTATGAAAATGATGCCTGGTTTAAATGTGAATGCAGCGACAGTTATTTTGAGCACAGTGCAGAAACAGATGCATGCACATGCACACAGACACACACGCACACACACACACACACACACACACACACACACACACACATACACACACACACACACACACACACACACACACACACACACACACACATATACATTTTACTGTCTAGTAACTAGAGGAGACACAGAGAAACAAGGGGTTTGAGAGAGTAAGAATGGTGGAGGGACCTGAGGGAACTGGAGCAGACAGAAGAAAGGTAGGAGTAATTACAGATGAAGCACTCTGTAACAGAGACTCTGAGCTCTCCCCTTCATCCCTCTGTCCTCAAAAGAGAAGGCAGGACTACAACACAGCTTCCAGTAAATTTAGAGAACTTCTCTTTCTTTCTCTTTCATCATCCTTCCATACTGCAGGTAATAATTCAGGGGGCACAAAGAAACAACATTTCATGTAGCTTTGCAGTATCTCCATTACCATCAATAGGCTTGACACCACATTGAGTGCTCGTTTCTTCCTGTAACGTCCTATAACATTATTCAAACCCTAACATTCACACCCAGACAACTAGTGATCTAATTACAAACAACATATTTCTGCTTCTTCCTTCACATTTATAATATGACCAGATCAGTGTTAAATACAACTACATTTAGCTTATAGATGGGGGTCTTTTAAAGTAGATCTGATTACTGCCAACCCTTTTGCATATAAACATAACTTAAACAGAAGCTTTTCAGCAAGGTGAAGTAGAATAAAACATCAGAAAGCAGCAAAGCATTCTGCAAAAAGACATTCTAGAAGAGATGAGAAAGGAAACTTAATTTGTCCATCTGAAATGGGTTACAAAGCCAATTATAAGGATCTGGGGTTTCAGCCAATGAGAGTGAGAGCAATTATCTCTATTATATAATTTATCAGTTTATGATCTGAAGCTAGTTTGGCTAATTTGAACCCCATGGCATGGCCGTAAACAGGCAGTTTAAACTTAAAACCCTCTAGTTGGGGTGAACTAAAACAGTTCAGCAAAAAAAAGTCAAACCAAAATGTCTCCAAAGGTTTCAAATGTTTCATTTCTGTTAGAAAAAAAGAACAAGTTTTAAGAGTACATGGGGTCAAACTAGCATAATTTGCTGAGAGAAATACTTGCCATGACGAATAGTTAATGTGACGGGGCGCGTGTGCTTTACACAAAGGGTGTGAACTCACAAGGACACACACTGTTCCGTTCAGCAGCAGTTAGCATTTTGCTCACCTCTTGCCCTTTATGTGAATCATGCCACTTAAGTGTCATGCTACAATAAGCCATTTACATCCGAATATGTTTATACAGAGCTCTAACTATCTCTCTCTCTCACACACACACACACACACACACACACACACACACACACACACACACACACACACACACACTCACAAACACAAAACACACACACACTCTTTTCACTTGGCTCACTTTGTATCGTTTTGAGGAACAGGGAATTGTCTCTGCAATAGATTTCAGTAGGTAAATCTGAGAAAGGTAGGGGGTGATGGGACAACCAATACACAATTCATATCACTGTTGGTGAAAAAGTTCTTTACCTAGAAGTAGAAAAAGAGGAGACAGAGAAAGAGAGAGAGAGAGATTCATGCGTAAGACATTTCGTTTTCTGGACTCATGATTTTAAGTGGAACGGGGGCAAATTCTTGGGCTTTACTTCTTCTGTACATTCTTTTTACATCACTCCCCCTCATTATGCTGGACGTGCATGCTAAATATGCCCCTTTGGGAACACTGTGGCAAGCAAATTGCATAATGCACACTAAAAGTAGCATGGCAATCTCAGCAAATGGGCCAACACAAACCATTGCTGTAATGCTATAAAGCATGGATCTCCAAGTAAGACCCTAGAGAGCCATGGCAAATTTGCAAGTCATTAGATGCATCTCTGAGCTAACGGCACAGCCAAGTCCGGCCTCATTTCTCAACTGTTACGTCACTATAACTAATTTTGTAGGATAATTAGAATGAGGGATGCATCCTTTGTTTCTGAGAATTCAAACGGTCCAACTTTCCGAACTTTCAAATTCCATCAGGTTCAGTGCAAAATCATTTGAAAATGGCAGAAACAGATGCAAGCAGCTAATGTAAAGGAAGGTAAGGTAGTACGTTTTATTGAATGTTTTTATTGTGTCATGTTAATTGGCACAATTTGAAAGTGAAATTGACTATTTGATTATTTGTCCTTGGGAGCACATAGCAGAGCACAGAGTGAACAATAGTGAAATGCATCCTCTGCTTTTAACCAATATACACTGTGCAGCAGAAGGCAGTCATGTCCAGCACCTGGGGAGCAGTGATAGAGACGACCCTCCAATCCTGGGGCTTGAAAGAAAGTGAAAGTGAAAGATTTTTCTTGTCATTGTGATAACACAGCGAACCACAACGAAATTGGACCTCTGCATTTAACCCATGCACAAACACACACACAGCAGTAGGCAACTTTGAAAGCGCCCAGGGAGCAAGGACAGGGACAGTACCTCAGGGAAACCTACCGGTAAGGTGTTCGATATCACAATCTTCTGATGCTGTGGCCGACTCCCTAACCACTAGGCCACTGCTTAGTCCCCTAACCACTGCTGATTGAAAAGAATATTAATATCCCAGTGCTTGTAGGGTTCATAGACCATGACTTTTTGAGAAATGGCTGTTTTTCTACCTTATTTAAACTGACACTGCATCATTAGCAAGTTGGATCTTTCATGATGATTTTACATAGTTAGCTTTACTGAATGCTAATATCCATAAAATGCTAATATCCATAAAATATCCATACAAATTCCTTTTACTGCACCGATTTGCCACCAAAACCACTGAAAAGTTTCAAACTAAGCAGTGTGACTTTTATAAATATTTGAAACTAATACTTTAAATATATAGCGTCTGATTGGGCTGAGGGCAGCGGTGGCCTAGTGGTTAGGGCATTGGCCCTATGATTGGCGAGTCGGGGGTTCGAACCCCTTCCCAATAGGTTGCCCTGAGGTGCCCTTGAGCAAGGTGCCGTCCCCGTCCCGCTCCTCCCTGCGATGGGCTGGCGACCTGTCCAGGGTGCGTCCCCCGTCCTCGCCCTGTGTGCGCTGGGTTGGACACCGGCACGACCCTGTTTGGGACAAGCGGCGGATGATTGGGCTGATTATTTTTGCCAACAATTTCAGAAAATGCTCCCAAAAAAGAGGAATTAGCTTATTCCAATATTTTCAGAGTACAAAGATGCTTCCAGCCATTACAACTTTAGACAAAAACAAAATGGTGGCTTTAGCAGAAGTGTGTACGGCATACTGAGCAATGAAACGCTCACTGGGACATTCCATATCAACTAAGGTCATTACTGCCTCATTTTCAACTGTGATGCTTTCAGCACCACTGCATGCTCTTCTATACTGTTATTATTCATATCACAAACAGCCCAGCAACCTGTCTTTGCTTCACAACACACTCACATAGTGCCCTTCTCACTTTAAGTGATCAACACTAGACTACAATACCAAAGCAGCCAGCCCATCAGTGGGTGGCACTGGCACAAACAAAGCATTCCTGACGCTGGGCTAATGAGTTCCACCTCAGCACCGCTGCCCATTCATGAGCTTCAAGCTTCAATTAGCCGCTCCCTGCAGACGGTATGAACAAAAGCATGTCATCGGCACCTTTGTAACAACACATATTATGCATTCAGAAACGTTTTAGTTTCCTGCCTTTAAAAAATAAAATCAAATGGAAAAATTGTTTTCTAAGATAGCCTGCAAAAAAGATACCCATCAGCAAATTTGTGAGTAGTGTCTTGTTTATTTGGAGTACTCATGCTCTATTACACAAGAAGTATTCTTTACACCATTTACACATACTATTGGTCTTTCAATTTGCACAGCTTTTTCCCCGCAGTCCTGCCCTTCTGTTGTCCACCTCATGTTTGCTCTAATGGGCACCCAAAGCAGTGTTACAAGATTCAAGTTATTAGTACAACCAAGTGAAATGTACCCCCTGAGACACTCTTAAGACAAAGTGCAAAGTTGTGAAAGTGCAAAAATGTGAAAGAAGAAGATAGTTTTATAGAATCAAGATGAAATAGAAAGAAAATAATAAAATAAGAATAAAAAATAAAATAAAAATACAATTCACTTGGACATTTACTGTATTGGAATTCTATGTCCTAATGTCAGAACTCTAGATGCTGCCAGAAAACCTAATATAAAGAAAATAATATGAGCCAAACCACACAAACATTGTTCAATTACTATAGAAAAGCAAAAATGTATGTCTTGTAAAGGAGAATTATGTCTTGGCCCCTCCAGTCTCCAGATATTTTAGCCTGTAATATATATCAGTAATGTAATAAATAAAGATGGTAGTTACCAAATAGCAACTGCCTAACGTTTATTGTTTAACTTTGCTATTCGATATGTAATACGTTCATTATGCTGAATAATAAATTAAAGGAATCACGTTCCGTATTTTAGGATAAACATTGACCACAATTAAAATCTCTGTAATGGAAAACTAGGTCTTTATGATGTAAATGAACAATGTGAAGTCCAATTTTGTATCTTAAATATGTTTCCCCAGTAAAAAGAGATATATTTATACCTTTTCATTACCAAATGTTTGTAAGTGAAAAGTAAAAAAGAAAGCTTGGGTCAGGACAGGGTGTACGGACTCAACATGGAGAATATAACTGAAATGAAATAGTGGATTTATGTTCCCTTTCTAAAGCTACTGCAGGCAAACCCCTAAGGGCACTAACACTGTGATGCGTGAGGAACCAGCCCAATTACAGTTTACCTTCTTGTTTTCTGAAAGTTTTGACAGCTTCATTTTGTTGCAAACTTCTTCTTCAGGCAAAGTGTGTTCTGATGAATTACAGTGCTCTTAATAAAGTTGATATGAGTATGAAGTGAAAGACAGACAGACTCTCTCTCTCTCTCTCTCTCTCTCTCTCTCTCTCTCTCTCTCTCTCTCTCTCCTGTCTCTTATACACATCTCTCTCTCTCTCTCTCTCTCTCTCTCTCTCTCTCTCTCTCTCCCTCTCTCTCTCTCTCTCTCTCTCTCTCTCTCTCTCTCTCTCTCTCTCTACATACACACATCCATACTACATACACACACATCCATAGCCAGGTCAGCCCCTGCTCGTCTGTCAGATCCACCACTGAGCAGTAGAGTGGAAGAGTCAAGAGAGAGAGATGCAATTACACACATTCTAAGTTTGATGGACAGCCATGAAGGTCAGGGCGTTGATCTGTTTTACACACACACCACACACACACACACACACACACACACACACACACACACACACACACACACACAGGTGTCACAATGCTATCACCATCTGTACTCACACATTTGCATGCACAGCTTGATACATTGCCTTTTCCTCACATAATACAGTGGCACCAAAGAACTACACATCAGAATTTTTGGAAAAGGTTGATGTATCATTTTGAAAGAGCAGCTCCTGCATTCATTACTCCCTCTGGCATTGCCCAGAACAATTGTCACCCAACTTACATCAGACTGAGGGACAAATGAATGGAGAATAAAGAGGAAAAAAAGGAGTTACACAAAAGAGTTTCAATTTCATGAACCTACACTTAACCAGAATGTTACTGACTGCACACTTGTAAAGATAAATGACGTCTTTTGAAATGTCAAAATAGTCCAGAAATGCTGAGAAGCCTTTCTCTACATTAAGTATAGACACCACTTTCAGAATGGCTTTTTGTGAACACCTATTCAAAACACAGCCTTTGTTCATACTACACCGTTACATAACTTCAATAGGATTTTAAGAATTGTGTTTATCGTTTTAGTAACAAAGGAAAAATCTGATTTTATTCTTCAATCACAATTGCTCATGTAGCCTGTCCAAAGTGTTTGTCCACCTTTCTTCTTGTGTCCACTGGGATAGGTTCAAGCACCCGCAAGCCTATACAGTATGTGGTTAAGAGAATGGACGGATAGATTTGTTTATATAGCCACTTTAGCTGCCACGGTAAGAAAGCTTGTCTAAGTACTGGGACTATCAAAGCAAAACGTACTAAATCAGTCACATTAACAATCCTGCTCTTCTTTCTTAATGGCTATACTTAGTAGAACAACAACGCTGTATTTCATTGAAACCTTTTGCTTTTTAGCAACTAGTACATTACCAGTCCCCAAGTGGGATAATCTGATTGTTGGATACTAAAAGCTAAAAGCTTTTGCAATGAATATTCAGGGACAGGTTCAGATTTAAATCCTCAGCCTAAAGTTACAGCATTCAAACAAATATGCATCCTAATGCCTGATGAAATCAGTGTTTCTGTGTTTAAGCAATAATTATTAAGCAATAACAGTGTCCTGAAACTGAGACCCAGTTTAAACTTGGACATTTCATGGGATGAGTTTCTGATTTGCAGCCTGAAAAGATTTTAAAATGTGCACTTATGTTTGTACTAAAATCTGATCACTGCAAACTAGATACAAATCAGCTGTTTAATCTTAAAATAAAATCATTATTTTGAAGGACATTGTTTGTTTTCTTAAACCAGTAGTCAAGAGGACAAAAAAAAACACATAGCCTCCAGTACTAGTCATCAAAATGATGCAACATGTGTATTAAACATGGTGTGTTATAGCAAAATTAAAAACAACAATGCAAAAGAAAGTTCAACAAAGCTGCTTTTATTTCACGTAGATCAACCAAAGCTGGACACCGTAAGCCATCACAGTGTGGGAAGTGTTTTGATTGTCGAGAGATGGATGAATTTCTTTTATGCCTGGTTAAAATGGGGCTCAGGCCAGCTGCTTAAGTGGTCAAATTGTTTACGATGTGTTTGCATTGAATTTGCAATCTGAATTTCTATATGTTTAAGCTCTATCCAGACAAAATCCTGGTAAGACACATGAAGCGACATTAATTTGAGGACAAATAACATTAAAATGTTTTAAAACCACTTACAAACGTGGCTTAAATCAGGTTTCCTTTTGCCATTTAGACAGAGGAAATCATGTCCTGTTTTTATCAGAAATGTCTAAATATAATATTTGTGCAAGCCTATTGCTATTAGTCATTATTTTCTTTTTTTTTTTTCTCACAGAGGGCAGGTGTTATAATATAAAAGGGGATGCAATAAAATAAGAAATAAAGGCTAATTGTTTCAAAAATGTTCAACAGGCTAATTGAGAGGTAGGACTAGCTCAGTTGTGACATGTTAGATTTCACAAACTAAATGAAGCATTTAATTGTCCCAAGGCACTTTTTTCTCATTATGCACTCGTTTTGCTTGTTGTAAAGCTAAATGCTTGGCGAATGTAACCTCTGAAAATGCCAGACTTATTAAATTGTAATGCTTATTATTCGGAGTACATGAACTTCCACGTAAAACAGTTTGCTACAGAAATTTGTATATCCTTATCTCTGCTAGAGAACATATAAAAAAAAAAAACCCTTGTCTTTGATCCTTAAAGTCATGATTATATCTTCATAAACTCCTAAGTTTCCTAAGTTTTTAGACGTATGAAGTAGCGCAGTTCAGATAAAAAAGAAAACATGGAAAATATATTTTTATACATAGAAAAACCTCCTATTTGCATTTAACAGTTTTTGCAATTTGTTTTGGGTCATTGTCTGGAAAATCCAACCACAACCAAGTCAGAATTTTTTAGCAGCCTGATCATTTACAATCACTTGTTTTTTAATAAAAGCCCATTCACTGCAAAAATTTTGCTTTGAATTGTTTGGTTCAAATGGGGAAAGTGGTTCCAAATTAATAGAATATATACTATCAATACACTTATTATATTTTTTTTGTGTGTACCATAACACTTACAACCTTAAAAGGAAAATTTTTCTTTTGGGCCTGAGGTGAAAATGACTAAAGGCCCTTTTCAATATAAGTCAAAGATTCTGGGCCACATTTACAAATAGAGCACAGATGAAGTTAAACTGCAGTGAAAAATTATTCAGCTACAGCTCATACTCATACAGCTCATACTCATACAGCTCATACTCATACAGCTCATACTCATAGTGGGCTTGAAATGAAGTCTGTAGATAAACATACAAACAACACGGGGGACACCTGCTAACAATGAGCGCTTTTACAATACAGGCTTTGAAAGGGCCAGCAAAATCACATAATCTGTCAAAAACAGAACAAAAACAGAACTTTAGTAGCCACAGAAGTACAGCTGTCAATAAATAAAGTAATGCCTTTGTTCAAATTCATTGTTCAGGCTTTTGCTTTCAGGACAGCCCAGCCCCCAAAAAACATGCTTCTTTTAGTAAGCAATTTATTTCTTTCATTCATGTCAAATTAAATAATCAATACATTTCTTTAAGCCTTAGATTTTACCTTTTATTTGAAACAATCAAGCTATTGTCTTCAATCTCAAACATAATTATTTAACATGTTATTTTCAATATTGCAGAACCAAGGAAAGCAGACCCTAACCATTCAATAAACAGATTAATCTGGATTTGTGCCTTTCTTTTATATTATGTCCTCCTAGGTCCATCATATTTATGGAATGCCCTGTTTTTCACTTGCAACACCTCTTGTTTTGATATGGCAAAAATTATAAATATATTGGGTCTGGGTTTTAGGGCTGATTTCTTATGTCAAAACCTATAGAAATACGGGACTGTGGGCAAAATGATGCTGTATTACAGTAGGATAATACTGCAATTTCAAAAGATAAAGCTAGCATGTATAAATTTAGGATATTTTGCCATGAGAACCTTGAGAAATCCAGTGCTTTATACTGCATATGATTTACATTAATGGTGATGACTTAATTTCCTTGAATGCAGGTGGAACAAGAGGCATGTATGGCTCTTAAAGCTTTAAAAAATTGGCACTGGGTTTTGTTTAGTGCTCTGAATTTACTGTGTTTACTGAGAGATGGGGGAACTGATGTGTCCAAACTCAGCAACAACCGGCAGCAAAATGCTGACTATGATGTTCCCACTATAGCTACTATAGATTTAAATGATCCAGTCATCAGATTTTGCAGAATTGCATGGCACTTCACTTTAGCAGGTGTGGATTGGGAATGTCATGTGACAGGTTCTAGGCCCAGCTTCTTTGGTCTTTTGGTCCTTTTGATAACTTCTCATTCTGGGAGTTTAGATTGTGCTACGCTGCCTGCGAATTTCTCACTGAACTCTAGCTGCTATAGTTTCAAACAAAAATTGTTAAAGTATTTCTTTACAACACAGTTCTAAAATAATGTTACAACTTTTTAACTGGGGCAGCAGTGGCCTAGTGGTTCGGGCGTTGGCCATGTGATCGGAGGATCAGGGGTTCGAACCTCTTCCCAATAAGTTGCCCTGAGGTACCCTTGAGCAAGGTGCCCTCCCTGTCTCACTCCTCCCTGCGATGGTCTGGTGACCTGTCCAGGGTGCGTCCCCCGTCCTCGCCCTGTGTGCGCTGGGTTGGACTCCAGCATGACCCCGTTTGGGACAAGCGGCAGAAAATGGATGGATGGAACTTTTTCACTTACACATTTTCTGCCTTGTTCACGCACATTTTGCCAGTTCTGTGCAGATGTATGAAAGATAGAGGTGTTTATTGCAGTTTTCCATGTGCATGACAATAAAACTGTACATACAGACTCATTTCCTTGTTTCACACATATCAAATTGGTCTCATCTGACAATGGAAAATGTTTCCAGTCAAGGTTTCTACAGCATCTACATTTTGTTTGGAGCTTTGGTGGCCCCATTTAGGTGCTTCCATATTCTAATCTTTTAAGTCACCACTCAAATCCTCTAAGCAAACCATGACCACCATACTTCCTCGACCTCACACTGTTCACACAGTTAAAAGAGCTAATACAGCTGGTTGTAAGAAATGCTGAATTTTAAATTGCTATACTCTCTTGGCCTTACATTGTTAAGCAGGAACACTAAGGTCATAAGATTCTACCCATCGTAGATTGCATTGCTGTATTTTCTCCTGAGAGTGTAAATTAGAAGTCCAAAAAAAGCCTGTGTTCATATTGTCTCATTCTGGAACACAGCACAGCAAAAAAAAAAAGAAAAAGAAAAGGAAAAATAATGAAAAAATTATTATTTTCATATATGGTGGGTGAGGGTGGCGGTGGTCTAGTGGTAGGGTACTTGCCTACGGACCTCTGGATCTCCGGTTCAAATCCCACCTCTAGCACTACCACCACTGGGTCCCTGAGCAAGACCCTTAACCCTGAGTTGCTCCAGGGGGACTGTCCCTGTAATTAGGACATGTAAATCGCTCTGGATAAGAGCGTCTGCTAAATGCCGTAAATATATATATATATACTTTTTTTTTTTTTTTTTTTTGCGCAAAGGGTTCAAAAAAGCTTTTCCAGCCTAGCCAAATTAAAAATTTTCAATGCAACGCAGAAAAAATAAACTTTGATCTCAGATTTTAACCTTCGTTGAATTTGTTGAATGGTGCTCATTATTTGCCAATTTTATCCTTAAAATAATGTGATCAGATATTAGAATTAACAGAATGCCCATTCTACATGGTTCAGGCTTATATATCTGCATTGTATCTGATAAAAAAAATTAAATTAAATTAAAACCTTAAAACAAATGGATAACTAACCATGCATAAATATAAATTGTATTACCACCAATGCATTTAAAATGTTTTTAATATCTTCAAATTTAAATAAAATCTTACAGTAAGACAAGTGCCTTTTATAGGATCTTTTTGGCAGAATCTATTTAAAGCCCACCATTTGCAGTTTATTAGTGTCTGAAAGCAGTCGGCACAGGCGTAGAGTATAAAAATAGGCAGAAAAAACAGCAAGGCCTTTTCTAGTCAGGAAATAAGAGGTCATTTTATGTTGAATGAGAGATTTTGCAAAAGTCAGAACCACAGACGCAAAGTAGGGGTTAGTGCAGATAAAAGGCAGAAGATGTGCCTTTTATTAGGAACACCTTACTAGAGTGACCATTGAAAAAGAAATACGAACAGCACAGGAGCACTTTGTAGGTCTGTATTTTCCAATCTAAGCCTGTTGCTGCACGATTTCTCAGTCACCTTCGACTTAGTCCACCTTAGAACCACCATAGGACCACTATGACCAGATATTTGAGTGTTCAAGCATATTCAGCACAGCAGTAACACCAGGATAGTAGTGGCATTTGTTTTGATGGTACAGGTCCATCAGACACAGCAGCATTTAGAACATGTTGAGGATTGTCCACCATTAAAAAATATCTAGCCTGTCCTGATCCTATTCAGAAATTGACAGCTTATAAAGTGCTGGAGGGTGGCTAACATGAATTATACATGAAAAAATATCTTAATCTGCACACAATGCATACCAAAAAAAGAAATGCTTCTAATTAAATGGCTGATTGGTGTAAAAATCCTCGCCTGATGCAATTAGTGACCACCCAAACAGGTAAGCTAATAAAATAATCCCGCTATACTAATAAAACAAGAAGTCTCCCCCTCAGCATCTTAAGTACAAGATCAGAAAAACATGCACTGGGTCAAGACTGTGATGTGCTGTCCAATTGTGTGAGTAAATGATGGTCATCAGTCATGTATTGTGTACTGAAATGCACAACAAATCAGATGAAAAATGGCACAGAGCATTCATCTTGTTGGGTTGGTTAAATCTCTTGATCCCTTTGGAGAGAGTGGTCTATTAAGAAGTAGCTGCAGCATAACAGCAGCTCCATGGAAGGCTCTAGGCAATGTGGTGATCTTGTGAGGACCAAGCAGAAATGGAAATAGTAGAAGACCTGTGACAAAAATGAAAATAATATAATAATCAATGGGCCCCTAAAGTAATTAATTTCAACCATATTACATTTTAACTGTTTTTACCTCTAATTTACTGGCATCTTAAAACTAAACACTACTAAACGGTTCTTGGAATGGACATGGTTCTCTAGAAAAAACAAAGATCACTGGAATAGAATCTTTTCATTATGCTGAAGTACTTGTAAAAGGTTCACTGCACCACCCAATAAAAGGTGATTTTATTTAACATCCATTCATCTATCATGTTAATGCTTATCCTGATCAAGGGTTGCAGGGTTTGCTGGACCCTGTCCCAGCACTCATAGAAGACAAGGCAGTGAAACATCTTGAGCAGCCTTTCACAGGGCAGACACACTCACAAATCATTTGAAGGTTTTACATTTGGGGCAGCAGTGGCCTAGTGGTTAGGGAGTAGGCCCCATGATCATAGGAAGGTCATGGGCTCAAATCCTAGACCAGTAGGTTGCCCTGGGGTACACTTGAGGAAGGTACCATCACCATCACTACTCCCTGGGTGTTTTAAATAGGTGCCCCCTACTGCATGCTGTGTATGGGTGAAAAGCAGAGATTTAATTTCACTGTGGTTCACTGTGTGCTGTGCTGTGATTCACAATGACCAAAAATAATCGCTTTCACTTTCTTTTGCTTTGCCCAGTCCACCTGACATGCATGGCTTTAGACTGTGGCACTACACAATGGAGTCCAGGCAAGTTACATGATCAAACAATATCTCATTTTTGCAGATTAAAGGATATTCACATAAAACCTATATTAACAATAATTTAATATGACACATTTAATCATGAGTTATCATTAATTTATTATATAATACCCTTCAAAAGTACTGGAACAGCAAGGCGAATAATTTGTTTTTGCACTAAAGGTATTTGGGGTTGAGATTAAAAGATGAATATGAGCTTTTATTCATTCATTCATTTTCTGCCGCTTGTCCCAAGCAGGATCACGGGTAGGTGCTGGAGTCCATCCCAGCTCACACAGGGCGAAGGACAGGAGACACACCCTGGACAGGTCGCCAGCCCATCGCGGGGAGGAGCGGGACGGGGACGGCACCTTGCTCAAGGGTACCTCAGGGCAACCTATTGGGAAGGGGTTTGGACCCCCGATCCTCCGATCATGCGGCCAACACCCTAACCACTAGGCCACCGCTGCCCTAATATGAGCTTTTATTTCCTGGTATTTACATATAGATGTGTTAAATTGTTTTGTGAATTTGAACAACCTTTTAGTAAGTGAACAAAAATACTGGAATGGAAATTACTGAATAACAACAACTGCATCAAACCTGTAACCCAGTCACTTTGCAAAATTGTTACTTTCTTCAGTTATGGGTTTCCAAAAACATCTTTCAGTTGTAATTTGCTGTAATTTGAGATTTCATGTTGGGTTAATACAGGTGATTGACTCAGCCAGTCAAAATCTTTTTAATTTTTCCTCCCTTTCTTAACTTGCCACTCTTTTGGATCATCGCCTTACTGCATGATAAAGTTGTTCCCAATTATTTTATGGAACTTTGTAAACTGATTTGATAAATCAATTGATTGTTTCTATGGACCACTATCATCAAGAGTTACATCATAAATAAACATGATCACAAAGTTTACCATTTCTGCTCTTGGAATCTTCTTTAAACAGTGGATGGCGACGCCTCCCCCCTGCCCTATGGAGCTTGTTCAAGAAGTTTCTGGCTGTTTTTTGGGGGTTTCTCTTTACCACTTTTACAAAGTGTGTGTCATCAGATATTTTTGATGCAAAGCAGCAATTCAGCTCAGCCTCTGAGAAACAATTGCCTGCAAAAAAAGACTATTAACTGAACCCTTGATAATACTTATATTTTACAGCACTTAACTTCATTTGTCATCCTTGTTGTGAGGAGCAGGTTTTACATAAAATGATGAAACAACCTCTATAAGCTGTTCCAAAAACACCTATTAAACATTTTTGGACCTAAAGAATACTTTAAGTGAAGATACATGCTGTTATCTCAAGAAGAAGAATCTCTTTTTAGTTGCTCTCTTTTGTTGGAATTACAGAAGAGAAAAAGAACCAGAGCAAAATAAATAAAACAGAAAAGAATAAAGCAGAGACCTAATCCAAGTGACTAAAAGCACATTTTAGGTGTACTTTATGCTTGTACTGCTCTACGTATTCTAGTTTTACAGTTCTAGGTAATATCTTTCATCGGCATCAACGCTATACAAAGTACTTTAAAACAAAGAGCCGTGAATTCAAAAGTTCCTCGATTGTACTTGTTTATTTGCTTGTTTTTAAATAGGCTCTTTCATATTGTGAGGTAAACACCCACATAAACAGATGCATTAATGAGGTCTCATTAGTTGGCATCTGAAGCTTTACTACTTTCCTCTACAAATAACATTTACAGTTGAACATAATTAGCAAAGGCGTTGTTCTGAACACAATGCTGAAACAGAAACCTTTTCAATCACATACAACAATAAATTCAATCAAGCAAGAGGCCTTCCTGAATTTACCATCTTGTGTAGATGTGTGACATGTTGTTCACAGAATCACACTCTCACATACACACACAGAGTAATACAGAGAGAGAGTGAGAGAGAGAGAGAGAGAGAGAGAGAGAGAGAGAGAGAGA
>CM029385.1:12215333-12349562 GCA_017165825.1 Hepsetus odoe | reverse complement strand
CTTCTGTGGATGTAGGCTTCCTCACATCCTTCTGTCTCTTCATGTAATCCAGACACACTGGATGATGTTGAGATCAGGGCTCTGTGGGGGCCAGAAGAGCTGATGCTGGTTTGAAGGGAAAAGGTAGTAACACCAAATATTGATTTGATTTAGATTTTTCTTTTGTTCGCTCACTTTGCATTTTGTAAAATGATAAAAACAAACAATCATTATTCATATTTCTGAAAGCATTCTTTGTTTACAGCATTTTTTCCACACCTGCCTAAATCCACAGTACTGTATGTAAATATATAAACACAGCACAAGCAACCAGTCTGTCAAAAGCTATGTTTGCCCTGCAGTTTACAGCTAAAGCATCCCATATGCTGCCCATACAAAGTTACAATCATTTATGCTACGCTTACCGAAAAGGCATAAAGACTTTATGGCAAAACACGAGAGGGTGGCAGAGCTTCTGCAGGTCATGTAATCTGTGAAAAGGTAGCTAAGACACATGCTGCTGGTTTGCGGCATGGATTCCAGTGTAATGGTGAACACATTGTTTGAATATTTACCCATATTTGTCAAATGAGCATTTTATATTTTACTATCCATATTCCCATGCAATATTTACATGTATTTGCAGGGAGGCTAATACTTTTTTACAAATAAATTGGTGAAGTAAAAATTGCCTTACCTATTAACACTTCCTTATCCTGCATGTATTTATCTTAACCCATTAACTGCCACATTCTTTTCTGAATAGTTTTTATTTAGTTTTTAATTATTTTATTTTATTTTATTTTATTTTATTTTATTGGCAACTTACTGGGGATCATGGCTTTTAAATGGTTCATTTAGTAGAATACTGAAAAGAATCATTGTAGGAATAAGTTACCAAACACTGCCATCAAACAGTGGTCAAGCTGAAACTCATGTATGTTTTTTCTTATAACTGAATACATTCACGAGGCTTGACTTCTGGTTTAGCTTTATAGCCTCTCATATGGATTTCAGCACTATCAAGGTTGCCCATCAGTTACATTAAAATGATGTCTGGAATAAAAGAAAGGAATTTTGTTTCTCAGGCCTTAAATTTGATGTTCCTTCTGAGTCAGACATTTTCTTTGACCTACAGAATTGAATTTTATGCTACATTGCATGTATCAGATTAATGGCCTCGACTTTGTAAAATGCTTTTTGCAAAAGATACATGGAAGAAGATATGATAAGGGTTAGCTTTCAAACATTCTGAAAAAAATAACATGCAAGTAGTGATCTTTTCTCTGTTTCCATAGGAAAAAAATGACCTACACACCCTTTCAAATTATGTTCTTTAAAAGCACTATTTTATTTTTTTGTTTGAACGAAGAATCTATTTAAATTGTGTGAATGTTACTGATAATTTTTAATTGCACTTATTTGGAAAATTGCACTTGTATGTATTTCTAATATATATATATATTTTTAAGTATTTTTGGGGGTGTCCTGCTGGGGCAGGTGTTAACATTATTACCTCAGCAAGAGAGGTTCTAGGGTTCATTTCTCTGTCAAGGCAACCCTGGTCCTTTCTATATAGAACTTGCATGATTCCCCCATGTCTGAACTAAGACTGTCATTGTGTTTGTTTATGTGTTTGTCCTACAAAGGACTAGCTACCTGTCCAGGGTGTTTCTCAAGCTTTATGAACAAGGAGACAAGCTCTAATCCCAGGTTATGATAAGTTTAGGAAAAAATGAAAATGGATGTAATTAGGCATGTATCCAAAGGCTGCATGACAAGAAATGAGTGTATGCGCGTATGCAGGTGTGCATATTTGATTAAAATTGTTCTGACCAGGATTTTTCACCTTATGAATGCACTCAGCACCCACACACTTTCAGTGAGCCTGATTGTAATAAGCTCAAATAATAGATGGATGGATAGATTTCCTGACTTTGCAGAGAAACCAGAGAAAACTGGAGCCAAAAGTCATGCATTTTATTTTTATTTATTTATTTATTCATTTATTTATTTATTTGGTCAAATATGCACATATTAACAGCAATGAAAGCTACATTCAGAAATAATTAAAACATGTATTTGAAAGACAAAATAACATTAGAACATTATACATTTTAAATAGGTTAAAATGTAACCAAAAGACTGAAGTGGTGTATTGAACTGTGGAGTAGAGAGAAACATAGTTACTGCAGAACTGGCTTTGGAAGCTTGTCTCATAATTAGATCTTTTTCTCTAAGAGTCAGCCAGAGAGCAGGCCTGTACAATTTGATGACATTTCTTCTCTCTCTCTCTCTCTCTCTCTCTCTCTCTCTCTCTCTCTCTCTCTCTCTCTCACACACACACACACACACTTAAATGACTGAAATGATGATTAGTGAGCAGCAGTAAGGTGTCTTGCCAAGAAAGAGCACTACAGAGCAATGTTTGCTCTGAGGGTGTTGATAGAGAAGTACAGAGAAGGCCAGATGGAGTTACATTGTGCCTTTTAGCATATAACAGGGTGCCTAGAGAGGAGTTCTGGTTTTGTTTGAGGAAGGCAGGTGTGGCAGAGAAGTATGTCAGAGTACAATGGTTATGGACAGGTTGATAGAGAAGGGTAGACAGGAGAAAAGAGGAAGGACAAAGAGAAGATTTATGGATGTGTTTGAAGTTTGAAGAAGGAAGATGCAGAGAACAGGAAGGAATGGAGACAGCTGACTCACTGAGGCAAACCTTAACAGGAACAGTCGAAAGCAGCAGCAGCAGAAGAAGATCTTAATAACAATTGTTAAAAATTGCTTGCTTTTCAGCTCTGTAAAATTAATAATTGAACAGACCTGGTTGACTTTGACTCCTGTGAACTTTCAAAAGTACAATACTTAGCTTTACATTTCTTAACTTGAAGTTGCATGAAGTCAAACAGCCCACAATCCTTTTAAAATATGTTACAAAATGTTAGTTTTTTTTTTTTTTTTTTTTTTTTTTTTACTTTGAAGGCTCAACACACTACACACTACAGAAATCGGAAAACCTTTTGATTAAAAGTCATTAGAAAAGATCAAAGACTTGATCATTTCTTTCTTAGACTTGATTATCTGTTGAAAGCAGAAATGCAGAATGATTGTGGTTTATGAATCATCCACCATACCTCCCTCATAGGAAAGCCTGGCCTTAATCACGGCAGACCCCATAATCTCCAAATGTTTGTTGTCTTTTCTCTTTTCATTTCTTCAGCCCACAATGCCACTCATCCCTTTAATCCTTCTCTCCTTTATTAACGGCAACCATCACATTGCCATCAGTGGTCTACGTGACAATACATTCAAATACTGAATACACACATACAGTCTTCTGAGGTGAAGATATAGTAGAGTAGAGTAGAGTAGAGTATTCTTTTATTATCCCACGAATGGGAAATTTGGGTGTTACAGGGCTCTTATAAAAGTGACAGATGTAAAAGATATATTAAAAAATAGAGACATAAGGAAAGAGGATAGAGGAACAAGTACAGGAGAAGTACAGGAGCTATAAAAAAATAAATAATAAATAATCTATCTATCTATATATCTATATAAATATATATAAATATACATATCTACACGTAGAATTAGGTGACCATATATACAGTACACAGTAATAATACACGATAATAAATAAGTTTTAAATAAGTTATAAATATATATAAATAAACAAGTAGCAAGATATAAGTGTAATAATAATAATAATAATATACAATACACTAATAATATACATTAATATTCATTAATAATAATAATATATAATATAATATGATATATAATAATTTATAATAATAAAAAAAGCAATGTAATGAAATGTAATGTTATGATGATGAATTGTGGAGTCTTATTGCTGCAGGTAGGAATGGCCTGCGGTTATTTAGGCATAAGATCAGACATTATATGGAAAGGTAAGAAAGTGGTGGCTAATAATGGAACCGTGCAGAATCTTATACTTCAAATAAGCTATATTTTTATATTTAAGTTGTTATTTTTAAGCACTAATTAGTTTTACATTGCTTAGAGATAAGCATAAACATCTGCAAACCTTCAACAATGGAGCATCCAAATAAAGTTTTTAAAAGTTCAAGTACTTTTACTTAACATTGTACAAGATACTGTTGCACTTTCTGTCTTTTTTTTTTTTTTTTTTTTTTTTTTCTTTCTATGTTTTAAAGTTCTTTTTCTTCGGTCTTCATGTTGCCTTTCGAAACAGCATGTTAAGATTTTGATTATTATTGTATAATTTTACACCCAAGGAAAGATTTCATTCCAACTCTCTAACTGTGTACTTATAATATTTTGATCAAATCATAGGTGTGATATTTTCTTTATCTGGCCAATGTAGTCCTACTGGTAACTTGCTGAAGTAAAGTTAAAAAGCTTAAAGCTTATACAGTCATATGAAAAAGTTTGGCAACCCTTCTTAATTCTTTGGATTTTTGTTTATCTTTGGCTGAGCTTTCAACTAGCTCGCAGCTAGCAACTTCCTTTTAATATATGACATGCCTTATGGAAACAGTAGCATTTCAGCAATGACATTAAGTTAATTGGATTAACAGAAAATTTGCAATATGCATCATAACAAAATTAGACAGGTGCATAAATTTGGGCACCCCAACAGAGATATTTCATCAATACTTAGTTGAGCCTCCTTTTGCAAATATAACAGCCTCTAGACGCCTCCTATAGCCTTTAATGAATGTCTGGATTATGGATGGAGGTATTTTTGACCATACAGTTCAGTTAAACTTGATAGCTGCCAAGCATGTACCACCTGCTTCAAATCATCCCATATATTTTCAATGATATTTAAGTCAGGGGACTGTGATGGCCATTCCAGAACATTGTACTTCCCTCGCTGCATGAATGCCATTGTAGATTTTGAACTGTGTTTTGGGTCATTGTCTTGTTGGAATATCTAACCCCTGCGTAACTTCAACTTTGTGACTGATGCTTGAACATTATCCTGAAGAATTTGTTGATATTGGGTTGAATTCATCCAACCCTCGACTCTAACAAGGGCCCAAATCCCTGAACTAGCCACACAGCCCCACAGCATGATGGAACCTCCACCAAGTTTGACAGCAGGTAGCAGGTGTTTATCTTGGAATGCGGTGTTCTTCTTCCGCCATGCAAAGCGCTTTTTGTTTTGACTCAATTTCATAACATAACTCAATTTTTGTCTCATCAGTCCCATTGTTCCTAAATGAATTTGGCTTGTCTAAATGAGCATTTGCATACAACAAGCGACTCTGTTTGTGGCGTGAGTGCAGAAAGGGCTTCTTCTCATCACCCTGCCATGCAGATGTTCTTTGTGCAAATTGCACTGAATTGTAGAACGATGTACAGATACACCATCTGCAGCAAGATGTTCTTGCAGGTCATGAAGAAATGGAAATGAATGATCTGCTGTGGTGAACCCGAAACAGGAGTAGCTGAAGAAGGAGAAAAAGAAGATTAAAATGAACCCAAAAAGACTTGGTTTAAGATGGTAAATAGTGAAATAAAGAACACCATGGATTAATTTATGTTATTTTAAAGCTGCTCTGGGTTAAACACTCTAAAGCACTTGTAGATGTATCATCAAAAACGTTCTAATAACTTTTAAAAATAAAGGTGCTGCAGAAGCTACAGAAGAACAAATTTTGGTTTTCAAAGGAAGCTTTGCATGATGTTTCCTTGCTTATTTTTGTAACAGCAGTGGGAAGATAACAAAAATAAATGCCTCCTCTAAGTAGGGTCTGATGAGATCTGATGAGAGCCAAGAACTATTGAAGAACCTTTATTTTTTAGACTCTACCACCAAAACAAAAGCTAATATTATCCTCACCCAGCTCAGCTTCTTCATCTTTGTAAAGAATATGCTAAGATCATCATTAATGAATATTTTGAGCATTTTGAATATTTTTTTCACTGCTGAATCCTTAAGCTTTTCGCATTGCCTTCCCATGTAGTGTTTCCTTTTTGCATTAAATTGCCTTGTTTATCTCTTTCTAGCCTAGGCCTAGCATGACTAGGCCAAAAATCTTGTTGCCATTAATGAAAGGCTATATTATGGTTCCTGGGCAGCATTTCAGTATGTAACATGGGTAATTACACTATGTTCAGTGCTCAGGAGGCGTAATTGCCCACTGCCAATCTGCATGTGCAGATGCACACACACACACACACACACACACACACACACACACACACACACACACACACACATAAACACACATGCAGGGCTTGTTTGTGTACCAGAGGCTCTATATCTTTCCTCCCTTCCACCTGTAATGAAGTCATGGAGAAAGAGTGGAAGGCGAAATGAGCTGTGCTATTCCATATCATGCCCTCTCCTTTCTGTTTGGATGAAAGGGAGGAGGCGGATCACCCTAATTAGAGAAGGTATTAATGCTTGTTATCTTCCCACTGCTGTTTTGAATGTAAGGTTGCTCTACACCCCACTGGCAGTGAAGCAAGTGTTACTCCATGAATAACATGAAGCTATGTTTGGAACTGAGGAGAGAAAACTGAAGTCAACCATAACAAAAGACAAAGTGAAAGAAGCAAAATGTCCATACTTGGAGACCATCAGTGCCTGGATTATTTGTATGAAACAAACTTACATGTTACAGAGTTTAATGGTGAGGTTCTTTGTTAAAAATAAAGGTTGAGAAACACTCATTCAAAAAGTTGTCCAAAAACTCTTAAACATCACTGTGAAGGATTGGATAACTTTCTATATGCTGAATACACTCACAGAAAAATGGTTCTTAGAGGTATCTTAATACATCACTGAGGTGGTGGTCCCCTCTTGGGTATGTCTTCAGTACCTTTGGTTAGGTTCTACAAATAAGCCCCTTTCCTCTTGCGGAAAAATGTAAGGCACAGAAGTGGAGCCTTATGACCTTTTAGTTGTACCTTTGAGGGTACATTTAAACTTTTTAATTTTCTTTTATTAATCAAAAATGTATCTGATAACTATTCCTCTGCTTGTTGTTGTATCTAGCAAAAAAATAGAATGTATAAAATTATTGTATCGCTTCCTTATATATATTTTTGAACAATGTTTCAAACTCTGCATTACATTCTTTTAGTTTATTCAGTTTTCCATTTTATTTTCTACAAACTAAAATTCTGCTTCCTCTGACCTGTAAATACAAAAAGAAGAAGATGTGCTCACCAAATGCAACTGATCATTCTCCACTTCTTTAACAACCTAACCCACTCTCATCCCCCTTTACTTTCTCTCTTTTCTTTTCATCTTCTGATAGCTTTTCATTGTGTGTTCATACTCTCTTCTCAGGTGACAGATGAAACAACAAAATAGAAAATGGTCCCCCACTTGTGATGCTGTGCTCTCCGGTACAGAAACAAGTAAAAGCAGAGTAAACAAGAAAAAAGCTCACAAGCTAGAGATTTTCAGTCCCAAATTCCCAAATCCCAAAAAGTTTGGACGCTTTGTAAAATGTAAATACAAACAGGATGCATTGATCTCTTATTTTACTCACAAAATAAAAATTTTTTGGCAGCAACAACAAAACTTGGGACAGGCCAACAAAAGGCTGGAAACGTGAATGGTGCTAATAAATAAAGTGTAATCAAGTGTGGAACAACAACAGAAGGGTTTGAATGACTTATGATCTAGAGTACATAACATTACCAAAAGATCCTGAGAGTCTTTTTTGTGTGCAGGGGACAAGGCAAAAAAATCAATTTTGGATGCTGGTGATCTTCCGGCCTTCAGCTGACACCGCATTAAAAACAAGCATAATTTTTTAATGGAAACCATAGTATGGGCTGAAGAACACAGTTCACTGTGCCATCCACCAGTATCGGCTAAATCTCTGTCATGCAAAGAAGAAGCCATGTGTGAACTTGATCCGGAAACCCCACCACCTCCCGTGGGACAAAGCTCATTTAAAATGCATTACTAAAAAAGAAAACTGTTCTATGGTCAAACAAACTGAAATGTGAATTTTGTGGACTAAAAGAAGAGAGGGACCATCCGGGTTGTTATCAGCACTCAAAAGCCTGCATCTCTGGTATGGGGTGCTTATATTAGTAGCTATGGAGTTGTCAGCTTGCATGTCTGGAAAGGCTCCATCAAATAAATACAGGTTGCAGAACAACATTTGCTCCCATCCAAATCAGACAGTATTTTTTAGATAGCCATGCATATTTCAGCAGGACAATGCTAAAATGCATAATGCATCAATAGAACATACTAGAAGAGTTCAGATGAAGAAGGATTCATAGAAGAAGGATTCAGATGCTGAACTGGACTGCCTGCACTCCAAACCTTTCAACAACTGAAAAACACATTTCCATTTCATTTGGCGCATTACGAAATAAAAAATATGGCAAAGAAGACTTAGGACTGTTATAGCTATGATTCTGTATCGACTCAGGACTGTTATAGCTATGATCCTGTATCAGACAAGAATGAGACAATGTTACTTTCCCAAAAGTCCAGCCACTGGTCCCCTAAGTTGGCAACCAATTTTGAATGTTTTTTGTTAAAAGAAGAAGGGATGCTACACAGTAAACATGGCCCTGTCCCTACACTTTTGAGATGAGTTGCTGCAATTAAATTCAAAACAACCTAATTAAACAACCTTAAAATGATACATTCAATCAGTTTAAACTTTTGATGCTCTTAAACTTTCTATGTTCTGTTCTGAATAAAATATGGGTTTGTGAGAAATTCAGATAATTGCATTCTGTTTGTAAGCACGTTTTACACAACGAAAAGCAATAGGAATGTTGTGAGTAGTTGATATTTTTATGAGCTGGTTTAAAGAACAGTTTTAATTCCTGATTTCTCCTTGATGCCCTGAGGCATCACACAGGAATATTCATACTTCTATCATCAGCACACCTGATTTAAACTAATGAAACACTGATTAGCCAAACCAAGTATTGAACAGGAACTATTACTTTGGTACCCCCCAGGAGAGGTCAAACAAGAATTAGAAAAACATAAAATGAATGCTTATATATTTGTTAGGCACATTTAAATGTATTCCCTTAGGAAGGCTGAACATGAGTTTTGGGGCCAAACTGGGTAGCACCTGTGTTGTATAATCTCTACAACCACACATGTAAATTTAACATCATTGCTGTCAAAAGAAAAGAAATTGTAACTTTACACTGAAAGGAGACAACACTCAACCTTATGTATGTCTGTGTAAAGCACCGAAGCAAAGGAGACCGCTGACATTTGTGCGCAACAGCAAATTTAATTCATTAACAGGCTATGGCTTGTTCTACAAATACACACCCAATAACTCTCCACTATGGTGAAGTAGAAACCATTGGCAAGTATATTCATGGGTGAAACAGCACTAATGCCCTAAATCATAAATATTCATATCTTTAAATTCACTCTTCATCTGCAAGTCATTTTATTTCCTTCTAAACTAGTGGACAGTGTAGCTCTAGGTGTCTCATGGCTTGTAAACCCTTTCCTTAACGCTATATTTGGGACTTGAAATCAATTTTACCATCTTCCACCTAAACTTTCTCTGACACATTTGTACTGTTCCCTTGATTACTATGGACAACCCACCGTCTCAAACCCTTTAATATAGCTGGTCTCACTACTGTCCTGTAAACCCTTTTTCTCTTGCTGGTACCCATCTGTCACAAATTACTCCAGCCACTCTTCTCCACCCATTCCAACCTGCCTGCACTCTCTTCTTCACCTCTCTTCCACACTCCCATATACTCTGTTGTTCTGTAATGTTTTGTATCGAATTGTATTGTATACTTCATTGTGTTATGTTGCGCTGAATTGTATTAAGAAACAATTTATCTCCAGCTGCTCAAATATTTCTCCTGAGAAACAGCCTCCATTAATGTCCCCTCTTCAGTTTTGGTAGTGATCTGAACAAAGTTCAGATTGTTTAGAATGTGATATTAATTGCAATGCTGACATGCATGCAGTCATAAGGACACAAAACATCATTGAAATAAATTGATGAATTGGATTGGTGAAATGTCAATGTACAGAAGTTCATATGTGAGTGAGCTGAATTAAATATTGGATTGATACTGATTCAAATGTTACATGAAACCAAGAGGATTTGAAGGATTTTTGAAGTAAATATGATGTAGTGCTACCTTATCCAGGCTCTTTAGCTGAAGCTTGTGCCAAATGTATTGTTCACCATGGCCAATGACCATGCAATGTTTGGCAAATTTCATTGGTTAAGGCACAACACCCAGTAGTCAGAGATGCTATTTTCTGTCCAGACCTTAATTACAGGCTGCTAAGAGTCAGAGCTCAAGCTTCAAGCTGTGCTGAAATGTGCTAAATGTGTTTTGACTAAAATTTAGGTAATCCTGACTATATTTACATACAAACATCCCATTTTCTGCCATCTAAAGTCAATCTTAGGTAAATTATGAGAGAGGAAATAAAATAAATAAATAAATAAAATAAGAAAATAAAATCCCCTTTTCCCCAAGTAACATTTCCACCAAATAACAAGAACAATACAGGCAAATCACAGGAATACCAAAAGAATACCATATATAGCATATATAGCAAGCAAATATATATATATATATATATATATATATATATATATATATATATTTACATTGCTGTAAACAATGAATGCCTTCAAAAATGGAAGGCCAGGGCTTCAAATCCCAGAACAGTAAGTTGCCCTGAGATACCCTTGAGGAATTTCCAAGGTACTGCTCCTCAGGCACTGGATGTATGGCTGCCCACTGCTACATGGTGTGTATGGGTTAAATGCAGAGGATGAGTATTGCTAGGGTTCACCGCATGCTTTGCTGTGTGTTGACGATGACAAATAGTCACTTCCACTTTACTACATATCTTACTACTGGTCTTTTACTGTCTTACTATCAGAAGTCCAACTAAATCAAAATTCACTCAAACAGTATATATATATANGTGCAGTCTGCTGGTAGTGGCGATAAAGGACCTCCTGAACCAGTTAGTCTTACAGCACAGCAAGATGAGCCATTCCCTGCAGCTTCTTCTTCGGCCTGCCACGGTGTCCAAGAGGGGGTGACTGCTATTGTCATGGATAGTCTGGACCTTACTTCATGCGCATCTCTCCATCACAGTCTCCACTGTGTTCAACATCCTGCTAAGCACTGAACCACACATAATCACCAGCTTGTCCAGCAGACTAGTATCCATATTTTTCAAGCTGCCTTCCCAGCAGACTGAAGTGGTGTGAGAGGGAAGGAGGCAGGTATTGTCAGAACCATCTTTGTATCAAACCTGTTACAGACAGAATTAGATTAATAGATTAAATTTCCTGGCCCTGTCCACAAAAACCATAGCTTTAGCCAGAGATATACCCCGCCCCCGATGCTTTCTATTTCCTTTTCTCCCTTCTTTACCTGCCTTAATCCCCTCTTCAGCTCAAGTTGCATGTGCTTGAGATTCTTCCTCCCTCCATCTATAAAGGCCTCCTTTTTCTTATTAAAGAATGCCTTGATGTCCCTGGTGATCCATGGTTTGGCACTGGGAAACTGTTCATCCTTTGCTGGCAGCTACTACTGAAGTTATGGTTTAAGTCAGTGTCCATGCTATTCCCCAGTGATGCCAGCTGTATATTATAACCAGTACACTTAAAAGAGAGCCTTAGAGACTTACTGGCCTCTGGTGATGACCTGCTGAATCCCCTGAATAAATGGAACGCATCAGGTTTTTTGGTCTGTTTTATGAAAATAAATAAATAAATACATACATACATAAATGATACGTAGCTGGGATTGAGGGTCAGGAATATCCTAAAGCAAAATACATTCAACAGTTTTTAATATAACAACATTTATAAAGCTTGTGACAAGCTTGTTTACTGTTATATTTAGCAGAAAACAGTGTCCCACATATTTTTAGCTCATGAACTGGGCAGTCGTCCTACTCAGGGGATTGAAGGTGCAGCTAAGGATTAAATCAACTAATGAAAGGGGAAAAAAAAACATTTTTGACCAGATCAGTCAAATAACGTTAACTTTAATTGACTAACAGTGAAGGATGGTTAAAACCTCAAAAGCATGGAGGGACCTTGTAATTTGCTAATAAAGAAGCAGTATTAAATGTTATTAATATGTATTGCAAATTTGTTTGAATATTATTAAGATGATCAGTGGATGGATGGATGGATTGATGGATGGATGTTGAAAAATATTGGAAACTTTTTTCTGCAAACTGCTTTTTGTTTTTATTTAAGTAATACATTTTGGCATGCATGAGCATTTGCCCTGTTTGTTGTCAGTGCATTCTGAAGGATTTTCCTCTGGACCTTTGTGTGAGCCTATTGGCATAATCTTATTAGTGCTGAAATTTGCAGACATCATTATTTTTTAACACAGTGACTCTGGACATGTACTGATTTAATGAGATTGCGTTTGACTCTGTATATTGGGAGTAAGCCTCTGCGATGTGTTTTAGTGTTTTCTCTGAACTAGCTTACTAACATAATATGCAGAATGGCAGATAAGGATTAAGTGCTGCAGTATAATATCTCATTTAATTAGTTATTACCTACTTCTGCAGTTTCAGTGATTCAACCTTTATTGCTACTTTGCAAGCAATGAAAACAGTAGATATTAGAATAGAATATTATAAGTTCTTGGATGGGTAACTGCTATCACTTTTCCTTCTTATCACATGTGGGGTGTTTTGGGCACGCTAGAGGGCGCTCTGTTCTGACTGAGCACACCTGAGCCCATGCAGGCACAGGTGTGCATCGTTGGGGCTGACTATTTAAGCCCCAATGAGTCAGAACAGAGCGCGGCTCATTAGGTAGGCTAAGCCTATGTGTAAGGGTGGATTTGGACAACTTGGTTTAGGCTGCAGTTCCTCTGTTCTTAGGTTTTGATTCGAACTGCAGTCCTTGCTTCTTGTATTTGTAAACTGTGGATAATAAAACAGTGTTCCGAACTCCTGGCGTCCTTCCGGTACCCCGCCACCGTCACAGAAATGAGTCGCCAAAACCGGGACGTCAGGAGCCGTGAGGAGTGGCTGGAGAAGCTAGAGCGAGCACTGGAAGCAAAGATTGAGGACCTCCGAGCAGCGCTGCCATCGTGGCAGCTGGGGCGTTGCGAGCGGAGCGGTGACGTGCAGAGAGTCACCGCCACTGAGCTCTCGCGACGCCTGGACCTGCTGGATCGCTCAATCCAGCTCGCTCCCTCGCTGGAGTTCAGCAAACGGCTGAAGGAGTGCTGTCGAGCGGAGAGGGCAGTTTGGGCCGTGGTAGAGGTGATGTCATTGGGGCGACCCCTCGAGGAAGAGGCTTCGTTTGCGCCCCTTTCTTTACCCCTTTCTTTTCCGGCTCCTGCTCTCCACCAACCACAACACTGGATATCGGTGGAACCCGCCTCATCCACCGATCACAGCGGTCCATCCGCGGCGACAGCGCAGTGCTCCAATCACAGCGATCCGTCCGCGGAGACCCCGCCCTGTATGAAACACGGTCATCAGAAGAGCAAAACCCCGCGAAAACAAAGAAAAAAGGGGCGATTCCTTGAGGAAGAGGCTTCGTTCGCGCCCCTTTCATTTCCGGCTCCTGCTCTCCACCAACCACAACACTGGATATCGGTGGAACCCGTTGCATTAACCAATCACAGCGCCCCATTCACGGAGACAGCGCCGTGCAGCAAACACAGCGGTCCGTCCGCGGAGACCCTGCCCTATGTGAACCACGGCAAGAAAATGGCGGATACGCCGCTGAAACAATGAAAGAAGGGCAAGAGTCCCGCACCTGGCACAGTACACAACCCCAGCTCAGAGGACAGAGGCAACAGAGGAGCCTTTTCGGGTAAGAGAACTAACTTCGAGAATCCAGGAATTAGAACATGAATTACAGGAATCTCAGGTCTGGCTGTCTGTTCTGGGCGCAGAGAGACAGAACAAAAACCTTTTAGTTGAGCAGCTCCAGGAAATGGAGGCCGAGCTCCTCACCAAACATCAAGAACTCGGTACACAAAGTCAGGATCTGGCCGCCTTGAAAACAAAGTGCAAAAGGTTGGAGGATGACAACGCCTCTCTTCAGGCTGTTATACACCAGCTGCAGGTGAGCCACCGGTTTCAAGTATATTCCCTTCAGGAGGAACTAGCTGCAGTAAATAGGGAACTTCAGGAAAAGCAGGCTAGATGCCTTGAACGTGGGAACACGGCCAGCGTGAATCACAATAACACAGTGAGAATCGAACATGAGGCTGCAGTAACCCTTCAGGCGCAGGTGAGGAGACACATGAGCAGAAAGTACTACCCGAAGCTACGGTGGGCAGCCAAGACTGTTCAGCGATATTACAGAGCTCACAAGATGATGAAGCAAGAAATGAAGTCTTTGAAGGAGAAAAAAATGGCTGCTGTTGTTCTGCAGGCTGCATTCCGAGGGATGAAGACCAGACAGACTCTGAAACAGAAGCACCAGGCTGCCACTGCGATACAATGTGCTTACCGGGCTCACTGTGCTCGGACACGATTTTTATGCATCAAACATACTGTCATTGCAATCCAGCTGAGGTATCGTTCCACACTCGAGGCCAGAAAACAGAGAGAGGCATTTTTGAAATTGCGCTCTGCTGCAATGTTCCTACAAGCCTGCTTCAGAGGTCAGAGGGTCAGAAAAGAGGTGATCCTGCACCATCAGGCAGCTTCCCTGATTCAGGCTGCGTTCAGAAGACACAGGGAGATAGCAAAGTACCAGGCCATAAGGGTGTCAGCCATCTTCATTCAAAGATATTATAGGTCCTACATTAAGGGCAAAAGTGAACATGAAAGATTCCAGGTGTTGAGAAGGTCTGCGATACGCATCCAGGCAGCTTTTAGAGGTTATTTGGTTTGAAAAAAATTTTGATGCTATGCACAAAGCTGCTGTCCCCGCACCAGCGGGGATCTGTCGTCAAGAGACCGCGCTGGGCAACAGGCGGTCGTCAGAGGAGGTTCGGAAGGTGGAAACCTGGACTTCAACAAGGACAGAGGTATCAGATGTTTGAACATGCTGCAATTTGCTTGCCAAAGTCATTCAGAGGAAAGCAGGTGAGGGATCTGGCCGTGCGGCGCAGAGCAGCGAGGACAATCCAATCCCACCTCGGAGGTGAGCAGATCAGCTGCGGAAATGTTCGGATCGCAGAACAGGGGGAGTTGCTGACGGGACTCTACCAGCAGCTGACCGAAAAGACCTCTATGCCACAGGTGAGTGCCTCTGTCTCGAATGAAGATGAAACAGAAAGAGAAGAGGCTTTAGCTCAAGACAAAGGTGAGCGTCATGGAAGGAGCAGCAAATTCAGAGAAGACAGAGAGGTCTCCAGATTAGAGGTACAAGCTAGGACGGTTTTTCAAGGAGAGGGGCTAGGGAAAACATATGAACAGAGAAATCAGGCCGTATGCCAGACAACAAGGAGAGTTGAGACTTCAACCGTTCAGGAGAAACTGGAAGCTAAATTAGCCACTATGGAGGAGCAGTTGAATCTGACCAGGGCAGAGCTGAGACAGGTGCAGAACCACAATGTTGCTCTGCAGACTGAACTGAGAGAGGTCTGTTGTGAGGCCAGTAAGCTCACCGAGCTAGAGAAGCAGGTCAGAGGTATGGAAGGAAAACTGGCAATCATCGAATCTCGACTCACTTCACCGACAACAGTGCATGCTGGAACCCAGATGGTGAATGCCAAAACGGAGCAGCTGAAGAACAGTCCAAGGGAGAAACAGGTAAAGAGTCCAGAGATGGAGCAGCTGCATTCGGACCCCTACCGTCAGCTCACCCTCACGATTCAGCAGACCCAGAACAAGGTGGCTCGTGGAGGAGTCCATGTGGAACTTCGCCTAGGAGAACCAGGAGCTGGGAAACTGCGTCACTGGGCCCCAAGCGGCCGAGAACCAGGACCAAGAAAAGGAAAACGGCAAGGGACATCAGCAATCATCAGTTCGAGAAAGAGAACGAGGACTTTGGCACTGTAGATTCGGGGAGGAGAGACGCGAGGAACAAGGCTGACAGGGGTTGGAAGCAGGGTTTGGACTCTTTGAAAAAGACTTCCCCTTTGAACCCCGTAACATCTATGTTTAGCTCTCTTTCAAGTCCAGCCGTTCCACAGAATCAGGCGATGCCTCCAGGGACTTCAGGGTCGGGTTCAGGCACCAATCGAAAGGGTGGACTGAACTGCTGGGATTCCCCTCACCACCCCCAGCTGCCTGACATGACTGGTCGGAGGTCCTTTTTGTGGTTTTTTTGTGGACCTGACCGTGTGTCCCCACAAGGGACTTTTGTTTTTGTCAAGTTTGGTTGTTCTTGGCCTCCCCCCAGAGGTACGGCTATGTTTTGGCACGTCGGGAGCCACGCCTTTTGGGGGGGGGGGGGGGATTCTGTCACATGTGGGGTGTTTTGGGCACGCTAAAGGGTTAGCTCTGTTCTGACTGAGCACACCTGAGCCCATGCAGGCACAGGTGTGCATCATTGGGGCTGACTATTTAAGCCCCGATGAGTCAGAACAGAGCACGGCTCATTAGGTAGGCTAAGCCTATGTGTAAGGGTGGTTTTGGATTTGGATTTGGATAACTTGGTTTAGGCTGCAGTTCCTCTGTTCTTAGGTTTTGATTCGAACTGCAGTCCTAGCTTCTTGTATTTGTAAATTGTGGATAATAAAACAGTGTTGCGAACTCCTGGCTCCACACTGGCGTCCTTCCGGCACCCCGCCACCGTCACACTTCTTGGCTCTTGGGGTAAGAGCTTCATAACAATAACCAGTGGGACTGCAGTGCTGAAAGGAATGCTTTATCTAGAATCTTGTAAAAAAAAAATTATATAGATAATAAATTATATAACTTGATAGCCTACCTGAACTAGATATGTTTTCTTGATCAGAGGCTTAATAACTGTAATTTTAAAAGCTTTTGGAAAACCAAGGCTAAGGGAGTAGTTTATTATTTCTTACAGAGCCCTAATTAGTAGTGGTATGACTTCTTGGAGTAGGCTCTTAGGATTTGAATTGAGTAAGTAAAAGATGTTGATGAGGAAAAAACTGAAATCAGGTCAAGTCTGTTGAATGGGGTTAAAATGGATTAACATCTCTGCTGTAACTACTGTTTGCTCTATATCTGCACCATCTGTATCAGTCAGGCAGAGTGAAATTAAAAGTGCTTTTGCATTTCTTGTCCAGGGGATTTCACTTTCAATCCTACTGGAAAGCTTAACGTGCCACAGGAAGTGCCCGTCTGAAGCCTATAAGGCTACCATTCCAGCCAGAGTGGAATGAATATAGTTTAAATCAATCTGTCTGCTTTTTATGCTTTAATTTTCATTTGTTTTGCTTCAAATCTCGTTTCATTACTACTAAAGAAGATGTCTTCTTTATTTTTTGCATTTTAAAGGTGCCACATTGTCTAATTTTGAACATAAAATACTTTCAAAACATATGGTTAGCTTAACAAACTATGCTGCACCAGATTTTTATTATGCTAGCAACTCAAATGCGATCTAATCCCTATGTACTTCTTTGGTAGCCTGTGGTATATTCCTACGATGTAAGTGTTATTATAGTTATTATAGTGCATAATACCAACTCAAACTGGCCTAAAATCATATAAGCAAATAGCAAAAACCTCTTTTATTGTGAATTAGTGAAGTTTCCGGGCATGGCAGTGGCTCACAGCCAAAAGGTCCTGGTTTCGATACCCAGGCTGGGTGGTCCGGGTCCTTTCTTTGTGGAGTTTTCCTCATGTCTGTGTGGGTTTCCTGCAGGAGCTCCAGTTTCCTCCCACCGTCGAAAAACATGCATGTCAGGTGGACTGGAGAAACTGCCCGTAAGTGTGAGTGTGTGTTTGCCTGTGTGTGTGTCATGCCTACTATGGACTGGTGACCTGTCCAGAGTGTTTCCCTCCGGGATATGCTCCCCCGCAACCATAATTAGGTCAAGTGGCACTCTTTGGAGAGAAGTTAATGTTCTTTTTAGGCTTTTTATAAAAGTCATGCATCCTTTAGATTTACAGTCATGGAGTTTATATGCTTGCCTAGGTTTACTGTACACAGAGAATGCCTGCAATTGTTGGGCATTTCTGTAAGTAAGCCCATTTTAAAAAGTCCTCAATAGTCTGAACATTAGCCAGTATGCCCCAAAAGATATGAAAGGAAGGGGAACTAGCCTACAAATGCCAACCATTTCATGTGTCTTACTGTATATTTATATAAGTAAATGTATGTTATTGTGTCAAAATATTCAAAATTTTCTTGTATGGTTTTAGTTAGGTTACAACTTAAAAAGGTTATATGTATTTAACACATACAGTATTGTGCAAAAGTTTTAGTCAGGTGTGAAAAAATGCTGCAAACAAAGAAAGCTTTCAGAAATATAATGATCGTTTATTTTTTTTCAATTTACAAAATGCAAAGTGAGAGAACAAAAGAAAAATCTAAATCAAATCAATATTTGGTGTTACTACCTTTTCCCTTCAAACCAGCATCAGTTCTTCTAGGTACACTTGCACAAAGTCAGGGATTTTGTAGGATTATAGTCGGTGTATGATCAACCAGTTTTACCAAACAGGTGCTGATGATCATCAATGTCACACGGAGGTTGAAACACAGTCATGTTTGGAACAACCCACCAGCCGAGTTCCTTCAAAAACTGTGTGCAAGTGTACCTAGAAGAATCGATGCTGTTTTGAAGGCAAAGGGTGGTCACACCAAATATTGATTTGATTGAGATTTCTCTTTTGTTCATTCACTGCATTTTGTTGATTGATGAAAATAAATGATTAACACTTCCATTTTTGAAAGCATTCTTTGTTTACAGCATTTTTTCACACCTGCCTAAAACTTTTGCACAGTACTGTATTTAAAAATCAAAAAAGGATTAAATCCAAAAATCATGCAACAATCAGAACTGGCGATGTGCACAACTGAAGCAGGCAAGAAATAAAAGAAACCATGAGGTAAATAAAAGACTCTGTGCACAGGAAATGCAAGACTTTTTTTTCTATTTAAAAAATACTTTTTAATGATGTACCTTGCCCATCTTCCCTAAAAAGGATTTT
This sequence comes from Hepsetus odoe, assembly GCA_017165825.1. Lineage (NCBI taxonomy): Eukaryota > Metazoa > Chordata > Actinopteri > Characiformes > Hepsetidae > Hepsetus > Hepsetus odoe. The sequence goes on along the minus strand of CM029385.1, from coordinate 12,330,571 downwards.
GTCTGTCAGATCATTTAAATCGTCTTTGTTTCACATCTATGCATTGAAAATATCAGACAACTCTAAACTTAAATGTCTGTGTATTCAAGCTGAAGCAATTATGATACTATATTTTCTAGAACGCATAAGGCTTTTTTTAGTCAACTGTAACAGCATTTGCTGGCTGAGCTTCTGAAGCACTTCTGCTCCCGTTACACCCTAGAGAGATAGTACTGCATCTAAGAATGCATTACTGGCTCACGAGTGAAGTGGCCCCTACATAAATTGAAGAGACGTCATGGAGTTGAGTGTATTTTGCCTTAGAGGCTGAGAAAGGAAAAATATAAAGGTTATACAAATAATTTTAACTGGATGGACTCTTAATTCCCTTTTAGAGCACTAATTAAAGTTCATATTTGTTTTGCCCTTGGATCCTTGCTTATGATCTCAGTATAAACACCCGTGAAATCTCCAGAATAAAAACATCTATCAGTGTTGACCAGCTCTGTCTCCTTCATGCTTCAATCATAAGTGGATATTAAGTCTATTAGTTTCAATAAACATTGAACTGAATTGAAATGATGCCGTCAGAGAACACCAGGTCTTCACAGGACTTACCTGCAAGAACACAACCAATACACTATGCCTGTAACCAGAATCAGTCTATTGCAAAGAAATAAGTTAATAAACAAAAGGTGATTTTACAGTTAATAAAACAACATTCATGTTTACAACACCAATTGCATTTTTACATCAATTCACTGCTTTTTAAAACTAATTTAGTTTTTATTTTTATTAATATAAACATTGATATCTCATTTTGATACTTGTTATTTTTACTAACTATTTTCAAACAGTAATTTTTGAATCTCTTAGCAGTATATATCAATTTCCTTGAGGTAAGAAAATATATTTGAAAAATGAAGTGAAAGTGACAACCCTTGTCATTGCGAGGTCACAGCACAGCACACAGTAAACCACAACGAAATTGGACCTCTGCATTTTACCCATGCAAACACTGTGCAGCAGTGGGCAGCTATTGAAAGCGCCTGGGGAGCATTGACGGGGACAGTACCTTGCTCAAGGGTACCTCAGGGCAACCTGCTGGTGAGGAAATCGAACCCACAATCTTCCGATGCAGGGGCAACTCCCTAACCAGTAGGCCCCCGCTGCACGGGCACTGCTTGTTCTGACCTAAAAACGTGTTTAAGGAAACAGTTTCCAAGATTTGTGGCTAATATATATATATATATATATATTTTTTTTTTTTTTTTACAAAAGTGTAAAAAAAGGTCACAGGAGAACTTTGCATCATTTTTGATCAGAACATTTCAGACTCTTACACTGTCTTACTAATTAAATGTCAAGGTTGTTCAGTGTTCGGTTGCAATGAAAATAGGGACTAATTGGACTGAAAACAACTGAAAATAAAGTGTAATTGAGAATCAAATGTCTGTGCTGTTATTCTCATTGCTGTGCTCATTTTACTGCCTCTCAGGGTGAATGTGACTATTTGCACTCAGTGAACCACAACAAAATGTATTGCTTGCTCAAGTCTGGGAATTGAACCCATGTCCTCATGATCATGGAGCCCAGTCCTTAACTACTAGGTCACCAATGCCCCATTGGTGAATATGAAAATGTCATAACTGAATCTATAATTGAATTGCTGTTCAACTGTATACACATTAATTTTATATTATTATGACTGAACAATACTACGATTAAATAGTAGAAATACTCCATACTCCATTCTCTTTGTTGCAGCTGTTGGTTACCTGGAACGCATTTACACTAGGTGTTGAAACATTGCTGTGAGGATTTGATTGCATGTGGACACATAAGCATCAGCTATAGCACTGATATTTAATAATAATTTAGCAGAAGTGCAACATCCCTACAGAAAATACAATTCCACAGTGCTTGGTATTGAGGTGAGTTGTCTTTGGCTCATCTGACAGTTTCAGAACCATCCATTCTACTAGCTATTTATGGAGATTAAACATTCTGTGTGTGTGTGTGTGTGTGTGTGTGTGTGTGTGTGTGTGTGTGTGCGTGCAGAACACCTGTGTCAGCAATGTGTGCTCAAAGTAAAAAATCAAAGTAAAAAATCAAAAGGAATTTGCTCTCCAAGTAGCATGAAAATAAAATGTATGTATGGAATAAACAGGTGGACTACATCACAGAAGACAACATCAAATATTCATGAAACATAACAATAGGTAGAGCATTAATGAATAAAGAACAGCAATCCACCCAATAAACTGAATAGGGCTAAGCCCGCCCTCATTTTCAAAGAAAAAAGCATCAGAAAAGGTTCAATCTGTGGTGTCCCTGTTGTTTTACTTGCTGTGAACAAACTATGTAACGCTGGTTCAAAAATGATATTTAAACGGGTGTCACTTTGAAGAGACTAATGAGAAAACGCACATTGTAATCACTCTAGAGGCACATCACAAGACAGGATGACGGCTTTTATTAAGTAGCATGGAAAGAATTGCGATGAAATCATTTGAAAGAAATTTGAATAATAAATGGCTCATAAAAAAGAAAAAACTTCTTGCAATGTCCTGAAGACCGGCACATTCCCTTGATGGCATTTTCATGTCTGTCCCTCCAGCAGTAATACATTAAATTAGATATGGATTATTACAGGAAACTGGCCTACTTTAATCTTATAATATCCCTCCAGTGGCCTTGTGTCATTGCTGGGCTGCTGTAACCCTGGGCACAATACCAAAGACGATTTTATGTAGATTAAATCAATGGGAAAGACCTTTTCTTATAGTTCATTTTAAATTAGCTGGAGACATACAGACCTGCTGTCAGACACCCATATAATCTTTGAGTTCCCCTTAACCTTCCATACTGATGCCTGAAGAGGAAAAAAAATATTTACAGGTCTTTATGGACATATTTAATGCCTATATTCAGCCCAAGTGCTTCAACCACTCACAATGCCTGCCCACACCTGCCTTCTTTGGGCTATGATCTTAACCAACAACAAACTACCTAGTCTTTGGATTTGACATCACTTGTATCCAACTTGGGAATGCAAACCCCACAGCATGGCAGAACAGCCTTTAGACCAACCACACCTCTTCCAAACCAACTCCAAAAGTAAAAAAAAACTGGAATAAAAGTTGTTTGTGCACTTTAGGCTAAAAAAATCACAACAAAAAACATCACATAATTTCATTGCATGATGTGGAATTCCTGAAATATTTTTTTCTCACCAGCATTTTCCCTTTCTGGTACCTGTTTATCACAAATCATTTCTGCCAGTCTTCTCTATGCATCTCCTACCTACAGGTGTTCTCTTTTTCACCTCTCTTATACACTCTTTGTTACTCTAAACTGCTGATCCCAAGTATTTTAATCTTACCCATTCTAGTAATTTCCCTTTCATTCATGCTCATGTGTTTTGTCTTAGCCCTACTCACTACCATTCATTTGCTATCTAGAGCACACTTCTACCTTTCCAGGGACTTTTCAAGCTGATTCCTACACTCACAATGTAATATGCAAATATCATAATCCCTGGGAACTTGTGTCTAATCTTCTCTATCAATGTGTCCATCACCACTGCAAACAACACAGGCTGATCATTGAAATCACCTTGTCACGGTTTGGGTTTGTTTGGTTCCAGTAGAGGGCGCTCTGTTCTGACTGGGCACACCTGAGCTCATGAAGGCACAGGTGTGCTTCATTGGGGATGTCTATTTAAGCCCCACTGAGTCAGAACAGAGTGCGGTTCATTCACTAGGCAAAGCCTTAAGTTAATGGTGGTGTTTTAGTTCCTTGTATCTTGTTTCTGTTACTATGGAGAATAAATTAGTTCAGGACCACCGGCTCTGCGTTGACGTCCTACCCACACCCCGCCACTGTTACACATCTCTACCTTAGACACATCCTTCACTCCTACTGCAGACCTTATTGTTGTCACACTGCCCTCATACTTATCCTGTACCTTTCTTATATGCTTCTCTGCCACTCCTGGCTTCCTCATACAAAATCAGAACTCATTATCCTTCTCCATCAACACCCTCAGAACAAATATTGCATCTGTAGTGCTCAGTCTTGACATGAAACCATACTGCTGCTCACTAATCAGCACCTCTTTTCTTAACCTTGCTGCCACTACTCTTTCCATAACTTCATGCAGTGGCTCATCAACTTTATCCCTATAGTAACTACAGCTCTATGCATGAACCTTATTCTAGAAAATCAGTATCACTACACTTCTCCTACACTCCTCAGGCATCCTCTCACTTTCCAGGATTGTGTTAAACAACCTGGTTAGAAACTCTGTCTTCATCATTGCCCTTACTTCCATCTTGCTAATAAGCTGCACTTAGTGTTTCACTATTCTCACATCATCCAGCCTTCTCTCTCTTTCTCTTCAGTTATCAGGCCCTCAAAGTACTCCTTCCTACTACTCTGCTTGCTTGTGAGTATGTCTTGCTATCCTTAAATGCCCAAACCTGATGCACCTCTTTCCCAGCTCTGTCCCCCTGTCTAGTCAATCAGTAAAGTTCAAATTTCTTCGTCCTTAGTGCCCAGGCTCTTATACAACTCACCATAAACCTTATCTTTAGCATTTGCCACCTCATAATTAGCTCTACACCTTATCTTCTTGTATTCTTGTATACTTTTTTCATCTCTCTGATTGTCCCACATTTTCCTCAATAGCCTCTTTCTCTGTATACCTAGCTGAACTTCCTGTTTCCAATGCCATGTTTCCGTATCTTCCTTCTTCTGTCTAGATGTCACACCAGGTACCTTTCTGGCTTTCTCCCTTACCATTTCCACAGTAATTGCCTCTTTAGTACCTTGGGTACTCTCTGTAACACTCTCTATAACCCACTCCAGAATTCTTATTCATACGTTTCATCCTATACCCATCAAATAATTGCTTAAATCAACATAGTCCAGTTAGCCATAATGTGCTCTTCATGACTCCACAACCAGTTAGCTGTTTACTCACTGTGGCTTAAAAATAATCTTATCTGTAAATTATTTTGCAGACCACTGGGGCCCTCTGGGTGAGTCTGCCTTGTGCAGCCTTTGCAGGCATTGACTCTCACTCCCTGAGTAGCAGTGTAAACTATCATTACCACCCACATCTACCTTAATTCCCTTTGCCAAACATTAACTACAATAGGGTGCCTCCAAGACAACATACTGACTCACATACTGGTGTATATTAACCTATGTGAACAGTGGAAGAACCGTTCATTTCTGCTGGGCTTCTCAAATAAATAAGATAATTAAGGCATGAATGTGTTCTTCAGGGCAGTGTAACATTGTTTATAACATGTAGAGACATGAACAAAAAAAGACAATAACACTTAATATTAATATATGATTAAAGGAATACTCCAGAATCTTTTAATCAAACCTGCCTACACTTCACCTGTGTGAATACAGTCATTTATGATGGACAATAATTTGACACATTAAAGCAGAATGTATTGAAATAAAATTGTTGGGACGGAGGGTGTGATGTAAATCCAGTAGAGTGATACTAGGCTGGAAATGTTTGAAAATAAAAGTCATTGAATAGTCTATAAGTTCAATCTGTACACCAGGGTAAAAGATTTTCTGAGAAATTTAGTATGTAAGCCAAATTTTATGACAGGATCCAGAAAGGTCATAAACATGGTTTAATATTGAAAGCCTAGTGAAGCCTTGAAACTCTTTATAATTGTGAATAAATAAATGTGTTTAAGTACAGGTTAATATTTGCAACCTGGAAAAAATTGCTTTTTTACTCATTTACATGTGCATCACAGCAGCTTGACACATCAATCTTCTGCATTGTTGTCTCCTAGCTGGAAACAATAGATAACACTCAATCAGTCAGCTCACTGCAGATGCCAGCAGGCAAAATCAATACATTGATAGAGAGAGATTGCTCACTGCTACTTAACACTGACAAGAGATGCAGCTTGCAGTTACAAATGATAAACAATAGTAATAAATGACAGCAATGAGATAGATATTTTCAACAAGATATTTTCATTTGCAGAAAAAGAAATGAAAAAATATGAAATCATGGCCTAATAATTAGTCAGTCAGCAGTAGCCTGCTCAGTCACACTGTACAAGAGCATTTATAAGGCTAAATAACATTTTTAAAGGTTTATTCTAGTAAGTGTCATCATTACACAGTCTGAGGTGAAACGAATGAAGGTAGCTTTTATCACAAGAGATGATCGTTGGAATCAATGTTTATAAATGTATGCAGGTTCATATCAGTTTTCATAAAATGTAGTTGTCATGAAGGTTTATGAGCCCTACCCTACAGTAAAGTGTTTTAGCCTGTTCTCTGGAGTTAATCATTTATTTATGTGGTCATACACAGAATTCAGTTTTTGTTGCCATTTTAACCACCTTCAGGACAATGGTACAAAAAAAAAAAAAAAAACCACAAGACTGCCTGGACAGGACTATAGTGCATCAAGAATGTGCAAGACCAGGCAATATAATAGGACAGGACACAAAAGCAGAAACACTAGAGAGTGTGAACATAGTATTCTTGCAGCAAGTTACTGTGTAAAAATGTAAGGATCTATAGGTTATGGAAAAACAATTGACCATTGTTTACATTTACCAACCTACAGTACCAACCTATACATTAAACCTATACAATAAACTATTGCATACATTTACCAGCCAATTAGTACCAACTTTTTACTGAACAAAAATTTAAAAGCAAACAGCAGCAATGACTGATATTATAAGTGCTAACAATGAACTACATGAATGCAAGGCATGGAAGAATCAGTTATTCATAAGCAAGACAAACAGTTCCAGCAGTGTTACAGGGCTATTCATTCTGAGAGAATAATGGAGTGCAGGTGATCAAAAGAATATCAAATCGTGAAGGACAAATATTTTGACCTCAATAACTGGAAGCCTTTTTATATTCATATTGCAAAAAGGCCATATATTATACATTTCAGCAGTCTTATTTTCATGCCGTCTCATGGAAAGCTCTTTCTTCTCCTACATAAGACCCTGTATCCTTTCTCAAAATCTTCCATTTTCAAAGGTTAAGATTTCTTTCTAAGTTCCTTTTTGAAAATAGTTAAAGCAAAATTACAGACTATTTGAACCTGATCATAATTACCCATCATTTGCGTCTAGCTTGCACTAGATACAACTGCAAAGCAAAGATATATACAAAAAAGTCTGTAAAGTATAATCTTTATGTATACTGTATATATATATATATATATATATATATATATATATATATATATATATATATATACAGTATACATAAAGATTATACTTTACAGACTTTTTTGTATATATCTTTGCTTTGCAGTTGTATCTAGTGCAAGCTAGACGCAAATGATGGGTAATTATGATCAGGTTCAAATAGTCTGTAATTTTGCTTTAACTATTTTCAAAAAGGAACTTAGAAAGAAATCTTAACCTTTGAAAATGGAAGATTTTGAGAAAGGATACAGGGTCTTATGTAGGAGAAGAAAGAGCTTTCCATGAGACGGCATGAAAATAAGACTGCTGAAATGTATAATATATGGCCTTTTTGCAATATGAATATAAAAAGGCTTCCAGTTATTGAGGTCAAAATATTTGTCCTTCACGATTTGATATTCTTTTGATCNTATATATATATATATATACAGTACTCTCATTATTTCTGGTGAGGGGCAAAGGAATGTGTTCTCTAACACATGTCTTTTTTAATTTTATTTCTACACAGATTAACTTTACTGAGAAAGTTGTAATAAGATTCCTGATGAAGCTTGGTTGGAATAGAAATGTGAATACTTATAGGACCGAGAGGATCTGAAGCAGTGGCTCTCATTCACAAATATTTCTTCCTAGCTGTCAGAAATTCACTGCTTCAATTAATCAAAGCACATTTCAATTATTCATCAGTCGTGGCAGCTACATTACTCTTTTGCAGAAACCAAACCTTGGAGCAATGCTACTTCTTTTCACATAAGTCCAGCAATCGCTGCAATGGCCATTTATCTTGTCAACAGAAAAATCTGAACAATATTTTCATTACTACTGTGGCAGAATTATAAGAATGATAAAATTACTAATAGTGCCAAGGACAAATATTTTAAATGTGCTCCTATTTTATTGAAATTAAATGCTTTTGACAAATATTTTACTTTAAGAACAGCATTTTACTTTCAATAATCAGGATTCTTATTTTAAACATCTAAAAGGCCTTGTTTTTTCTTTCAGATGTCACATTTGTAAAATAGCTCACATTGTAATTTTTTAAGTTTAAATCAAATTGTTTTGAAACTAAATTATTTAAATAATGTCTGCCTTCAAGAAGCATCTAAAAAACTGCAGGCTATGTTCACCCATAACATGGTCAGTCTTCTTCTTCTTTGGTCATCCTCTTCTCCTCTTGCCAGGCAGCTCCAGCCTCAACATCCTTCTCCCAGTATATTTCTATTTTCCAATATATGCCACTGCTTTCTTCACTCTGCGCTTCATGTCCATATAGTCCTGTCTATTTTTTAATCTCTCTGACCATCCCATTTTTTTTCGCTTGCCTTCTTCTGTATAAACTCCTGGACTTCTAGGTTCCACCACCAGATTTACTTATCCTCCAACGTCTTTCTAGATGTCACACCAGGTACCTTTCTAGCTGTCTCCCTTAACACTTCTGCAGTAGTTGCCCAACAATCTGGTAACTCTTCAGTACCTCCAAGTGCCCGTGTTAACTCCTGCCTGAACTCCAGCTTGTAGTCTTCCTTCTTCAGCTTTCACCATCCGATCCTCGACTCTGCCCTCACTTTCTCTTTCCTCTTCTTGACCTCCAAGGTCATCCTACAGACCACCATCCTATGCTGTTTAGCTACACTCTCCCCTGTCACTACTTTACAGTCTCCAATCTCCTTCAGACTGACTCTCCTGCAAAGGATATAGGATATAGGATATATCCACCTGTGAGCATCTTCATCCACTCTTATAAGTCACCCTGTGCTTCTCCCTTTTCTTAAAATAAGCATTAACTACAACCATTTCCATCCTTTTCACAAAATCTACAACCATATGACCTTCATTACAATACTACATTCCTTTCTTTGGCACCATACCAACCCATCACCTTCTCGTCACCTCTGTTTCCTTCAAGAACATGTCCATTAAAGTCTGCATCAATCCCCTCTCTCTCCCCTGGGTACACTCTCTATCACTCTATCTAACTCACTCCAGAATTCTTCTTTCTCTTCCATCTCACAACCAACTTGTGGGGCACAAACACTAGCAACATTCATTATCACATCTTCAACTTCCAGCTTCAAACTCACCACCCTCTCTGATACCCTCTCCACCTCCAAAACACTCTTCACATACTCCTCCTTCAGGATAACACCTACCCCATTCCTCCTTCCATGGTAAAATAATTAAACCCTCCTCCAATACACCTGGCCTTACTATCCTTCCATCTAGTCTCTTGAACTCACAAAATATCAACCTTTCTTCTTCCATCATATCAGCTAATCCTCTGCCTTTACCAGTCATGCTGCCAACATTCAAAGTTTCTTCCACTTACTTCCATTCTCCTCCACTTCCTTCTCCTGAGGTACCAATAGGAGCATCATACAAACATGGTGGTGGCAACATGATGATGGAGGGTTGCTGCTCCATAGTTTTGTTAACTTGACATAAATGACACAGACCTTACATTTTGAGATAATCCAACCTGAAGAATATCCAGTTCAATCATTCAGCTATCAGAAATTCAAGTACAAGTATGTTTTGCAGCTTGTCAACAAACCAAATCACTAGAGCCAGTTTAACTCTGAAAGTAGTAAAGGAGAAAAACAAATTTTTGTGATTAGCCTGGTCAAAGGTGAGCACTGAGATACTGTGACAGGACCTTGAATGGCCAGTTTGTGCTCAAAAGTTCTTGAGTGTGGCTGAATTGGAGAAATATTTTTCCTTAAGCCTAAAAAAAAATACTTAATTGGTATTTAATGTGACATCTATAGGAAGGTGGTTTCTAGAAACATACAAAGTGAGAATGGACCCAATCCTTCCCTCTAGGGAGCGTGATAGCTCATAGTTTTCCCTCCCAGAAATGTTTCTAAATGCAGTTGATTAAAAATAAACTACACATGCTTCATTTTGCTAAAACTGTTTCCCAAGAATTCTCAGCAATAATGCCTTAAATTCAAAAATGCTTGTGATTTTATAGCAACATTATAGACTATGCCACCAAATAGCGGCATACAATACAAAGGCAACAGTTAACAGCATCTGAAGAATTTCCGTATAAAAATGAAACAGTGTTTTGGGGGTTTAAATACCAGCAAATAAATCTAAATAAGGACTTTTACATGCTTAAACGTTTAAAAGGCATGCTGATATGTCCCTTTACATGGTTTTCTTGTAATGATACTTAAAATCTGCTACAAAAAGGACAAATGTCTGCCTATGATTATCTCCCTACTTCTGTGATAATTATACTGGCATTACTGGGATTCAGCCTGGAATCATCAGCATTTTTAAAAGTATGAAAGGCATTTCACATTGTCTATTTTGTCAGCTTCACTTACCATCCAGGTGCATTTTTAGGTTTAGATTACAGACTGTAGTGCATCTGATATCCCGCATCATTTGTTATCCCCATTTAGTCCATTCATCAAGGGTCAGGACCCACCACTGTTATTATTTGAGTGGTTTATCATTTTCCTCAGAACAAAAACACTAATGTGTGTGTTTGTTGTTAACAGGATCATGTCATTACATCAGGGCTGCTAGAGTTTCTAAACACTGTGTCTACTCTGTTTCACTCTGTTTGACACCTCTAACTTGTTTGCTTACTTTGTTGGACATTTTTGGATGATCTGATGATTAGTAGGACACTGTCTCGGCCCAGCAGTACCATTGAGGTGTTTAAAAACTCCAGTAACAATGCTGCATATGCATCAAACATACACATGCTAATATGTTACAAACGATGACAGCATCAGTGCTGTGTTGAGAATCATCCTCCACCCAAATCATACCTGTTCATTTGGAAACGTAACTGTTAATGAATGGGCTAAAAAGGAATAAAAAATAATACAGAAACATATGGACTACACTCTTTGCGTGTAAACTACAAAGTGCATTTTCAGGTTAAATGCAGCTGATAAAATAGACAATGAGTGTAAATACAAGGTCTGTGCCCTGATTAAAGTGTCTCATAAATGCAGAAGCCTAAAGGCATAACTGATCAAATCTGAGAATAAGGGACGACTATAGGAAACAAAATAATTACATTACTACATCAGAGATTTTCTAACAAGGCTGTATTTAATTTAATTGTATTTATTTATTTTTTTTTCATTTTTAAATGTTTAAATTTTTATTTTACATTTTAAATTTTATTTTAAATTAAATAAGATTTTTTAAATGTAATTTTTACATTTTTTAACTTATAAAAGAAATTCTGGTTTTGTTAACTTACACAAGGTTTTCATGAAGATCAAGCAGGAGCCTGTAAAAACATAACCGGCACCACAATACTGAGTAACATGCTTCCCTACCTGTTCCTTCTTCCCTCCAGAAAACAAGACCATGAATCTTGTTAGAATTAGCGGCGCAGATGGAAAGATGAACAGACAAACAGCATACAGATGTTCTTAACATTAAAAAATAATCGCATTCACAAATGTTACATTTCTATGGAGATCTACTGACAATATTGAGTGCATTCTAGAAGTTACCAATGTCCTCAGTGTCCATTTGAGGTGCAAATGGGTCCCACATTACTATTATGTTATGGACATAGCCTACCTAGAGCCCTGGCCTAAGCACACAGTTTGTGTACTGTGTGCATCAATAAAAAGAAAGGGCATTCACATTCATTTCCAGCACACTAAGGCTTTACTCTTCACAGTAAAATGTTTACAGACATTTTACAGACAGTTTAAAGATCTTTATCCAACTTAACATGTCCTGCTCTTTTCAAAAGCAGAGTCCAGCTCTTTTCAAAAGCAGAGCTGTTGGCTAAAAACTGCTCTGTGAATTTTTCCAGTCTAAAACTCTCACCCTCTGGGAAAGTTTGCAGATCAAAAGATATCATATAGCAAAAAAGTTATTTTTCATTCCAAGTAAATAAATCTTATTTTTCTAAGATAATACTACTTGTATTATCTTGTACATTGTTGATGCAAATATTTAAAAAATATAAAGTATTATAAAGTGTAAAGTATTTAGTCTCACAAATACCTTTCACCTTATTTATTTAAAAGTTATTACTTTTTTATCTGTTAAAAGGTTTTTTTGTTATTATGGTCATTATGTCCATTATCGGGACATAAAATCAAAACCTTTCTTTTTTAAAGATGCAGGATCGTGTTATATGGACCTGCTTGAAAGATTTTGAGATACACTGAAAAACAGCACTCACAACAACTAGACAAATGTACTGAAAATGAGATGTAAATGTTAAAATCTCCCAATGGGGTGCACAAAATGCATTTCATTTCTTTGTTTTCAGTTATGAATAATATCTTACAACTATTAGAAAGGTATGTTAAAATAGCATTCTGAACATTAATTAAACATTGAATGTATTGCTTCAGTGAGCAATAATATTTCTTTCAAGTCTCTAGGCAAGACTAAAGTCATTGGTACCTAAGTATTTATTTCTCTGATAACGTTTCACTTTTAACTCTTAACATTTTAGATTTTTATCAGATCTTGTCTTCTACTTCAGGTCAAGTCAAGTAGGTTTTTATTGTCATTTCAGCCATATACACAGTACATAGTGAAACAAAATAATGTTCCTCCAGGACCCTGGTGCTACACATAAGACGACATAGGACACAACATAAGACACAAGACAAGGCAAACAAGTGCAGACAACAACAGACAGTAAAATAGAATTCATCTGACAGAGAGCCGCAGTGTTACAGAACAAAGCAGCACATGTTGTTGGCAGTGTGATAGAGCAGCGATGTTGTGGTTAAAGTGCGGAGTGCAAAAAAAAAAAAAAGTAATAAGTAATAGAAGCGATAAGGTGGCAATAGTAGCGATAAGGTGATTAACAGTTTAAAAGTCTGATGGCCAGGGTGAAGAAACTGTTTCCCATCCTGGAAGTGGAGGCCCGTATGCTGCGGAACCTTTTCCCGGATGGCAGGAGGGAGAAGAGAGTGTGGGATGGGTGGGAGGGATCATCCACAATGCTGGTTGCTTTGCGGTTGCAGCGAGCGGTGAAAGTGTCCTGAACAGAAGGCCAAGAGACATAGATGAACTTCTCAGCTGTTCTCACTACCCGTTGAAGGGACTTGCAGTCTGAGACATTGCAGTTCCCGTACCATTCTACTTAATGTGTACCATTGCCACCTCTTTTCTAAGCAGTTGTTAGGCAGTTGATAACAGTTTTGGTTGATTGGATGTTGGTAGGTACTGTAGTTGCCTAATCTGAATTTAATATATTGAATAAGTATGCCATTTTTATATAACATATTATGTAAAGAAATAACAGCAATACAGTAATGTACATTTTCACTAATGAAAAATGTGAGTGTAAATGACAGGATGTTTCACATCATGGATATGTGATGTGAAAATAACTTTCAGCATTGCAGAAGTAAGTAGTGCAAATGATAGTATCACATTATGTATGTATGTAGTGCACATTACAGTAATAAAAGTAATGTCCATCATGAATAAGGATGGAATTATGCTGTTTAAGTAACTGTACAAACAGGAGTGACTACAATATGTGATTTCAGATCACAGCACTGATCAGCTATTTATGAGGGTGATGGCCTGAGGTAAGAAACTGTTCCTGTGTCAAGATGCTTTGGCATGCATGATTCTCTAGCAACAGCTGCGGGGTAGGAGCTCTGTCAAGGATATAAGGAATCAGTCATTTTCTCTGCCCATTCCCTGGTTCTTGAATAGAACAGTTCCTAGAAGGCTGGAAGTGTAGCAGGGGCATTTGTCAAATATTCAATAAAAAGCATTCAGGGCTTTAGCTTTTGTTTAGCTCAAGGGTATGTTTTGTAGGCAACTTCACAATGATGTGCAATTTCAACTCCTATTCTATGTAAAACATTAAATCTAATGTTTTAAATCTAATGTTTTAACTTGGTTTTACACATTTCTAGACTATCCATAAGCCTGGCATGTTGGTATTGAAATTTGTTGTTATTTGCTGTTACTGTTCTTCTTTTTATATCTCCAGGTACTCCTGCTTCCCCAGAACCAATTAAAACCAAACAAAATAGCAAGAGTGTTTTTCATTGTACAGTTATATGTTGATCACACACAAAAATATCAATCTGCCCTTAATACTGCTCGCTCTCGTTACCTTACCTCCATCATCAACAGCAGCAGCTGTAAGCCCAAGGCCCTGTTCACTAGTGTAAGTAAACTTCTTCAGCACCTTCCCCAGCACCTTCAGGTTCTCACTCATGTGAGTCCTTTCTTCACTTTTATCAAAACAAAATTGAACTGATATATAAACTGTTCACCTCCACCATCTTGTAACTCTCTCCTACAAACTCCAGTACAACCCTTCACCAAGTTTTCTCTTACAAACACAAACTCAGTTGCTGAATTAATTAAGAAAATCAGTTCTTCCAACTCTATCCTGGATCCAGCACCTACTTCTCTTCTTAAATGCTGTGTGTCTGCCATCTCTGCCTCTATCTCCGATCTAATTGTTCACTCTTCTCTGGCGTTGTTCCTCTGGGCCTGAAAACTGCTGCTGTTACACCTATTTTGAAGATTAACACTTTGGATCCCAGCAATCTGAGCAGCTACAGACCTATTTCTAATCTACCTTTTATTGCAAAGCTCCTTGAAAGGTTTGTAGCTGCTCAGCTGCAGGAACATCTAACAATTAACAATTTATATGAGCCGTTTCAGTCAGGTTTCCGTCCATTCCACACCATAGAGACTGCCCTTCTACATGTCACCAATGACCTTTTATTCAGTGCTGACTCTGGTTCCCTCAGTGTCCTCCTTCTCTTAGATCTAAGCTCTGCCTTTGACACTATCAATCATAATATCCTTCTTTCCCGCCTTTCAACCACTGGACTATCTGGTACCGTTCTTTCTTGGTTCACATATTATCTCACTAATAAACAACAATTCATCCACCTTCATAACAACAGATCACCTCCTGCTCCAGTTAAACAGGGTGTCCCTCAGGGATCTGTTCTTGGACCTTTATTGTTCATAATTTATATTCTTTCTCTCTGACTTATTATTAGAAACCAAGTACTCAGTTTTTATTGCTATGCCGACGATACCCAAATCTACCTTACCACCTCCAATTCAGCCACGCCACGCCGTTCCCTTACAGCTTGTATTCATGACGTAAAACTATGGCTCACCTCAAACTTTCTAAAGTTGTAACGGGTGAGGTTTGTTTTGGGCATGGTAGAGGGCCCTCTGTTCTGGCTGAGCACACCTGAGCTCATGAAGGCACAGGTGTGTTTCAGTGGGGCTGCTATTTCAGCCCTGATGAGTCAGAACAGAGCGCGGCTCATTCATGAGGCAAAGCCTCAACATTATGATGGTTTTTGATAACTTGGTTTTTGATAATGCAGTTCCTTGGATCTTGGTTTTGAATAGAAATGCAGTCCTTGGATCTTGTCTTTGTTTGGTAATATGGATAATAAAGTTATGTTCCTGACTCCTGGCTCTGCATTGACGTCCTTCCCGCACCCTGCCACTGTTACAAAAGCTCAACACTGACAAAACAGAACTTTTATTAATTGGCTCCAAATTTCTCATCACCAAACTCCAAAATTTCAGTTTATCCATTGAAAATGCTCTTGTTACACCCTCACCCACTGTCACTGAATTTAGGTGTTATATTCAATCCCGCTCTGTCATTTGAATCTCACATAAACAAAGTTGTGAAAAATGCTTTCTTTCACCTCAGACACATCTCACATCTCTGCTCATCACTTTCATTAAAGGATGCAGAAATACTTGTTCATGCTTTTATAACTTCCCGTCTCGATTACTGTAGCGCTTTACTCTTTGGTCTCCCAACTAGAACATTAGCCAGGCACCAGTACGTACAGAACTCTACAGCTTATGTTCTCACATTCTCCAAAAAAATCTGAACATATCACCCCCCGTTCTCCACAAACTTCACTGGCTGCTCATATCATATCGTATTCAGTAAAAGTTGTTTCTGATCATGTTTAAAGCCCTTCATGGATCTGCTCCACCATACCTCACTGAATTACTCCATTCATACACTCCCACCCACTGACTGTGCTCCTCCGGTACCGGGTTACTCACAGTTCCTAAATTCAGGTTAGCTACCATGGGTGGTAGATCATTTAGTGTTGCTGCCCCTAAACTCTGGAATTCCCTCCCTCAAAACCTACGCCTAACGTCCTGTCTGTCTCTCTTCAAAACTCAGCTGAAAACATATCTATTCAGTCTGTGCTATTCCACTTCTCCCAGTTCTTGATTTCCTTATTCTGCTGTTTGTTTTTCTCTGTCTTTGTGTTTTGTGTTAATTGTTTTAACTTATATTGTTTTTTAATTTAGATCTTCTGCTCTGTAAAGTGACCTTGGGTTTGAAAAAGGCGCTATATAAATAAAAATTATTAATATTATTGTAGTATTTTTTCCACTCACTTGAAAAGCTTATAGTTTTAAGATATTCAGCATGAAGACTTGAATCATATCAATCATTTCTGTAACTGAAAAAGTTATTGAAGCATAAAAGAACTGCAGGGATTTGTTGTGCTGTTCTTCTACTTCGATTTCTTTTCCTGTTCTCTGCATCTTCCTCTTTTCATTCATGTCCTCTCTCACTACAACCATTCATCTCCTCTTTGGCCTTCCTCTTCCCCTTTGCTTGGCAGCTCCATCCTCAATATCCTTCTCCCAATATACTCCTTGCCTATCATCTGCTCATGTTCAAACCAAAGCAGACCATTCCTGCCACCTCTACTTTAAGCACATCCATCACTCCCTCTGCAGACCTCACTACACATACATATCCTACACCACAACTCCTCTCTAGGCATCCTGTCATATGCTTTCTTCACAAAGCCTTAACTCCTTCAGATCTTTTTTAAAGTTTTCCATCTACATTCTTGAACACTGCACTAACTAATAATCACCTCTTTCCTCAGTTTAGCTTCCACTACTCTTTCCCATAACTCCATGTTTTGGCTGATTAACTTTATCCCTCTATATTTACTACAGCTCTGTGCTTCACCCTTATTCTTGAAACCTGGTGCCAGTACACTTATCTATTCCTTAGGGATACTCTCACATTCCAGAATTGTGTTAAAAAAACTACTGCCATCTCTCCTAAACATATCCATGCTTACACAGGTATGTCATCTGGACTAACAGACTTTTTCTTTCTTCATCCTCTTCACAGCTGCCATGTTGCTAATCTGCTGCACTTTCTGGTTCTCTGTCCTCATATCATCCAATCTTCTCTCTCTCTCATTCTCTTCATTCACCAGCCACTCAGAGTAGTCCTTACATCTGCTCATCACACTCTACTCACTTGTGATTGTGTTTCCATTGCTTTTCTTTATGGCTTTAACCTGCTACACATCTTTTTCAGCTCTGTCTCTCTGTCAAGCCAATCTATATAGCTCCTTTTCCCCCTCTTGAGTGTCCAATCTATCATGCAGTTCCCCATATGCATGAACTTTAGCCTTTGCAAACTCGTCTTGTACTCCTTTCTACTTTCTTCATCTCTCTGACTATTCTATTTCTTTTTTTGCCTCTTCCTCTGTATACAATGCTGAACTTTCTCATTCTACCACCAGCTTCCCTTATCCTCCTCTTCAGACCAGATGTCACACCAAGTCTACTACCAACTGACCTTCTGCATATGGTGTCATCCACACCATACCTGCCCATCAGCTCCTATAGAGTTTTTCTATAATGAATAGTTGGGCTTACCTTCTTCCAATAACTGTGTACCTACAAAGTGAACCTGAAAGACCTGAAAGTTTCTGATTCGGATGCACAATAATCATAAGTTAAATAACGCAAATGTGACATTGATTTTGTTGGGATATGTTAAAAGGGACACTGATCACATTACAATCACATCAAGCAGCAGGACTGCTGGATTTTTAAACACTTCAGAGTAACTGTTAGCTTTAGTCTCTTTACCAAAAATATCATGCAAGCAGTGTTCCCATGGCCAAAAACTGACTACAAAACAAGAGTTAAAGGAATGAATTCCCAAATTGGTTGTTGAGCATGTGGAGCGGAAGGCAACAATTAGCAAAAAGTTTCTTTAAGAGTAAATTCAGACTTTTGCAAAAAAAATTGATTTCCAAGAAAAAAAAAAACATAGATCTCAAGGCCCTTCCAGATTTTTGGGCTCCATCTGAGCTAAGACATCTGTTTCTGTCATGCTTCTAGACTTTTGCATGAACATAGCAGCATTATGAGCTATGGGATATCCTTAGATATCCTATCCTACAGAGTTAAAAAGTAGAAAAACAATAATTTTGACCAGCAGCTATTCTGCCTTCCTTTGTTTTGGCATCTTCAAATAAATGTGTGGCCTCAGGGACCATGCTAGACAACACAGGCAATCACATTTGGAGATAAATGTTTTTAGGTGTCCTATACAGACTTACTGCGATAGGCTGGCGACCTGTCCAGGGTATGTCCCCCGTCCTTCGGCCTGTGTGAGCTGGGATGGACTCCAACACTCGCCCGCGACCCCGCTTGGGACAAGCGGCAGAAAATGACTGACTGACTGACTGTACAGACTTATTAAATCAAGACATCAGGTGTCAGGTGATAAATTCATCAACACATTTTATGTTTGAAAAATGAACGATTGATCTAACCTTTGCAGCTTGCCAGGAATTAACTGGGGACCATATATTCTGTTTAGATAATAATAATAATTCACAGTTTTGAATTCTGTGATAATTTTCTAACTTAGAAATCATGAATTTGTCATTTTCAGATCACATGTAAAAATGACTTTCAGTTGGTTGACACATCATGTTCTCTGGTTGTCTTATCTCAGAAAATAAACAGAAAATCGTTAATAGCCAAACTTAGATAGAACAAAAGCTTGTGACCATGACTGAAGTGCCCTTGCACAAGACAATGAAGCACATACCGGCCCTCTTGGCGCAGGCACTGTAGTCCACTGCTCATTCACTCCTCACTGTTCACAGTGTGTATGTGCACAGGAATTTAAAACATTTACATTTACGGCATTTAACAGACACTCTTATCCAGAGCAACTTCCATGTCCTAATTACAGGGACAGTCCCCCTGGAGCAACTCAGGGTTAAGGGTCTTGCTCAGGGACCCAGTGGTAGTAGTCTCAGAGGTGGGATTTGAACCGGTGACCTCTTGATCCAGAGGTCCGTAGGCAAGTACCCTACCACTAGACCAACTCCACCCTATAAGAAACCAATATAAAAAATAATAAAAAAATCATTAACTGATGATTGGATGCTGATGAAAAGTGATTTAGTGTTACTATAAGTTACTATTTACATATGCACATATAAGGTAACCATGGCTCAATTTGTCAATCACTCAAAAGTGATTCACTGCTTTTCTTTGTCCATCTAAAAGTCAAACATCATAGCTTATCTTTGATTTTTTTTTTCTTTTTCACTTTCAGCTACAAAAATTCCTTTTTTACATGACATTAACCAGTCATTTTCAGTTCTCATGTGAACATCTTCTAGACAGCATAATGGGACGCTAATAACCAAGAAGCCATTAGGGTGCCCCCGGTCAGGCGCTTATTAAATCACTTATTAAGAGAACCCGCAGCGTAGGGGGGTCGACTGACAAACAGAATGGAGTTGATTGTCACAGTCAATTAAGCACAGGGTTAATTGTCACAGTTATTTAGAAGAAACCTCTCAATTAGAACTTTTTATGCCCTAAAAGAAGGATTTCTAGGAGAAAGAAATTATTTGTGTGTATTTGTTATTCCTTTTCAGATTAATCATGTTAGGTGCACTTAATTTCTCCCTCTACAAAGGTGCAAAACTAAAATGTCAAAACATGAACAAGGATGAAGAGGATACTATGCGGGTTTCTTCTAATCTTCAAATAAAAGGATGCTTCACATAAAGAAGCTTCACATGGTAATGTATATTAAAGATTTCATAAATGTTCATGTACCACCACTTGCTTGGTTGTAACAAACTCATAAAAGTCCTTTTGAAAAGTATTATGTGCTAACTGTATAAATATAGGTTATTGATAAAACAAATTAAGAGGTTTCTAAATGTCAGTTCTGTATTACAAGAAAATGTGTGCTGTTCATGAAAGGCTGCTAGAATGTAAACATTATTAAGAGTTAAAATATAAATAAAATGAAAGTTATTGTGAGGTACACCTGCCTTGTATCTACATTAAATGTCCATTAATATAGTTCTATATGTGCGCACTTTATAATTAACAAGTACAGTCCTTCTGTTTCTTTCATAATTATTTAGGAAGTTAATGCAAACAAGTATTCTGACGTTGCACAGATTTTGTGTAAATCATCTTCTAGACCAGCCCCTCAAATTTTTGGGCCCACAGGCCATGTTAGGCCTACATTCCATTAGTTCTGGTCTACCATGTCTTTTTCCAAACTCATGCTGTTAAATTTGTTCTGCTAAAAAGTACGTAGAGTTTTTCTTCAGTTTACAGCAAAATGGTTAAACTTCCTATTAAATCACATTTGATCTGCAAAGAATCATTTTCTCTCTTTCCTGCACTGTTTTATCCACCCATCAGTTATCATAAATCTATCGTGCGACCCTCTATCAAGATACAGACTGCAATCTGTAATGCTACTATACTATATATACAGTACTGTGCAGGTGTGGAAAAAAATGCAATTTACAAAATGCAAAGTGAGCAAACAAAAGAAAAATCTAAATCAAATCAATATTTGGTGTTACTACCTTTTGCCTTCAAACCAGCATCAGTTCTTCTGGCCCCCACAGAGCCCTGATCTCAACATCATCCAGTGTGTCTGGATTACATGAAGAGACAGAAGGATGTGAGGAAGCTACATCCACAGAAGATCTGTGGTTAGTTCTCCAAGATGTTTGGAACAACCTACCAGCCGAGTTCCTCCAAAAACTGTGTGCAAGTGTACCTAGAAGAAATTGATGCTGTTTTGAAGGCAAAGGGTGGTCCCATAAATATCTGAGTTGATTGAATTTCTCACTGACACATTCACTGCATTTTTTGATTGATGAAAATAAATGATTATACTTCCATTTTCTGAAAGCATTCTTTGTTTACAGTATTTTTTCCACACCTGCCTAAAACCTTTGCCCAGTACTGTATATATATTCTGACAGAGCTTCTGGCTAATTTAGTTGCCCATTTGCTCATTTTAAAGCCATTCTATAGCTTTAAAATTACCCAATCGCTGTTTAAGAAACCATAAAAACAACTGCGATAAGCCAAGTGGATCTGATGAAGAAATCGGCTTTCAGTTTACCAGCTGGATAAGATATGTGTCTGGGGAGAGCAGCATGCGCAAGGGGTAGGAGGAAGACATTTAATGGCCAACCTGAGGTTTGCTCTCTCTCTCTCTCTCTCTCTCTCTCTCTCTCTCTCTCTCTCTCTCTCTCTCTCTCTCTCTGTCTCTCTCGCTCTCTCTCTCTCTCTCTCTCTCTCTCTCTCTGTCTCTCTCTCTCTCTATCTCGCTCTTTCTCTCTCTCTCTCTCTCTCTCTCTCCTCATACAGACACACACAGGCACACACAAACACACACACACACACATACACACACACACACACCCACACACACACATGCACACACACCCCTCTGCCCTTCCACAGATACCAGAATTTGTCCTTGAATCTGACATGTGATCTTGGCCGACTGATGCTTGTCAGAGAAAGAGAAGGTCTTCAGAATAGCAACACCTTGATCAGGGTCTGTGGTCAGCAGATTGTGTACACATGAAATTTAAGAAAAAAACTAAAAAATAGCTTGAGCATTTTAAGTTATTGCTATAATCAAAATGTAGGTTTTTACATTTAAAATTAAAAACATTGTGCATTAAATATTAAATGATTCACTTGTGCACATAATCTCTACTTTGAAAAATGATACATATGGTTGGTGCTTAGGTTATAAGACTGCTCTTCATATAAACAAAAAAAACATATATTTGGACAACCTTCATTCTTTGGCAAAAAGAAACATAGAAACGTTTTTGTAAAATCAGTCCATTTGTATTTCTTGCATACCGTCAGCTCTGCAGGCTTTTTACATACAGTTATCATTTATTTACCCAAACGTAAACAGGTTTACTGTTATTTTCACCATAGCAACAGTGTAACATTCTTTATGAAAGATTATTTAGTTGGTTTCTGTAGAAAAAAAAACGGAGAGTGACAAAAGAACACATGTCTAATTGTAAAATGGAAAATACAGCTTTTAATAATCAAGGTAAATGTTGCTTGGACAGATAATATTGTACATGATTTCAAGGCATAGCTTTTGAAATCATATACAATAAAAAAAGCATAGGGGCATTTTGCATGCATCATTGCTTCCATTTTCATTTTTGGTAGAAATGTTGTCTATGGTACAAATAAAACAGGTCGTAAAATAAATATGTGTAATAAGTGAAAGTGACAACCCTTGTCATTGTGAGGTCACAGCACTGCAAGCGTGAACCACAACAAAATTGGACCTCTGCTTTTAACCCATGCACACAAACACCGTGCAGCAGTGGGCAGCTATTGAAAGCGCCCGGGGAGCAGTGACGGGGACGGTACCTTGCTCAGGGGTACCTCAGGGCAAGCTACTTGTGAGGGAATAGAACCCACAATCTTCCGCTGCTGGTCCAACTCCCTAACCACTAGGCCACCGCTGCTAATAAAATGGCATATGATGATATTTAAGATGATAACTGAAAGGTCTCAAGGTTATAGGGACAAAATAAAAGCTGACCTTTTAATAGATTTGTCCACCTTTAGACACCCACACACACATGCTGCATATGCACACAATAAATATGTATAATCGACCACGCTAGTCTGCTTGGTTACATCCAAAGATGTATCAGAATTTCAAATCATTTTCACATGCACAAACATTACACACAATATGCATTGAAAGGAAATGGCACATTTCCCCTAGGTCTTGTTAAAATGCTATACAGTAATTTAAAAATGACAGATTTTCTAACTGAATTGTATACCTTTCAGGGACATTATGATGTTTTTGCTGTATCATGTATCACATTACTGTCTTGCTGTTATTTTACAGCAGCTTTCTTTTGCATGTTCAATGTTTCAAATTATTTTTTATTATTTTTATCATTGAAAGATCCCCTACATTCCTGTTTATTAACTTTCATTACCAGAGCACAATGTATTTCCCTAATAACCTGTCATTTCAATCGTCACATCGTCACGTCACACAAGAATTCAATTTTAAACATACATTTAACCCTTTTCCACAGCTTGTTGCATCATACTGTCTGTAATATACAGTATCTACTCAAGGAGTGTGGAGGATGTACCTTTATCTGTTTGGTCTTTGTGACATTTAATTGATGGTAAATAATCATTATTGCGATAAGGATCATAAAAACATTTGAACTGTCAAAACTAGTTATGATACATATTATGTGTGTATTATTATGGGGTGACATATGCCATAATGTTTAAAAACAATAGTCTTATATTTAATTGAACATTAATTGAACATGTCTTTATTAAGGCTGAGAAAAAATAACCAAATAATCCTGTGATATCAATGAATCCCCATATGCGTGTGTGTCTTATTGACATATTTAAAGCAGTTAATAAATAACATAACCTCAAATAAAGCCACTATTTACACATTTTATAAGTAAATCATATTACAGATAGAAATGTGACATTATAACATTTTTTATTTTTATTTAAGTTAAAAAAAAGAGTGTACCCTGGTTAAATGAAATCCATAGCAATGAATGAATACCAAACATAATGCATCCACCTCATCATTGTTTTGGGCAATTATATTTTTTACATGCAGATCCTACCCTGAACTAATTTATTCATTTTTTCTGCTATCCACAATTTACTTTAATGTATGCTATGCGGCCACCAGTCTAATATTAAGCATTTAATCAAGAAGGATCCCTTGAATAATGTCAGAAAATTGGTATGCGTGGACTGGGCATGTATTCACAGGCTTATGAAAATACATAAAAAAAACAACATTGCAAACGGTCTGTTCAGGCACGAATGAACGGGGGCATTATTAAAAATAAAAAATGAGAAACCATATCAGTCTGCGTTTTTTCACCTGTGAATGACATAGATAGAGATTAAATTATAATGGGGAGTGGAGGAACCCTTTTCCCTTTAATCAAAGCCAATGAGATGATATGATAAGCAGTTGAGTGTAATTAGAGTAGGGAAAGTGGGAAAGAAAGGAGAAAAGGAGGGAGGGCGAGTAAGGGTGGCATGCACCAAAGACACTCCAGGGTCATGAAAAGGAGGAGAGAGGGGGAGAAAAATGGCGACACTTTGATTGTGTTGGAAACACTGAGCGCATACTAATG
Source organism: Hepsetus odoe (assembly GCA_017165825.1). NCBI lineage: Eukaryota > Metazoa > Chordata > Actinopteri > Characiformes > Hepsetidae > Hepsetus > Hepsetus odoe. The sequence goes on along the minus strand of CM029385.1, from coordinate 12,306,075 downwards.
TAACCCTGCCGTCTTCTGCACACTTCATTCGTATGGCGAACGGCACCCTGTAACTACCTCCTTCTCTCCCCCATCACTGTCCATCTGCTTCCTTTGTGAGCCCTCCGTTTCATATTCACTAAATCCCTTTGCCTTTTTACCCTCTGTCTTTACCCCTCATTACTTATCAACAGTGCATCTCACTATACTTCCATTGCATTGAGCCATGTTCTCCTAGACTGCATGATCATATGGTCACTGTGCTCAGCTTTTCAAGGCCATTGTAGCCCTCCGTTTCACTTCAGGGCTTTTCCAAGGTTAATCACATTCTACAGACCACATCTAATAAAGCTGTGCAGGTGACATGAAGGTATAGTTCCCCTAAGAAGTGCATCACTGTGGGGCTGAGAGGACCTTAAACTTCACAAATAAAAGCTTGAGTCATTTGCAGTCATTACTGATGAAGCATCTTAGAGTAAGAGGGAAGATTTATACCAATAGATCAGCTCATGCAGTTTCATTCAGTGTCATAAAAATTCAAACTGACCCCAGACCTCACTTGAGACAAAGTGCCCTTAAGGGAATATGTAGAAACTTGCTTAGCAATATTCAGAAACTGGATCAAGCTATGGTGTATGGTAAGTTGTAGCCCAGATGATCATGAAAGTATTACAGTGATTTTTAAAACACTGTACACAGCAGACTTTTAACATTTTGCATGCTCATTGGATTTATTTTAATTACAGTCAAAGTCATCAATTGACCATTGATGAAATAATGATGGGCAGACTTCTCAGTCAATCACATGTTTAGAGCCTAATTGCACAGTCTTTTTTTTTGTTACCCTGGGAGACAGAAAGAGGTGAACAGGTTGCCACAAGAATTAAGCAGACAGAAACTGTAACATTTTTTTCCCATTGATTTGAATAGGCTTGGGCTATATTGATTTACCTCTTATACAGCCTTTAATCAAACTAAGGGAAGATTCCAAAAGCAGATTACAATTGCAGACTAGGCAACACCTGCATTGAGAATGCTGTTGGTAAAAAATTAGTAATTATACTTCTAAGAGAGGTCCAAATGTATCACTAGATGGCTTCAAATTTGGTTACGTTTTTATTTCATCCTTGAGGCATTTAGTAGCAAATCAGGCAGTTACTGAGAAATAGCACTGATCCAGGATATAACAATTAACTCAATAAATGGATTCTGTATGACCATGAATTGGATTTGCTACGGAACAGAAATTTTAACATAGAAATACTAAAATATTAAAATGTGTTCTCAGATATGCACATCAGATCTAAGAGTTGAAACAGTAATATTGTCACGGTAGATGGCGCTCGGCTCTGACTGAGCACACCTGGGATCATGAGAGCACAGGTTTTCTTCATTGAGGGCTACCTATTTAAGCCCCAATGAGACAGAGCAGAGCGTCACTCATTCATACGGGTTAGTTCCGTTTCAACGCTGGTGTTTAGTCTTGTATCTTATGTCCTACCCACACCATCCCAGCATTACAGTTATTGTCATGGTAAAGGACAACTTTCAGTAGGACAACTGGAAACACCTCACCATCACTTTTATGCATCTATATAGAGTGTAAGGATTGAACATAAACACTATTTCTACAGTAGTTTTCTTCTTCTTTTGGCTGTTCCTGTTAGAGGTCATCAAGTCAAGTCAAGTAGGATTTTATTGTCATTTCAGCCACATACACAGTACATAGTGAAATGAAAAACGTTCCTCCAGGACCCTGGTGCTACACACAAGACAACAACAGACAAGACATAGGACACAAGATAACATAAGACATAACAGAAGACACAACATAATACACAAGATGGGGCAGCAGTGCACAACAACAGACAACAGACAGCACAACAGACAGCACTTTCATCTGGAACAGCGGGTTGTTAGGCAGTGTAATGGTGTAACAGAGCAGCATTAGTAAAGTACAGAGTGCAAAAAGAAAATAAATAGATAGTAGCTAGCTATGGAATGAATAAACAGTTTAGAAGTCTGATGGCCAGGGGAAAAAAGCTATTCCCCATCCTGGAAGTGGAGGCCCGTATGCTGCGGAACCTTTTTCCGGATGGCAGGAGGGGGAAGAGAGTGTGGGATGGGTGTGTGGAATCATCCACAATGCTGGTTGCTTTGCGGATGCAGCGAGTGGTGAAAATATCCTGTACAGAGGGCAGAGAGACCCAGATCTTCTCAGCTGTTCTCACTACCCGTTGTAGGGACTTGCGGTCTAAGACGTTGCAGTTCCCGTACCAGGCAGTAATGCAGCTGCTCAGGATGCTCTCGATGGTTCCTCTGTAGAAGATGGTGAGAATGGAAGGTGGGAGATGGGCTTTCCTGCTGGGCTTTCTTAGTGATGGAGTTGGTGTTGAGGGTCCACGTGAGGTTGTCGGTTATGTGAACACCAAGAAGCTTGGGGTTCTGGACCATCTCCACAGGTGAGGTGTGGATATTCAGTGGAGCGTGGTCCCAATGTTGTCTCCTGAAGTCAATAACCATCTCTTTAGCCTTGTCGACGTTCAGAGACAGGTTGTTGGTTCTGCACCAGTCCGTCAGGTCTTGTATCTCCTCTCTGTAAGCCACCTCGTCTCCACCGCTGATCAGACCCACCACGGTTGTATCATCAGCAAATTTGATGATGTGGTTCGAGCTGTGCTTGGCTGCACAGTCATGGGTCATCAATGTGAACAGCAGTGGGCTGAGCACACAGCCCTGAAGGGCCCCTGTGCTCAGCGTGATGGTGTTGGAGGTGCTGCTACTGATCCTGACTGACTGGGGTCTCCCAGTCAGGAAGTCCAGGATCCAGTTACAGAAGGAGGTATTCAGGCCCAGCAGCCTCAGATTCTCACTCAGATGCTGAGGGATGATGGTGCTGAATGCTGATCTGTAGTCGATGAACAGCATTCTGACGTAACTGTCCTTTCTGTCCAGATGAGAAAGGGCCAGATGGAGGGTGGAGATTGCATCGTCCGTTGAGCGGTTGGGACGGTACACAAATTGCAGGGGGTCCAGTGAGGAAGGGATCTGAGACTTGATGTGCCTCATGACCAGCCTCTCGAAGCACTTCATGATGATAGGTGTGAGTGCAACTGGACGATAGTCATTGAGGCAGGAGACAGATGATTTCTTTGGCACAGGAATGATGCTGGTGGTCTTGAAGCACCTGGGAACAACAGTGGTGCTCAGAGAGATGTTGAAGATGTCAGTGAGAACATCTGCCAGCTGTACTGCACATCCTCTGAGCACACGACCTTCAATGTTGTCTGGACCAGCAGCTTTCCATGGGTTGACTTTCAGTAGAGATCTTTTCACCTCGGCCGTGGTCAGACAGAGAACCTGGTCATTTGAAGGAGGGATGGACTTCCTCATTATCGTGATGTTCACTGCATCAAACCGTGCGTAGAAGCGGTTCAGCGCATCTGGGAGGAAGGAGTCACCATCACAGGCAGGTGGAGATGTCCTGTAGTTGTTGAGGGCCTGGATGCCCTGCCACATGCGCCGGTTTTTCAAGGTTTTTGAAGTGGCCATGGATTCTCTCTGCGTGAGCTCGCTTCGCCGCTCTGATGGCCCAAGACAGGTTTGCCTGTCGTCCCCTGACTTGAAGGCCTTGTCCCGGGTTCTCAGGAGTCTGCGCACCTCCGCAGTCATCCATGGCTTCTGGTTGGGTCGTGTTATGATGAACTTGGAGACAGTAACATCCTCAATGCACTTGCTGATGTAGCCAGTCACTGAAGCTGTGTACTCCTCCAGGTTGATGAAGTTGCCGTAGGTTGCAGCCTCCCTAAACATGTCCCAGTCGGTGCGTTCAAAGCAGTCCTGATGAGCAGAGATGGCTCCTGTGGGCCAGGTCTTTACCTGCTTAAGGGTGGGCCTCACATGCCAGACGATGGGTCTGTACGCTGGGATCAGCAGAACAGAGATGTGGTCTGAGTTTCCGAGGTGGGGGCGGGGCTCCGCTCTGTATCTCCATTTCTTCCTGTTATCTGCATCTTCCTCCTTCAAACCAACTGCTTACATGTCCTCTCTTACCACATTCATCAACCTTCTTTTTGGTCTTCTTCTTTTCCTCTTGCCAGGCATATTTTAGCTGGTCTCACTACCCTCCTGATCCCAAATATTTAAAGTACTCAATTTTTGTCACCTAACAAAGCTAATGCAAGAACCAAAACTCAAGTGTAATTGTTTTATGCTCCTTAATTTCTTTAACTGAAGACAGAAAGACATGTAAGTTGCCAGTTAATTACATGGTCCTTCTTCAGTGGCTGATAAATTGTGCAACAGATGGGCTGAAGTCAGTAACTGTGCTCCTCTATGGTAGGTGTGTCAGATAAAATGGTAATTCACTGTGTAAAGTGTGCAGTTGTAAGCTTATCTTTATAAGGACATTTCCTTTCTGCTACAGTTCAGTTCACTTTCTTCTTTTTTTCAGAGCTCTTAACATCTGCTCTCTCTCTTCTCTCTGTCTGCTTCTTATCAGCTTTAATACAGTCAGAGAGTTTTGTCTGGGAGCCAGTCTGTCCTTTCAGAAGAGGAGACAGTCAAGCAAATAGTGTGTGAGTGTGTGTGTGTGTGTGTGTGTGTGTGTGTGTGTGTGTGTGTGTGTGTGTGTGTGTGTGTGTTTGATATTATATAGAAAAATGCAAAAAATGTAAATAACCTTGGCTAAAACAGAAAATCATGACACACCAGGCAAATACTGAAAACAGACATTTAAAAAATGTATACAGATAAATAAGAGACTACAGTGTGCAGACCACAGTTTGTATCTCTTCATGAGAAAAAGGCTGTTCTTCCAAGGTAAATAATATCATTACCCTTTAGTTATTCTATTATTAGTAATGCTATTCGGTTCTGTTGTTTTGTAATTTTATCATTTCAAAGATGAAAAAGCCACCCGCCTCTAGCATGGGCACTCCTTTAAGCTTTTATTGTTTTATATGTATTCTGCATATCAAATGGTTTTTGAAAAACCCTTGGAAATTGTCCCCCCTCTTGAATAATCATTGAGTCATTTCAATGCACATGTCAAATGTACCTCAAAAAACCATAAATATCTGCCCCAAATCAACACTTTTTGTCATAACTCTCATCAACTACAGCTCATGCTGTTTGAACACAGCTGAACAGCACAGGCTTCCAAAGGAAGCAAAAAGTGCATTTAATCCCAGTACCTTGTTTTTAGATTTTGACATTTGTTATAAGTCTTCTTATTTTTCTTGTTTCAGCTTAAGCTGTTTCCTTTCTTTTATCTGAAAAGTGCTTTCATTGATAATTTTGTAAATCTGTTCTTATTACATTTACTTTGCCACAACATATTAACCCTTTGTCTGGATATGTATTTTCCAGGTCTTATTTTGGAAGCTCGATGTCCACCATGTTTTATTGTTCACTGCTTTAAAGAACCCAGAGCCAACTAATCTGTATAATAACAGCAGGTGTGTGTGCAGCACAGTGTGTCCTGTGAAGATTTTCCAGCAATGTTTCACTTTATTACACACGTCTAAACTGTTGGTGAAGTTAAAGCGACTGTTTGTCATTGTGAAATACAGCACAGCACACACTGAACCACAACGAAATGCTTCTCTGCATTTAACCCACACTGCACACGTGCGTGTGCAGCAGTGAGCAGCCATATCCAGCACCGGGGGAGCAGTGATAGGGACGGTATCTTGCTCAAGGGTACCTCAGGGCAACCTACTGTTGTGGGATTCAAACCTAAGACCTTCCAATTCTGGAGCCTAGTTAATGACCACTAGGCCACCACCTCCACAAAAGCTTACAAAGGCAGCGCTGGGTCCAACCTAAAGATGTTTAGTTACACTGATGATGGCTCATCAGTGTTAGTCCTCCTCTAGTCTTCAATCAAGGGTCAGTTTCTGCCCACATGGCACTATTGAATAGATGTTGATTGGTGAGTTTTTTTCATGAGTGAGTCCATAAGCTACATGGAGACGTATGCCGGTTCTGCATGTTGATGTAATGGCTTGCTTCACTTGGAGATCTTTTATCCTGCTTTGTTAAAATAACAGAGGAAGGAAAAAAATAAATTGTGAAAACAAGCACCAAGAAAGCTAACCCCCCTCTCACACAGCTGTCATCCTTAGAGTGCTTTGTAATCCCTGACACTGACACAGTGGCAGTTACTCTGTGCTGAAAAATGGGAGGTAGAAAAACATGGCAATAGTACACCCTTCCACTTGCACACATACTGTCACAGTCACCTTATTCCCCTTCCCCATAATCTTGCTGAGGCATCAGTCTAAGTGCCCAGTGCTATACAGCTTTGTGTAAAAGGGAGAAAACAGCTATAGACTGCTGTAACCATCATGTCAACATATCCATATAATCCCATCACTCCTGCCTGTAAATTTTCTGTATAAAGGACTGTTATTAAACTGTCAAAGGATAGTGGGATAGTTTTCGGAGGCATAAAACTAGCCTGCATGAAGCTAAACTCTCATGTCATGTTCCTAAGCTTATATTAATAAATCCATAGTGATATTGTTTGACCCACAAAAACATTCTGAATGTGTAGTCTCCTGAAAGGTCTTTGAGCAGCTGTTCAATGACACAAATGCTTTATTTTTTGTATCATGTGATGCAATGTGTGCAACTAATTGTGCATCTAATCTAACTTTAAAAAAGAGAGAAGCTAGACCTTTGTAAATATGGACACTTTTTGGAAATGACACTCAGTATTGATAATATAAGGAGTGAGTTTTGAATGTAGGGACTGAACGACAGGTTCCGTCATCAATGATACAATCACTGTAATGTGCAACCAGTAGGCTGCCCTGAGGTACCCTTGAGCAAGGTATTGTCCCCATTACTGCTCCCCGGGCGCTTTAAATAGCTGCCACCTGCTGCGCGTATGGGTTAAATGCAGAGTCTGCATTTCGTTGGGGTTCACTGAGTGTTGTGCTGTGTACAACAATGACAACTTATCACTTTCAGAATTTCCAATTTTTTCCAAATTTCCTGAAATCATGTGAAGATTTTCTGCAGCCTGCATCATATCACATAATACAGAATATAATTCACCTGCTTACAATGCAAACCACTATCAAGCCTTATTAAAATGGCCCATATTTAACAAATATCTCATAGCAAGTAAATTAATTTCATGTAATCCTACTCAGTGTTACATAAACAACAGATCCCAGATCAGCATCCTTAATGTGAGAAGTTCGATAAAATATGGTCCTGATAACAATTTTCTGAACAGCAAACATAGACAGATCAGATAAGGATTAGTCACTGCTAGAGAACAAGCTGAAATTTAAGGACGATATGATAAAAGCACTGGGGGGAAAATACAGTCATCTGTGAAATGGTGGAATGAGCATATACATGCATGACTGTTTTATTGGCTAAATTACTGATGATGGCAGACATAAGATGCATTCTGAAGTGTCTGAATGGCTCAGATTCAGCCAAGCCCAAATTATTCAGTGGAAGATGCATAACCTTAGCTGTGCAACAACCCAAAATATATTGCTAAAGCAAATATATAGTCCACTGACCTGATCTAAACATCATTCACATGACCTGTACCTGATTTATTGAAAAACACTCCAAATGTGTAAACAGAGACTTTAGCAAGAAAGTGAAGATGCCTATGTGGAAAATAGGAGCTGTGAGTTTTAAGGATGGGTTTACATACACTCAGTATCTTAACCTAGTCCTTGTCAAGTGAAAGTGAAAGTGATTATTTGTAATTATGAAACACAGCACATAACCACAACCAAGTGTAACTACTTAATTTGACCCATACACATCAGGCAGCAGGGGGCAGCTATGGCCAGTCCCTGTGGAGTAGTGATGGGGATGGGACCTTGCTCAAGGGAACCTCAAGGCAATCTATTGATCTGGGATTCAGACCTATGACCTTCAGCTCCTGGGACCTAGTCCCAAACCAGTAGGCCACAGCTGCACCTAAGGAAACAACGAACAAAATATTTGCATGCAAAAAAATGTAGTCTAATTTTCATGTGCAGCACTTTATTCCTTTTAGCCAGATTGTTATTACATGGTTAACCTTCTTACACTGTTGTCATTTGTTAACTTTCTTATCCCATTCATTCATGAAACTGACCCCAGGTGAAGATCTAGAGAATGATAATGCAAAATGTGCAGCATCAGATGAACTAGTATTAATAACATACAGCTTTCAGTTTCCAAGACTGAAACAGAAGAACCGTGACTGATATCCAGCAGCTGGTAGTGGACTGATGGACTGCCAATGGTACGCACTCAAGTATAAAACAGGACAACAGTATTTACTTCCCTATACTTTTATCACCTGCACTAAAAGAACAATCTAAGGTTAAAACTCAATGTGCAGATATTCAAAGCCATAACAATAATGGTGTCAATGCTCAGTAATGCACTGCATTAGCTAGACTCAAAAGCTTAAACCTCATTAACTGTGTACTCCTTTGTTTTATTTCTATTTCTTTTATTTTCTTCATTCTTGAGCCCTCCTTCAGTGAATACAGTGATTGATATGTATACCCCTGAGATATTTAAAATGGCCTTTAAGTACAGCAAATAAAGCACGTATGAGTGCTGCAAGGGCCAGCAAAAATTTGAGCAGAGACCAAGAGCACAGGAAAAAGGGATTAAAGACCAATATCAACACCCAGAAGAGCAATGAGGACCCGCAGAGCCTCCACTAAGGAAGATAAAGTAGTGATAGAAAAAAAAAGGGAGAGGGAGAAAGAAGAAACGGTACCTCCTACAAAGAACTACAAAACTGCCTCAGGTCGCCTGTGGATGAACAAGGCTAGATAGGGGATTGCCACAAAAGAGATGATGAGAGAGAGTGAGAGAGAGAGAGAGAGAGAGAGAGAGAGAGAGAGAGAGAGAGAGATCTAAATCTTGATGCTTAATTTGTATTCTTTTTGAAGAAATCCATTCAACATGTTGTTGGTACTTTAGAAATGTTGTTCAGTTCAGCTTTAAAAATGTATTTCATGTACAAAGTATTTCTGCTTCTTACATACAAGTGAAACATCTTCTTTGACTAAATTAAAGCACAAGAAAAACACAGCTCAGAGGAACAAATGCAGCATTTGTCATCAAATTTCACAAACACTTTGCCTTTGCTTTGTTCCATTTTTTTGAGAGTGTAAGCCTTGTTTAATCAGGTTGGGTCTTAGTGCCTACAACATACAACAGTCTGCAAGTAATCAGATGGTGACCTAATTTTTGTTTGTTTGGCTTTGTGCTCCCAAACACTGGATTTTAATGTGAAATAACAACCTTGTAGCTTAGAACATCAGCTCTAACTTGTTATTTACATTTGTATTTGGATTTAGGCCCATTTTTATAGGAATTAAATTTTGCTGCTGGAAATTTCAGCTGCCTTTTGGCAAGTATTGCTGGGTGTTTTGTTCAGGCACATGAGAGTGAACAAAAGGTACGAAATGAATCATCTGCAGATGAAGCATTTGCATTTGACTTCTGTTACTGTTGCCTCTTAATACAAGGAACAGGAAGCAAGTAACAGTTCACAGTTTAACAGTTCCTAACAATTCTGTTTCTGGTTATTTTAGTCTCATGAACAGATGACACAAAGAAAAGCACTGACAGAATACAGAGACATCTGTGAATGCAATGGAATGGGCATTAATAGAAAAGCAGTTTATTGCTGATGTGATTAGATATGGCAGGTTTAAAGTGAGTTTTAAAGTGTACAGAAGCCCATGTCCAAAAAAAAATACAATCTGTGGTGAATAGCACTTCACCTTACAGTAGGAAAAATAACCATTAAAAACGAGTCAATCAAGCAGCAAATAGTTTTAAAAAGGTTTAAATACAGCATTTTATCATGCAAACTCCTGCAAAGGACTGTTAGGAACTAGACATGTTTTTTTTTTTAATAATTTATTTTTATAATTTGTTTCTGAAACACACCAAAACATTGCTTACTTTAACATTGATTCTTAAATCATTTACTACTTAAACTACACCTGTTCTGTACTAAAATCTGACATGAAGCTAGAATAAAATTTTTCATCTAAGTTGTCACTGTTTTGAGTTTTTTTCAGATATTTGAAGATTGATTTACAGTCACTTAAAACAGATAAATCAATGATAGATTTCTAAAACAGCTGCTGTTATGAGTATGTCTGGAAAGGGGATTGTTTCCAAAGAACAATTTGCAGTACCTAACCTGCTTAAAGTGCTAAAAAAAAAAAAAGAAAACAAGAAAGAAATCCATATAGTTTTCAGCTGTCTGTAACTTTTTTCCAACTTATTTTTTTACATCTATCCATATTGATTTGCTATTTAGTACAAATAAAATGTAATATATATTTGGTGAATCAGCAAACATGATTAAATAGAACACTGTTGTTTGAGTTTTGTGTAATTCTTTATGGTTAAAGGCTAAATTAATTGTTGTATAGCCATTCTGTAAAATAAGTATACTGTTTGTATACATTGGTCTGCAAATTAATAGGATTTCTTAGATTTCATTTGCTTTTTCTATATTGCTGTTCTGTTTTTGTGGAATTCTATATTTACTTGGTGTTTCATCTTGTTTCTCAAGACCTTGTTTTAGTCCAGAGTTTTTTCCAAATGCTAGCCATTGGCAAAAATATAAGCTGCTGAATCAATAAAATTATTTTTCTCTTGTTTTCGTCACTCTATTGTCAGCAGAAGTGGTTCCACCGTATAAACATAACAGTGATCTGAAACTGTACAGTATACTATTTCCATATACCTTTTTTTTGGTGTTACCAAAAAAGGTGTGGTCTTAAAATGCAATCCCCTCTTTCACACATATGGTGGCTTAGTCGTTAGGTACTAGGCCCCAGGATCAGAAGGTTGTGGGTTTGAATCCTCAACCAGTAGGTTATTCTGTGGTACCATCCCCATCACTGCTCCCCATGCATTTTCAATAGCTACTCCCATGCTGCACGTAAGGGTAAAAACCAGAGGTTGAATCTTGTTGTGGCTCAATGTGTGCTGTGACAAAAACATTCACTTTCAAATATGTGAATGCGGTTTATACTCACAGCCTGATTGATGCATATTCAAATTCCATGGTCATCGTATAGGGCAGTGGCAATGGCACAGCTGGTGCTTTTAGCAGTTAGTGTAGGCCTCATCAGAAGAGACGCTGTAGGCCTGCTAATGGTGTCCCTTTTCAAAGCATCACACTGTCAATAAAGCATGACATTAATTGGAGGCTAAATCACCCTAATGACCACTGCTTTCTGACAGCAAACATCGTGCCTGTCTGCAGCCTGGTTCACACAGCTATATTGGTCACAGTTGATAATTTCCTATTTGTATTTGCAATGTGTTCCCTAGTGTAGGCTTTCAGAGAAGGGTGAGAGTTTCAGTGTGATCTTGTGCTGAATAAATAGTTTAAAGGCTTTCCAAATAAACCCCGAATGTGTATATTTTGTGGGAAAGGATTTCCTGACATGTTCAAATGTTACTAAAATAGGATTTCAAGCCAATGTTTTGTCTGTCTGGAAGGAAACACCAATATTCAGCAGTCACTGAGCAATTCTGAGATTTTTCAACTCGCAAAACTGGATGTGGGCTCATATAACCCTTTGAACAGAAAATATAGAACTATTATATTTCCACTGCATGCAAACAGAATAATTTAACATCAAGTGACTCTGACATTTACACTTATTTAATTAGTTATTGATCAAATCCATGATGTTACATACATCTTGTTTCAGCTATATGAGGTCATGTGACTTGATAGCTGAAAGTCTTCGCATGTGTTTAATTAATAGAATACTCAACAAATTGTCTCCTTTCTTCTCTATGATGGTAGCTGTAAAAGAAAGATTGAGCTTAATGTAACAATGACAGTTATTGTGGAAACTGCTTTTTAACTGTGTAAAATAATGCCAAGACAAAATAGAGACATAGAGATATCACTAAATCACTGAAAGTGTTTATACAGTATAGTCTGTATAGAACTTGTATCTTTCATAAGTGCGTGATGTATGTGTGTGCTTGTGTGCCAGCCTTCCAGTATGCAGATGATGGTTTGAAATTCAATTACATCTTTGGACCGAGCACTTTAGTGTACACTTATTGTATGTATGTATGTGTGTGTGTGTGTGTGTGTGTGTGTGTGTGTGTGTGCGTGTGAATGTTTGAATGTGATAAAAGGCCAAATCTAGTCAAAGGTCAGCTTTTACTTTGTCCCCACAGGCTTCAGACCTTTATGCTGCCATCTAAAAAAGGGTCTTTAAAACAGTCAGAAAAATAAATTTGAAATAACTTATAAACACAGTTACTATATCTTTTTTTTTTTTTTTTTTTTTTTGTAAAGATGAGTTTAACGCGTTACAATTTGCTGAAAGGAACTGTTCATATCCCTTCATGACATATGCTACACATGCCTTATATAACAGCTCACATAAACCTACATTACACTTTATTCTGACAAACTTCAGTTATCAAAAGTACTACTTTCACCAATGTCAGCTCCGACAAGCATAATGGCAATGGACCCTTATTGGAATAGGCCTTTGTAAATGTCTATGCAGGTTAATGTTTATCTCTTCACAGCCTTATGTAGATTTATGAACACCACCCTACAGAAAATTGTTTCTCTGCATTATTTGTTTGCTCCCCTCTCATCAATGGTCATGACCTCCAAGGGCCTCCAGTGAGCATTATTGTTTGGGTGGTGGACTATTCTCAGCAGAGCAGTGATACTGACGTGTCAATGATATAATTGTGTTCAAGCAGTCCAGAGTGTATCACAGGCAGCAGTAATAAATAATGCAGAGAAAAAGATGGATTACAGTCTGTAATTGCAAACTAAAAAGTGTGCATGTATTGTAGGTGGATCTGGTAAAATGGACAATGAGTGCAGATGTAAGGTATGTGAACAGTAATGGCTTTTTGAGTACATTTGTTTATTTAGATGTTCTTTGAGAGAATGCCAGAGAAAACTCTTTAACAGATGTTGAATGAATAGATCATGAATATTCTCAGTGCATGGTTATATAATAAAAAGGCTCTATAATGATTTGAGTGTTCTTGAAACATATATCCAAATCAAGAACCATTAAGAAAACTTTATTTTGTGAAAAGTAGGCTTAATAGCTATTGATCACAATTGAATCACATTATAGGCTAGCTTTGCTTCAGTCTTACCATAGAAAGGTCACATGACTAAAGCCCATGATGCTCTAATGCCCAGAGGAGGCAACTTGAATAGCTCTTTCATCAGCAGCGAAAACACCAAAGTCCTGCATTGATTAATAAAGTGAAAAGTGAAGTGAAAGTGACTTTTCGTCATTGTGAAGCACAGTAGCACAGTGAAACGCAACCTCTGCTTTAAGCAGGGGGCAGCTGTTTAAAGCACCCAAGGAGAAGTGAAGGTACCTTGCTCAAGGGTACCTCAGGGCAATCTACTGGTGTGGGAATTCAAACCCACAACCTTCCAATCCTCTGTCCTATTCACTAACCACTAGGCAACCACTACCCTCATAACTCTCTCTACTGCATTTCTTTATTAAGGAGAGCTATCATGACTCCTGAGAAAATTGCTAATATATTGCAGCTTGGCCACTGGGCTCTCAGGTGATGGCAGTTACTTTAAATGCATTATTTTGAAGCCCTGACATTGAGACATTGTCATTAACAGCAACAGCAGAGATTTATAAATCAGACTCGACTATAATGGTAAATCCCAGAATAATAATTTAGTAGCACTCTTGCTCTGCAATTTCTTGCTATTTCTTTGTTGCTTAAAACATGTATGTGAAGTAATTTTTTTCTGGAATCTGGATACCTCCGTCTCACCCTTTATGCTTAACAATCAGCTCAAGTCTGCCCTTTCTTACCCTGAACCCAAGTAATGATGTGTTTGCTTATTGACTGATTGAAAACTCAATTCTATTCTCTGGTACAACTATTTGGATCGCTTGGTTGCAGTAGTAAATAGCACCTGTTTAAATCTCCAAGCATAAAACTGGAAGACAAGAGGATGTTCTGATCATTTCAAAGAACAATGATGTATTTCATATTTACATAGAAGTAATTAAAAAATTAAACCAGTTTTATACAGGCACCTTACAAGCTACCAAAAACACACTAATGAGAAGAAGAATGATAGATAGATGTCAAAACCTGAAACAAGTTAGTGGGGATATTTGAAATAAAGTTACATATCGGATTAATCCCCCTCTTCTTTTTCTTTTAAAGAGTGAACATACTTGAATGGTTAAAAAGATCATTTAATGTCAAAAAATGTGTGGCAACATCAAATAAACCTGAGAAGCTGCTGTATTTTGCTGAAACAAACACAGCTGACTATTTTTTCACTCAGCTTATCACATTTGTTGAATGGTGTCAATTATAGTGAACCATTTACGATCAACAGTAGTCCAATATTATTAAGTTTTCTGAAAGCATGTTGTCAATGTGTACATATAATTTGTATGACTCCACTCTAATTCTGCTTAGAATTCCTTCTCATCCTGGTCCATGTAAACCAACAATATCTGGTTATATAAATGATCATTTATGGCTCTAAATGATCCACAAACTGGAAGTCTTTTGAACATGAGAGAGTGACAAAGAGCTTAGCTGTTAATGAGACTGTGAGGTCAACTCGGTTTCACCAGATATACAGCAATAAATCGGGCTAAAGCAATTTATCTACCCCTATTTTCATTACTGGGAACACGTGGAGAGGATAGTTAATCCCTGCCTGAGTGTTTGTGCTGCCAAAAACAAACTAATTACAGTCATTTCCACTGTGGTTTTACAGGGTTTCAATAATGTTATGCAAACACAGAAAAGAAAAAAAAACAAAAAACAAACTCAGAAATCAGAGATCGTTCAAGCATGAAATTTGTTCAGAACCTCTTGGGTGTCTGGTATCACCAGTTGTGTACCCAGAGAATTAGCTGATATGATGGAGAGAAGGAAGGTTTATATTTTGTGCAAAAGACTAGCTGTAAGGCCAGGTGTATTGGAGGAGGGTTTAAATTGTTTTACCATGGTGTGGATAGAAGGAGGATAGTGGGGTAGGTGTTATCCTGAAGGAAGAGTATGTAAAGAGTGTTTTGGAGGTGAATAGGGTGTCAGATAGGGTGATGAGTTTGAAGCTGGAAGCTAAAGGTGTGATAATGAATGTTGTGCCCCTCTGCCCCCCTGCCCCCACCCCAGATCAGAAGATCATAGGTTTGAATCCCATACCAGTGGTTGAATTTCATTCTTTTTCACTGTGTGCTGTGCTGGGTTTCACAATGACAAGTAAAGTCACTTTCAAGGGAACAGATGTGATGGTGTCAAGGAGCGGAAGATGGTTGCAGATTTTGTGAAAAGGATGGAAATGGCTGTAGTTAATACTTATTTTAAGAAGAGGGAGGATGAAGTATGAAGTTATGGGAAAGAGTAGTGGAAGCATGGTTAAGAAAAGAGGTGAAGATTAGTGAACATCGATATGGTTTCATGCCAAAAAAGAGCATTACAGATGCAATGTTTGCTCTGAGGGTGTTGATGGAGAAGTATAGAGAAGGTCAGACGGAGTTGCATAGTGCCTTTGTGGACTTGGAAAAAGCATATGAAAGGGTGCATAAAAAGTAGTTGTGGTTTTGTATGAGGAAGTCAGGTATTACAGAGAAGTATGTCAGAGTAGTACATGGATATGTATGAGGGCAGTGTGACAGTGGTGAGGTCTGCAGTATGAGTGATGAATGCTGAGCATAATCTTGTTTGCAATAGTAATGGACAGGTTGACAGATGAGGTTAGACAGGAGTCCCCCTGCAGGATGATGTTTGCTGATGACATTGTGATCTAGGAAGAGTAGGGAGTAGCTTGAGAAGAACCTTGAGAGATGAAGATATGCTCTAGAGAGAAGAAGAATGAATGTGAGTAGGACAAAGACAGACTACACAGTGTGAACAAAAAGGAGGAAAGTAGAGTGGTTAGGATGCAGGGAGTAGAGGTGACAAAGGTAAAGGAATTTAAATACTTGGGATCAACAGTTCAGAGTAATGGTAAGTGTGGAAGAGAGGTGAAGAAGAGAGTGCAGGCAGGCTGGAATGGGTGAAGGAGAGTGGCTGGAGTGATTTATGACAGACAGTACCAGTAAGAGAAGCTTTACAGGACAGTATTGTGTCCAGCTAGGTTGTACAGGTTGAAGACGGTGGCACTGATTTAAAAAAAGAAGGCAGAGCTGGAGGTGTCAGAGTTAAAGATGCTGAGATTTTTATTGGGTGTGACGAGGATGGACAGGATTAGAAATGAGTATATGGGAGGGACAGCTCAGGTTAGATGTTTTGGAGGCAAAGTTAGAGAAGCAAGGTTGCGTTGGTTTGGACATGTCCAGAGGGGAGACGAGGATCATATTGGGAAGAGGATGGTAAAGATGGAGCTGCCAGGAAAGAGGAAAAGAGGAAGACCCAAGAGGAGGTTTTTGGTGAGAGAGGACATGCAGGTGGTCTGTTTGAAGTAAGAAGATGCAGAGGACCAAGAATAGGCCAAGAATTAACAACCTGTAAAATATATTAAAAGCAACATTTTTAAATAATATAAGAGGAAATTAATTGACTTATGAACTAATGCATGTTACCGGGTTTTCTCTATGGACACCCTGATATAATGTGGTGCATAGTCCATCTGCAGCCAGTGAGACATGCTGTTCTTTGATTTTTCAGAAGAAAAAGAGTGTTGGGGGAGATGCCCAGGGTGGGATTGAGAGATGTGTGTGACATTTGTGAGTGTGTCATCTGAGTGCCTGAGTGGTGCTAACGTACCATTTCGTGAATCATTTCCAACATTTCGACTCCCCTAGAGCCCCTCTCTGATGCCCTTTGGTGAATCATTTCAAACTTTCAAAACCCCTTAGATTCCTTTTCCTATCCCTCCCATTTTTCTGCACAGCGATGAGCTGTATTCATTATGAAAATGTGAACAATATATAAAAGGCCTCCAACTTTTATTGGTACCCCTTATGAAGCTTAGTAAGAAGGGCAAGAAAAAAATTCACCTTTTGGAGAAGTACTCTTCAACTGATTCATATTATGCTTTTAAATTGTTTTTGATGGGAGTGTGTAAGAATGTTCTAGCTGAAATCCATGACTTCTTAATTAACTGCATTATGAATAAATGGTGACGCAGAGGCAAAATTCTTTTAGTTGCCCCATCAGCATAAGGAAGATAAGAGAACACAGGGATCAAATGAAAGAGAAGTGTGCTACTCATCTGAAAATGACTATTCTACTGCAAGTGCAATAATTAAAAAGCAAACATCTGAAACAGTTAAACAATCCAGCATGGATAAGAACCCCGGATTAGAAAGATTGCATGATAAAGTAAAATCTTAAAGAAAGCTTTCAAAACCACCATCTGATGCCACCTCCATGCTAAGAGATTATTTGGATGGAATGCCAGACAAAAATTTAGCTTTTTGGCAAAAAGTGGATTTGAAGTAAAAGGATGCATAGCTATACTGAATAGAACTGTATAACAAAAATACATTTTAGGGTAGGTTCTCTGATTTTGGGCCATTTCACTCCCTTGACATTACACATTTGAATACTTGTTGAGTGACATGAAGAAGAGAATTTACAAGAGGGCCTGGGATTCTGAGTAAACTGGAAAGATTTTCTAAAGAGGAATGGTCTCAGATGCTCAGATTCTTTTTACTCTCCAACCTTGCAAAAGTTTATAGGAGAAGCTTCTGTGCTTTTTATTGGCTAAAGGAGGTACAAAGTATTATATAGAGGAGTATCAAAAATTGTGGCACGTGTTTTTTAAATTATTATTTGTTCAAAATGATTTTTGCAACTTTAAATTAAATAAAACGTTTTAATTAAAAATGGAATTTCTCTTTTTTCCAGTCTAGCTTCTTCCCAATAGACTGATTTTTTTCTATTTTTTAACTAACCTTTGCAAACAGTGTCAAAAAAGGCAGAGACAAAAATACTGTAGCTCAGGCAATTTATTTAAATCAAATCTGTTGCAAAAGTTATATTTACTTGCACAGAGAAGTTCAGCTTGTTTGCTCTCCATTCTGTTCACAATTTATACTAAGTATTTCTCACACGTAGTGCTATAGCACTTCTGTACTGCAGATTCTTACCAATTATCCTGTTATCAAGCTCATTTTAAACTCAGGAGAGGTTTTGAAATAGCTAATGCCTTATGTGAGGATAGTAGGAGTTATAGTGGGAGGATATTCTGAAGGTCAATTTTTACACTTTAAAAGAATTCATCTTTTGAAAGGTAGAGGAAATATTTGAAACCATTGGTAACCTCATTGATAACATACTGTTTAAGCAGAAAAAATAAACTAAATGAGATCTAAACAGATTAAATGTGCTTGAGTAGAATTAAAGTATATCTACAATGAAAGATGGTATGTTTTATGCCTTTTTGAGAATGTATAAAAGCTTAGCCCAGCCCATTCACTCTGAAATTTAAGTGAAGGAGACATATAACAGGCCCACTATTTAGAAAAGAGATTGTTTACACACATATTGGTCTCAAAGGCTCAGTTCCAAAAGCAGCATTAGTAAATCAAAGGGATGAAGAAAGTTAAGAAAATCTTCACGTAAAAATGAATGATACTACAACATCATAATTGGACCTTGGAGAGAAAATAAAATAAGAGAAATGTAGTGTGCAACCTTTAAATCAGCACTCAGTGAGCAGGATTCTGAAATACAGAATAGTAAGGAGAACGTCAGTAATGTGTTCAGACTGTTAATTCTTGGTGAGTTCAATCAAATGGTGTGTTATGAGCTAATAAACAAAGAGAAAAATAAAACAAGCAACATAGAGCACAAAATTGAGCCCAAAATGAATTCTTTCTCTATACACACTGTTTTCAAAAATGTGCAAATCAACAAGATAGTTTTCTGTGTTCACTTTGCTCTAGTGTTTACACACAGACAAATAGTAGGATTCACTGAAAACACACACTAATGTGAAGAAGAATTATTTGTCTCCTAGATAGATGGATGGATGGATGGATGGACTGTTGGATAGATAGATAGATAGATAGATAGATAGATAGATAGATAGATAGATAGATAGATAGATAGATAGATAGATAGATAGATAGATAGATAGATATACAGAAAGATTTTATTTAGATTAGTTTTATTTATAGAACTGGCTGAGAAGTAGTGAATAACTGAATGATTATTATTTCACTTCTGCTTGTAAAATGACAAAATTCTTAGTAATAGAAGTTTAAAAGCCCTCACAATAAGGGTGTGAAATACAAGGCAATTGTCTGGCAGTCGATACACATGCAACCCTACGTGTCATTACAAAACACTACACACGGGGACAACCTGTTCACACTGGGTACTGTATTTCACACCTTGCCCAGAGTGACAGAGTGAAACCCAATATGCAGTCCGGCTGTTAAACTGATGAGAAGTCCTGAAAGCCACTCATTGTACAGCAGCACAGGAGAAAACTGTTATGTGACCAAAATCTATTGGTACGGTCATGTGCTCTGAACTGAAAACAAACAAAAAAAACAGACAAACAAACAAAAAAAAAACTGATGGTAGGCAACCAATCTGTTCCCACTGACCAGAGAACATTTTCAAGTTTGACTAAAATTTAGCATCACAGCACATTAAACAGTTATAGTTTAATACGCACATTATCTATATTATGAAAATGAAGCATTTTCAGTTAATTAAAAAAACACTATTCATTCTGAGCCATAAAAGCACCTTTGGCCTCTGGACTATTTTACACATAAGTGGACTGCAGATGAAAAGAAAAAAGAGTAATTATTACATTATTTTTCTTGATAAGCAACTTTTACAAATGTTTCACTCAAGAAATGTCTTATATAAATAGAGTAAATGTACCGTTGCTTTTCCCACCTCTCCCTGTGGCCTTGGCTGAAAGGTTCTGAAGAGAACCATCATCTTTAATTTGAGGTAAGTACTGTAAAATGAATTATTCTTTTTATGCACCAGTTATTCTGCAGAAAACATAACCTTGGGTGGGCTCATTTAATCACTTAAGTAAAGTAAAATGTTGAAGACAAATTATACAATCAACCAGTCTTTCCAACTAATTGTACCATTCACTTCAAAGTTTACAAGAAAAGGAAAAAGGACGTTGCTGCAAAGGAGCAACCTTATTGACTGTACAGACATGAAATGGGCCTCAGATGGTGAGGACAGAGACAAGAACACGATGGTGTCCCGGTCTTTTAAGCACATATCCAGGCAATCATGTTATGCCTGGGAGAGACTGACAATAGCCAGTAATGGAAAAATGTTACTTTGCTATTTTGCTAAAAGAGACTAAAGTGTCCAAGTGAATGGGTGATGATCAATCCCCTTTGAGAAAGCACTGAGCAAAGAAGCTCAGCACAGAATGTGTTTATGTTCAATCCTTAATTTACCAGATTGGACTTAACTATCTGAGCTGGGGAAGACTTGGATGTTCTTTCCTTATAGTCCAGAAAGTACAGAACATTTAAAGAGCAGACATTTCCTGAATATGTCTATGTACTACACATCAAGATCAAAAGTAGATTCAACCTGATTAGTCTAAAATGAATTACAAATGAGTTTAACAGTAATTCCAAGATGGAAAGGTATGTGGATAAAGCTAAAAATACATAAAACTGGTTGTTTTATATCAAGTGGCAATGGATTACAATCTTTAAAATATGGAATCCTTCTGTGAGTTTTACAAAGAAGCAGCTCTAAGCATGATTTGGGAACTATAACCTATAAGTCCAGGTTGCTCTAAAAACACATGATGAATCAAATACTGCATATGACTGAATGCAAATTACAGGGCCTGCATGCATTTTTAAAAGTATTTTTGTTTCTTTACTTTGTTTTTTTCTAACATGTTAAGACTGATCAGCTTCTTGATCCATGGTCTGGCTAACAGAGCAGTCAAGACTGGTTAAAACTACAGAGATTCCCAGCACTTGTATGACACGTTTGCATAATATATGTGGGGTAAGGATGTGAAAGAACATCAAATATGAAAACAAGATAAAGTCATTAATTCTGCTAAGCCAATGAGGCTACTTTATTTATGTATTTAATTATGTTAAAGCCATAACAAAACATGTTTGATTGTGCAAAAGGTGATTTCAGAAAGACACACCAAAAGACACAGCAGTGTTGTTACTGATTCTGAGAAATCCCCTGCTGTGCAACAAAAAAAAGTGCCTTGCACGATATAAAACACATGCTTTTTTTTGGAATTTGGAAGCTTGAGCACTTTTTTCCTGGTTTAGCTAAGATTGCCGTCCCCTCCTCCAGTTCTAGCATGTAGTGACATTAATGAAGAAACAATCTCAAGTATCTTGATTATGTGTGAATGCTTAACATATCAGAAATACTCTATTAAGTGTCGCCAGCCTTGGAAAGACTGATTTGAAAAATCGACCTGTACAGCACCTTTTTGTTCTTGGAGTTCTTATGTTATTCTTCCCATAAACTTAAATTCTGTTCATAACCCCTCAAATTGTGTCTCCTTGTTTTTCAACCTCTCTTCCATTTCCCCACCTTCTTCCACAACACTGTGTTCCAGTGTATTATATTTTGTAGCAGCCTTCTCCAGGCCATGCCTCTGGAGTCTATAAACAAGCCTCAGTCCCACGACTCACCATGTCTGCCCTGTTATTCTCTTCATTCAGTCAGCGTGTGGGGAGCTCTAACATCATCCATTCTCTTCCGTCTTAGCTTTGCCATGCATGCAGAATGCAGCTTTACACTCCCACTGCTCTCATAGCAAAATTACCGTTTGAAAACATTGCAGCTGGCTTGCAAGAGACAAATTATGAAACCACATTGGTTACATTTAAAGATGGTGGAGCACATATGATCATTATATATTAGTGCTACTTTCAAATGACACACCACTACAATTATAACAGCATATAGCAAAGGAGCTGAGGTATAACTACAGAATTATGATTAACAGGCACCAGTTTTCAGAGCTGTAGCAAGAAAGTGATTGTTTCCATCAAATTCTTCAAACTTTTTTTTGGAAATATTAGGTGCATGATATATCTATGGATTTCACATTGTCCATAGATATCATGCATTTTGATTAAATACTCAATAAGGCCTTGTTGGTGTGAGTTCCATAATCAATATGTGTTCACTACAGCTGTCAGTTAGGTCAGTTGTTTGTAAAATGTTTCAGTATATTCCAATTGGATATAAAAAGCCACAATATCTTATTTTTAAAAACAA
This sequence comes from Hepsetus odoe, assembly GCA_017165825.1. Lineage (NCBI taxonomy): Eukaryota > Metazoa > Chordata > Actinopteri > Characiformes > Hepsetidae > Hepsetus > Hepsetus odoe. The sequence goes on along the minus strand of CM029385.1, from coordinate 12,283,866 downwards.
TAAAAAGGAAACATAAATGCAGTACATGCAAGTTTCCTAACCTAGAAAAGCACTCCAGAAGCATAAAGTGCTAAAACCAGTGAGTCTTAATGGGGAGACGGGCGGGTCACAAATTTAAATATAGGAATTAGGACTTTGTACATAATTGAGTACTAGCTCGAGGTGCTAGAGAGCATCCTCACTTAGAGATAAGCATATATCAGCTAATTAATCATTAATCAGTTTAATGAGTAAACACCTTTTTCAGAAAGACTGAGTTGCCAGTTATTTTTTTATTGGTGACAGAAACAATAAATACTTTAACCCTTCTAATAATGTTGCTGATAATTTGGTCTGGGAGATACTAAGAGTACAACAACTAGTTTTAAAAACATCTGAATGCATATTTGAAGATTTTAATGGCATTTCCATTGGAATTTATGAATATTCCAATGTCAGATTTAATATTTAGATTTTATAAAATAATGCAGAGCATGAAATAAAATTCACAAAAATGTTATCATGTCTAGTGTAGACGTGCATGCGTGCAACTATTCTGTGGGGAAGATTTAAAGAGACCAAAACAAAAGCTTCTGAATATATCACATGCCATAAATTTACAAGGTTTTTCATCTAAGCTTCACAACAGGCATTGAATTTTTTTCTAAATTGAATTGTTACAGTCACCTCCAAGCAAAATAAAAACAAGCATCTGTCAAAGTATCCTCTTTTACCTTGATTTCCATGCAGGAATTTCATTTCAATCTCCACCAGTGCTTCGTCAGTGAAGATATTGTCTTCATTTCATCTCAAATGCATTAACATACCTCGCTAATGAATGACGGTAGGAAAATGAATTTGAACTTGCATAACCTGATTAGAGAAATTATACTGTTTATAAATTACAAGAGCATCACTAATGGCTTCTGGCATCCACAGTTGGTCATCAAACATTATTATCTCTGTCTGGATTTTAATTTATTGTTTTTATTTTTTATTTCTTTATTTTTTCTCCTACCTTAGTTTTTCTAGAACTACACTACATTTATACACTATAAGGGGTAACATATGATTATATGATATATCCACAATATGACTAGGCTGACTGAATTTGCATATGCAAGTGGGGAAAAGATAGCCACTGCCACTGTTTTTTTATCAAACAATACCCTCACACAGCTCCCCATGGAAACACATCCCTAGGGCTGTCATGGTAACCTCGACCAGGTTCTGCCACTTCTAATCTCCTTGTCATCTAATCCCTGCCCTCTATTCATCTCAGTAACCTATGTTTAGTCTGTCAACCAACTCATTAATCATAGTCTCCAGCTTTGCCTCATTACCTGTCTGTGTATTTATAGTCTTTGTCTTTCCTTTTTTCAGTGTGTAGCATCTCTGCTGTTTTTTTTCTATCCATTATGGACATTTTAAAATCAGTAAAGACATTAAAAAAATTAACTGATGTGGCAAAGGTGCACACATGATTTACCCAAATTGAAGTACTGATACTTGTGTAAACAACTCAGATAACAATACATGGTCAACTTCTTTACGGATCTTAAAGATAAAAAGTAAAGTGAAAGGTACTCAAAACACAACAGTAAAAAAGAGCCCTTTGAAGAAAATGTCTGCTGGCTGTTTGTGACCAATGCTAACTGAAACTCCTGCCATACTGATACAATACAAAGACTGTTAAACTACACACACTGCATAAAACATGAACTAAAAACTAACACACAATACTCTTTACTCAGAAAACAGGCCACAAAAACACGAAAGACAAACAGTGACCGACAGCTCTGCCCAGAATCATAGTGGTTTACATACACATGGAATGTAATGAGGCACACATGGCAGCAGGACAAAGTCCCAGATGTCCGTTTTGGTTAAAAGCTTTTTTGATAGTGAGAACATACCTCTTGCCTTCAAACCAGCATCAGTTCTTCTAGGTACGCTTGCACAAAGTCAGGGATTTTGTAGGATTATAGTCGGTGTCTGATCAACCAGTTTTACCAAACAGGTGCTGATGATCATCAGTGTCACACGGAGGTTGAAACATAGTCATGTTTGGAACAACCTACCAGCCGAGTTCCTTCAAAAACTGTGTGCAAGTGTACCTAGAAGAACTGATGCTGTTTTGAAGGCAAAGGGTGGCCACACCAAATATTGATTTGATTTAGATTTCTCTTTTGTTCATTCACTGCATTTTGTTGATTGATGAAAATAAACGATTAACACTTCCATTTTTGAAAGCATTCTTTGTTTACAGCATTTGCAACTTTTGCACAGTACTATATTTGATCATATTTTGTATTTTTCTAGGAAATCTCCTTGTACCTTGATAAATAGGTTTTAACTACTCAGCATCCATTGTAACCAGTATATGGGTTAATTAACAAAATAACAATTCTTTTAACCTAGTCAGGCACAGGGACTGGACTGAATGTGAGAACCCAATTTTTTCCTCCTTCAGGATGCCTGGAGAACTATTCCTCAATTATACATTTAAAATATTAGATAGCGCAGCAGTTAAGAAGCAAAATTATGAAGAAATGAGAATTGTCTGAAGACTGTTGCACATTATTGCAGTACTGTACATGTAAACATTCTATACTGATGTATAGGTTCCTCCAAGAGCAGAAACATTATGTGGAAGTTATTCCAACTAACATGATATTTTTAAAAATCACTCTTTAAAGTACCACTTGTGGAGTGTATTTTCTGCCTTTCTTCCTGGTCAGTTCTCATAGATAACCCAGCATGATTCCTTTCTGCCTGATTGCTAACCCCTGCTGTACCCGTTAATAAAGACGAACTCTACATCCTGCCTCCTGACTCATTCTTCACATGTTACAGTGGTGTGCCGCCCCCCCCTCTATCTCGGTAAGTAAATGTGTTTCATCTCTCCAGAGGTGAAGTTCAGAGTTCTCTGTGTACTGTGGTCTAATGATAGTTCCACAATAGCCACTGGCTACTGTAGATAATGTGGCCCATACATTAAGTGTTTTCATGAACTGCATTCTCTCTTATCCACAAACACACACAAAAATCTCAGCTTGGAGACCTGATTGACTCATGAGGCTGTAGTCATGTGTAGTGTGATACTGATATTTTGAAAAATAGAGTGGAATTATAAAGCACATACAACGTGCTTTGCTGAGCAGGTGTTGTTTAAATGAGCTGTGTAGAGTTTGTGTAGTTAGTTTTCCTGGTTAAGGACTACAGCAAAATACACTGGGAGACTGTCAACATCTATGTTGTAATCAAGACTTTTTCAGATCATTTAAGCGATTGATGAAGATTCCTTTTATGTTTTGGAAGCCCATTCCACAGAGCACCTTCTTCAGAAATGTGTACATTTCCATCAGATGCAGTCTCTATATATGATTTCTTCCTTTATACATTTGATGAACATAGGACAACATTTTAGAGTCATACCAAATCATAATTGCACATAGCTGACCTTAGCCCATATGCACAATTTATTCAACTGCTCATGCACACCTATCATTAAGGGTGACCTTCCAATGCCATTTTTAAAGTTTGCTTTAAATACATGACATATCCATAACTGGCTGACCTGTAAATGAAGATGTACCTTGTTAAAAACTAAGCATTTAAAATGCTCAGAGTGTCAGTCATGCTTTCAACGAAAATATGTTTGTCTGTTACCTTTTACATGAACAGTCAGGTGACCTCAGGATTTTCAAGGCTACTAGAAAAGGAGAAATGACCAACAGGTGAAAAAAAGTGAAAGTGACTACCCTTGTCATTGCGAGGTCACAGCACAGCACACATGAACCACAACGAAATTGGACCTCTGCATTTTACCCATACACACTCAAACCTGTGCAGCAGTGGGCAGCTATTGAAAGCGCCCGGGGAGCAGTGACGGGGACGGTACCTTGCTCAAGGGTACCTCAGGGCAACCTATTGGGAAGGGGTTTGAACCCCAGATCCTCCGATCATGCAGCTAACGCCCTAACCGCTAGGCCACCGCTGCCCACATTTGACTACCTAGCTGACATTTCTTCATGGATGACTGTTCATCACCTCAAGCTGAATCCCAGCAAAACTGAGCTTCTCAATATCAAAGGGGTTCCATCACCAAGACATGGCTTTGCCTTGTCCATTGGGAACTCACTTATTGTCCCCTCTAAGACTGCAAGGAATTGACAATGAGCTCTCTTTCTCTTCTCATTCTGTCCATCATTCTATGTCATGCAGACATCTTCTTCACAACATCCAAAGAATTTGTCCATTCCTCACCATCCCTACTGCTTGTCCAGTCATTGGTCATCTCCAAACTGGACTGTTGTAACTCTCTTCTGGCATGTCTTCCATTGAAAGCAACAAGAGCACTTGCACCTTCTTGCATGAAAGCACTAATCAAGCATGTATCTTCATGTATAATGTATCTTCTCACCTACTCATAAATGCAAGCTCTGCTTGCCTTGAACCCCTGCACCTCAAAAGGAAAGGAAGCGATGCATCGAGACTCTTTTCAGTCCCTCCTCTTGTAGTCAGAACTGCTGAGTCCCTTGCCCTAGTTCATCTGAAGACCGATCTTTCAAGAAAAACCTAAAGCACTAACTTTTACTAATTATCCCTACACTTTGACTGTCACTGCTGATTTACACCTATGTTACAGGAATGAAAAACATAATGTGAACTATAAAGCCCTGATGTATGTCACTCTTGATAAGAGTGTCTGCTAAGTGCTGTAAATGTAAAGTATTAACTTTTAAATTATTTTAATTAGAGGGGGCAGCGGTGGCCTAGTGGTTAGGACGTTGGCGACATGATCGGTGGATCAGGGGTTTGAACTCCTTCCCAATGGGTTGCCCTGAGGTACCCTTGAGCAAGGTGCTGTCCCCGTCCTGCTCCTCCCTCAGATGGGCTGGTGACCCGTCCAGGGTGCGTCCCCCGTCCTTCGCCCTGTGTATGCTGGGTTGGACTCCAGCACTCCCCCGCGACCCCGTTTGGGACAAGCGGCAGAAAATGGATGGATGGATGGATGGATGGATGATTTTAATTAGGCTCTGACCTGAACGTAAACAAAAATGTCAGATCCTCAAAGACATTTTGGAATATGATTAGGATTAAATCTTTTCTTAAGGTATATATATATATATATGTATATACAGCCATGCAGGCTATCCCAGTGTTCATAGAATAGCTGATAGTTTCTTACTGAAGGTTAACATATTCATGTAAAGTAGGCCTTACATGTTAGATAAACTAATTTAGAAATTACAGAAAAATTAACCAGTTACATTTTGATTTACCAGGTCTTTTAGAACAAATTATAATCTTGACCTTCTAGAAGGTCTAGAACATGCAGGGTAAAATATATGTCAATTACAATTCTAACCCTCAATTACTATAATCCTTTTACAAAATGTATCATGATCATAATTTTATTAAAATGATTATTAACATACTTATGCATGATGCATTAACTTTAATTCTAATAGAAATCCCATAGGTTTGCTGTAAAATAAAAAAAAATTTATTGTCCATACAAATACCTTGTTAATGTATGTTTATGAGGAATATCATGCACAGTTCTTAAACTGTTAGATGCCTGTTAGCTGAGATGCCTGTAACGTTAGAAAGCAAATAATGATAGAGAATGGAAAATGATAAAATGCTGCAGGTTTTAATAATCCTGCCTTATTTTACCATTGCTCTCATGTGACTCATAAAAAATTGGCTTCTCATAAACTGAAGAACACCAATAACACTATTCAGTTGTTCTTCCGAGGCTTTATTTTTTTAAAGTTTGGTGCACTTGTACCAGAGTGACTGACAGATGCATGTTCATATGCAAGCAGGAGTGCTCATCTATGGGCTCTCCTCAGGGGTCTAATAACTGGCTAATCATTTCCCTTGTCTCTCCAATGTTATATATGCTAGTGTGATGCCCCCACCAGCTTCAAACCAACTGTGACTCAAGCAGCAGCAGAAAATCAATAACTTCTTCATTTCTGCTGGACCCCCTACAGTTTAGCCTGGCTTAAGCATCACATCCATGGGGAAAGAAATACACTTTCATTGTACCTCCTCTCTACTGGACTCCTTTTCAGCGTGTTTAAAAACTAATCAGTGCTGTGAGCACAGGAGGAGGCTACACACATGCGAGGATGTTCAATTATAGCTGTTAAACATGTTTCAAAACAGGATATCCACAGCGATGCTTTTGGAAAATGAAATGAAGCTAGAACTTAAAAACAGCTAACAACCAACAGCTGAGGATTGTTTCAAAAGCATTTGATTAATGTATTATACATACTAATTTTATCAAAGAATTTGTATTCATCTGATCCCAAATAGAGCATTTTAAATGTAGGGGCTCTATATATAAGCCCTAAGTGGAAAAAGTGAAATACAAACAGCAGTCAAGATTGGATAAGGAGCAGCGTGGATATTACAAGCGAGCAACGCCATTAGAAGAGAATCAATTAGGCGCAGAAGAGAGGTGCCTTAGGATCCCTGGTGAGGATGGAAAAGTGAGCGAAGTGGGCATTCCTGCATTCTGAGCACCAATAAACATCAAAAAGGGTAATAAGTCACCTTAGACAGCACCTGAGGGAATTAGGGTGGTACAGTTTGGTAGAAACAAACTGATGAAGACTGACCAACTAATTTCCTGACTAACCTCTAGGCATCCTTGGAAAAGACAACTGATATTTTAATGGCAAAGACCACGAAGATATTTCAGAGATGGCATATTGTCTTTCTAATAGTAAAATTTTCCAAATGTGAAAAAAGCAGGGTTCAGCAAAAAAGCAGTGTTTACAGGCTGTCTGTGTTCCATAAGGGAAAGTAAGCATTAACATTACCCAGCTTTGAGACTCTAATATGAAAAGGCAATGAGTTGATGTTATGGGAAGTTTGTGTTAATGTAAAATCTGGATAAATTGGTAAAATGAGGAATTGTAAGGGAAAAAGTGGTGAATTAACCAAAGTGGTGGTTGAGCACTGACCATGTGTTAGAGAAGGTTGGGTCAATTAGGGGTCTTGTGTTGATATAAACTCTAAACCACCTTTGTGAGAAGGGGTTTATTGCAGGGCACTGGTAAAACAGATAGAGATAGAAAACAGATGCTCAAGTAATGGTTCGGAGCTGGAAGAGTTTCCTGTGCTTTTCTCATGTATGAGGAGGAGGACGGCCACATAGTCTTTGGTCTCTTTAGCGATGGGAGCCTATTCTTGCAAGAATAAACCTGCTTGCTTCATCCAGGTCTCTGTTTGTTGTTATTTTTCCACCACATTACACAACTGATTTTAGCCCATATGCACAAATTGTCCAACTGTTCATGCACAACCTATCATTAGGGGTGTTAAAAACAAGCATTTAAAATGCTCAGAATGCTTTAAAAAAATATATGTTTGTCTGTTACCTCCTACACGAACAGTCAGGTGACCTCAGGATTTTCAAGACTACTACAGAAGGAGGAATGACCAACAGGAGTCAACCCACATCTGACTGCCTGGTTGACATTTCTTCATGGATGACTGTTCATCACCTCAGGCTGAATCCCAGCAAGACTGAGCTTCCCAATATCAAAGAGAATCCATCACCAAGACATGGCTTTGCCATTTCCTTTGGGAACTCACTTATTGTCCCCTCTAAGACTGCAAGGAATCCCGGTGTCACTTTTGACAATGAGCTCTCTTTCTCTTCTCATACTGTCAATCTTTCTATGTCATGCAGACATTCTTCACAACATCCAAAGAATTTGTCCATTCCTCACCATTCTACTCCCTACTACCCTGCTGATTGTCCAGTCTGTAGTCATCTCCAAACTGGACTATTGTATAATAAATATGCATATATAATAGGGCCAAAACAAATTTATCAAAGCAAAGTGAAGGAAGCCTTGAGGAAAAATGTGAGGTGCTGCCATGGAAACAAAGAGTTGCCATTCAACAAGAAACCATTAGTGCCTGTCTCTCTCCTTCTCCCAGTAAAGAGTCTTAAATACCCAAGAATACACAGACAATGTCTATTCAAAATCACTTGGGCAGACCGGCATTTGAGTAGCCTCCAATTTAGAAAAAATGGCTGTAGCAGGCTGACAGTTCAGTGCGAAATGTCACGCAGCGAAACGTTAGAAATGCAGAAATCATGTGTCTGAGAGCCAGGAAATGATTCATTACATTCAGAATCTATGGAAATGCTTCCAAAGGGAGAGAGAGACACTGAGAGAGAGAGAAAAAGGCTAGAACTCAGGCAGCAAAGAGAGAGGGAGAGAGAGAAAGGGGCTCTTATTAACACAGAGCCTATAAAAGCTCTTTTAATTGTATTACTTATGAGACAACTAATCAACATTAAACACCATGAAGACTGAATCAAAGAAAGAAAAGAACCAAATCATGGCACTCAGTTGTGGCCTCATGCGTGAAGGCCACAACTTCAGGTAATGAAAGGAAAAAGTAAATGCCTGCAAACCAGTCTCATTAATACACTGGGAATAAGGTAAGAGTGGGGACACTGATGTATTCATCATGTGCCATTGTGCAGTTTTGTGATGGAAGCTGCTGGACAGGCGGAGGGCATGCTGCAGTATGTAAGCACCATTTACTCACTGTGGAACAGATGGCACAAGCACTACAGCCAGGCACTCAAGGCCTTCTCAGCCTGTGATGGTCATGCAGGGTGCCTGCCAACCTGGCAGTGGGGCGTCTTTTGCAACAAGCTTTGGTGGAAAGCAAATTTGGCAGCTCCATTCTTATAAAGTAACAAATATGTCATATAAATATGTCTCTTCTTTGAGCCACACAAGCAATTTTAAATTACATTGCACACTTTAGGCCCTTCTTCATATACTGAAGAAATTCTTTGACAACAAGTCTGCATCAAATTCCCAACCTGTCATTGCCCGTAAGCAAATGTGTCGGTAGGTAGCTGTAAAGGTGAAACAGCTCAACATTAAAAAACCGGAGTTCAGCAGAAAGTTAATGATGAACAAGTTTAGCTGTGAAATGCTATATAGACTGGCTAGAACAAAAGCCTTTTCCAGTACATTTGGTCAAAAAAACTAAACCGCTGAACTGAAATGATGCTTAATATAGACATTTCCATAAATAAGCAAAAAAAAAAAAAAAAAAAGTGGTTAAGGTGTTGGAGTATCATAAGAATGCTGTGTTCACCTTCAGCTCATGTGTCAGACAATTTCATATAGTCAAATGCTGCAGTTTTCTGGTGATTAATTTTGCTCTTGGCCACTACCGTATGTCACCACTATGCAACTTTTGATTTGATTTAGATTTTTTAGATTTAACCCCTATTGATTTGATTTAGATTTCTCTTTTGTTCATTCACTGCATTTTGTTGACTGATGAAAATAAATGATTAACACTTCCATTTTTTAAAGCATTCCTTGTTCACAGCATTTTTTCCACACCTGCCTAAAACTTTTGCACAGTACTGTAGGATTTCATCTTAAGTAATTTACAGTCATCGAGAATGCATTCAAACAAGATTGTCACTGTACTTCTATGAGCACATTGTGGCATGAAATCTGATGTCAAGTCTTTGAATTTCCAAAGAACTTGTTGCAGCTGCTTGTAATGACCTTGGCCCTGCTCTTTGTGTGAATCACCTGTGCCCTGTTTGTTATCCAAGCCCAAGGCTGTCATGTTCTCATGAACAGATGAGTTCTAAAATGTTAACAAATTGTATAACAGTCATACTTCAATAAATGTGATTTAACATGAGTAACATTTGTGTTTTAAAGGATAAAAGTGGTAAAACTATTCTCCACATATGTTGATATTGAGGGGAGTGTTATCCTGAATAAAATCTAAGACCAAATCATAGCCAAGCGGAAACATTAGTCTTGACAATACACAGCCTTGAGAGTTATATGGCTTAAAAGGCTCTATGGCTTAACTTTGAATTTTGAATAGAATAGAAAATGAAATATAATATAGAATTTTAATTGATAGAACCTTTATTGTAGACACTCTTACTGACATTCTCAAGGGAGATATTAATGTTATTAACATTGTCTTGGAATACACATACACACACACACACACACACAAACAAAAAGACACACGCCTTGCACAAATGCACCCCTTGACATTTGACATTTGACCTCTCATTAAACATGCCTTAATCACATGCATGGCATGGAATGATGTGCCAGTTTATACCAACGTAAGTATGACTAAGACTGAACTTTACCAAGCCTGAGGTATCGAGTGAACTGCATGCCCATAAATGTAATGCGTGGAATTTCCTTCATGTCCTCATGTGTATAAATATATATATATATATTGATAGAATAACAAGGGGCAGCGGTGGCCTAGTGGTTTGGGTGTTGGCTGCATGATCGGAGGATCAGGGGTTCAAACCCCTTCCCAATAGGTTGCCCTGGGGTACCCTTGAGCAAGGTGCCGTCCCCGTTATGCTCCTCCCTGTGATGGGCTGGCAACCTCTCCAAGGTGTGTCCCCTCTCCTTCGCTGGGATGGACTCCAGTGCAACCCTGCTTGGGACATGACTGATTGAATAATGTCTGAGTATAAATGTATCATATGTATTTTGCATTTCCCTTTTTCATATGTAAATGTGTAAACTTGAAACCTAATATCACAAGTTTTTTTTTTTTTTTAACTAAACCAGTTATATAAGACTACATTACTGATTAAAGAAATTTGGGTTAATGTATAAAAAATGTTAATTAACTAGAATGGTGGCTACTAAATTATTGGATTTGCTCAACTAAAACCACATCATATCTTAACCATAACCACATCTTTTGTATCACACTCTCAAAACCTAAGACCCCCACAAATTGTAACAAATAATAAGCCCTGTTTTTAATAAATAAGACATTGTTCCTAACTAACCAGGATGTATAAGCAAGTAATCTTTTGGGAAAAAGATTACTTATTACTTCTTAGACTTTAAGCTCAATTAAGTTACTAAGACCTTGCTTAGTAACTGTGTATACTAATATAATATATATATATTATTAGTCTGCGATGGGCTGGCGACCTGTCCAGGGTGCGTCCCCCGTCCTCGCCCTGTGTGTGCTGGGTTGTACACCAGCACTCCCCCGCGACCCTGTTTGGGACAAGCGGCAGATAATAGATGGATATATATTATTAGTGCATAACTAATCCTTTTGCTTGCAGCTCAGCATCCTAATTTTATATCTTCATTTCCATTCTCTATAAACATCCATAAATAATTTGTGCCTGTGTCTCTAAAAATGATCCATAGCACTTAAGTAAAAATAAAGATATCCCAAAAAATGTGAAAGTGATCATTCTTGTCATTGTGATACACAGCACTACACACAGCAAACAAAAGGACACTTCTGCATTTTACCCACACACAAGCATGAGCAGCAGGGAGCAGGGACAGGGACATTACCTTGCTCAAGGGTACCTCAGGGCAACCTACTGGCCTGGCATTTGAACCCACAATCTTCCGATCGTGGGGCCAGCTCCCTAACCGCTAGGCCACTGCTGCACCATATGTGAGTGTTTTTTCTCTTTTATTATTTGTTCTTTGTGTAACTAAACTAGTGAATGAAACAACAAAGCAAAATCATCTAATTTTCACGATCCTAAAAGGGTCTTGGTGTATGAAAAGAATTATAGTTGGTCAAAACAGGAGTGTTCAGAGTATAGTACACCTTCGCATTAGAAATATAAGAAAAGCTTTCTGAGAGCTTTATTTATTTTAAGAAAAGTATGAATTGTGTTTTTTGGCAGAGCTGCTTCTTCATTACCTCACAACTGATGCAAAACCCAAGGTAAAGCTCTCAGACTAATGCAAGAATAATTGAAATTTTCTCATGAGAACTTATGGCCAGGAATAGATATGTAGCAACATCTCAAATGTGTGTAATGCAGCAGAGAGGGTGAGAAGTGGATGGTATGGACGAAGGTTGTGAAACCTTTTAGCAGATTCTGATAAACCTCTCATCCACATCAGCGAGCACTAAAGAGAGATGGACACAGTAAGATTTTACTTTGTTTTGTGCTTTAGAATACTTGTTTATGAAATGCAGGTGGTTCTTCGGTGCAATGCTACCTTTATTTTTCCAAACAGAATTATTAAAAGTGGGTTATTTAAGTTTTGAAAACCACATGTTCATGCCAAGCAACAGTTTGAAACATGCAATTTAACAGCCATGAGAGTTGGAAAAAAAGTAATATATTTACTTGATTCGAATGCTGTCAATCCGTTGAACGTTCAGTTCATGTAAACATGCTAAAAATATGGTGCATCAACAGAATCAACAGAACTGTTGCCTTGGATGACATAATGAATCAAATCAAGTGAATCACTGTGAAGATAACATTAAGATAACAAAAACTTTACCTGAAAGTTTGCAGCCTGCATCGTGAGTCCCCACATGAACATTCAGCTCAAGAGTCCAGTTCATATTGATCTTACTTTATTTATTTCAGTGCCTGAAAACACTGTGAATTTTAAACAAGGTAGACAAGAAGCATTTGCTATTTAATTCAAAACCCAAATGCAAGGTTCAACAACAAGATTGGAGACTCTGCTAAAAAAAAGAGAGAAAAAAGTTTGGACCAAGAACCTTTCAGTTACCTGACGTAAGAGCTGCTGAACTGCTCTACACTTTTCTCTTTTTTCATCCAAACTCCAGAATCAATTTTCTTTCTGCACACTCGGGTATGCCCTTGCGGATTGCGTAATTGTCTGTAGCAAAAGACTAGTCAGCAAACAAATCTATATGTAAATATATCGTAGCCTGGCTGTCACACAGGGATCAGGGAACAGTGGCATGACTGATTGAAGCGTTTTCTTGCATCTTAAATACAAAATAAGGGCGGGAATCATTTACTTTTCTTGGTAAAATCACAGCACAATAAGTTTGTGTAATGCCACCTGTAACAGCTCCTGGCGTTCAGTGCATAAAAACAAAATACCATTGACTGGTTTTGCTGGTGTTGATTGCAAGCTCAGGTTTATATAAATGTTTAGCTCATAAAGCTGTAGTTAAACTAAAATCAGTTAATGGATTTGGATTGTCTGGCTCAGCTTATCTGTGAGGAAAAAAAAAATTATATATATATATATATATATATATATATTTTTTTTTTTTTTTTTTTTTTTTTTTTTTTTTTTTTTTCATCACAGATAAGCTTAGCCAGACAATCCCATTGATGATATCAGATAAATTGGTGGTTGATTTTTTTTTTTTTTTGCAAAGCAAAACAAAGGAAACAAAAACATTATAAAATGTTCCTTTTTATCATTTCTTTTTGCTGACGTTTTTGGTTTAGGTATGTTCAGTTGATGGCTATTTCTGCAGAAAGCTTTTTCACAAACATTACAGACGCTGGAACTTCAGATGAGACAAAAATAGAGTTTTTTTTATAAGAAATGTGGGTCTGGTAAAAAAGAAGTATAAATAAGTATGAATAAGCAACACATAACATCATCACCACTGCATGATTGAGGATGTGTGGAATTCTTGGGCTGTTTTTCCTTTAAAGGATTGTGTATATTTGCAACTGTGGACTCCATAAAGTGTCAAGAGATCTGAAAGCATCTGCCAATAATACTAAAGCTTGTCTGGCTCTTCCAGCAGGACAGGGACCTAAAACATACATTCACTTTCACACAGAAATGGTTCATTCATCACAAAATCAAGCTTTTGACTTGGCCATGCTGGTCTCCTCGTCTAAACCCCTTTGAAACCTGCAGGATGAGCTGAAGGGGAGAAGTCAAAAGAGAATGCATAGGAAACTGCAGGATCTGGAGAGATTCTATTTTGAGTGGTCTCAGATTCCATGTTCTGTATTCCCAATTCCCATCCAGCGTCATGGTAGAAGATTCATTGCTGTGAATAAAGGAGGCTGAACCAAGGGCTCAGGGTTGCCAAAAATGCGACACGGCTGCTTTAGCTAAAATGTTCAAAGTTTATTTTTTTCAGAGACAAAATATTATTTAAAGAAAGATTATGTTCTTGTGCTATTTTGAGTATGAGAGCTAAGTAGCCAAAGGCATTTCTCATAACTTCTTTTGCCATCTTTAACAAAGGTCCAAAAAAAAGGCTGACCGTAAAATGTTCTAAATTCTAAAATAAAAATAACACAATTGTTAATTTTGTACCCCAACAGGGTTATGAGTTTTAAAATCAATAATCAAAGAACCCTCATTTCAAATTCTCCTGATCACACATGCGCTGTAATCCTGAACTTTTCGAAACATTTCCCAGAGGAACTGCATGTTTGAATGCAAGTGTCCACCTCCGTCAGATCAGACGTTAAATGCACTTTACTCTTCCAACCCCCTAATATTTTAGTAGCATAATTTCTGACGGAGTCTTCGTGTCACTAGAGAAAGAAAAAAGATTTGTTTGCATTTGTCCGTAAGAGTCATTGGCAAAATTGTCAGACAAACTGAAGGACCAGCAAAACTATCTAATAACAGTGGTATGTATTACATCTGGCCTCCTGCATGCTCTACCCAGATGCTACCCCTCACCTGAACCACACAGACCATTAATAGCAGAGAGAACACACTGGACACTGAGTAGTAAATGTTTGAAAGAGCAACTGTACAAACAGGGGCAGCGGTGGCCTAGTGGTTAGGGCGTTGGCTGCATGATCAGAGGATCAGGGGTTTGAACCCCTTCCCAATAGGTTGCCCTGAGGTACCCTTGAGCAAGGTGCCACCCTGTCTTGCTCCTCCCTGTAATGGGCTGGCGACCTGTCCGAAAAGCTCATTTATAATTTCCAGATGCATCAATGTGCATAGTTAGTTTTACGCAGCTTTTTTTGCAGCTACATTTCCAGAGGATTACTTGATATGAACTTACTCCTTCTGATCCATTTCCATAGCAATTTGCTAGATGAAAATCAATACAGAGTGTAGCATCTCTGTCTGTGATGTCCTACAGCAGTGGTGTTGATTTCAGAATCAATATCAGTATTAACCTTGAAAGAAATGGAGGGGGTTGTTGTTTGGAATTCAGACTATTTTAGCTTCAGTGACCTTGACTTTCAGACATGCTTGCCCAAATGGGTGGGGGAGAACACTGCACAAAGAAAGCCCTTCCAGCAATGTGTAGCAGTTACAAAAAAAA
This sequence comes from Hepsetus odoe, assembly GCA_017165825.1. Classification (NCBI taxonomy): domain Eukaryota; kingdom Metazoa; phylum Chordata; class Actinopteri; order Characiformes; family Hepsetidae; genus Hepsetus; species Hepsetus odoe. The sequence continues at coordinate 12,268,794 of CM029385.1, read as the reverse complement.
AAGTTTAAGGCCTACTTTTTAAACCTGCCAATGCATAGTTCTGTTACTTTTCATGATTTCTTTTCCTCTTTCCTTCCCTCCAAAAACACGCCCTTTCATTTCGCAGCAGTTAATGCACACAGATCTTAAAGGGAATCGTTTATGCTCAATTTTAATGCTCATCATTTTTTTTTTTTTTTTGTGGTTTGCTAAAATATATTTTCATACCTCAAAAAATGACATTAGTTGAATATATACATTTTAAAATGTACTCAATTCATCCTTTGTCTGAAACACTGTTCGCGGTCTTGTGTATAAGTTCCTCCCTCCTACTCTGAGACTGATCGATCACAGCTCAGTGTGCTCTGATTGCTCAACTCACCTGCACCTATACATTCTGCCCTTCTTTCCTCAGCTGTAAACAAAAGGGTGTGTTTGTTTTTACAATAATGTTGATTCTGCCATATCAGTTTGAGCCAGAATCAAGTTGAGAGACCCAGTCAACCTTTGCCATCTAGAATGGAAAGGCAAACTTTTCAGAGCAGGCCAAACATGGAGAACTGGTTGCCTTTAATATTAATACCTCAGTAATCTGCCCAGTGGGAAAAATCACTGTCGCTGTTTATACTGTCTGTCTTCATAGTCTCTGGTGTTTTGTTTTTTCTGTGTCCTCCTGGGTCCTACCAATTCATTTCTTTTGATTCCCAGTGCTTATTGCATGTAATGGCTCATATTTTTTGTCTCGGTTCTTTGATTATAAGCATTGTAGTATTTTGTTCTTATTTTCTTTAGCTAAGCGCATTTGTTCCCAGTTTTAGATTGCTTTTTTCATGATTTTGCTCATGAATTATCATACTCACTGTGCCTCCCTGTTAAATAATTCATTTTCCAGCTTCTTTGGTTTCTGGCTAGACTTTGAGACATTTTCCTATCAGCATGCATCACTTCAAGGCCAGCGCATCTACAAGAAGTGAGAAAGAATGTTTCTTGGCCACTAAGTAAGGTCAAGGGAGAGTTCTGCAGTGTAAATTTAGATAAGTGAGACTCAAGTGAGACTTCATTTACCCTCTCAGCATTAGCCTCACATCAAAAATAAATAAATGAATAGTATTTTTAAAGCATCTTAGTATTGTATAGTTTTGATGTGCTTCATACTGTGAAACAGACTCTCATAGCAAATATCTATCTACTGTTAACTGTGAACTTTATGGGAGAACTAGCATTGGAAAATAGGTCTGAAAATGATCATGTTCACATTACAATATGGAAATTAAGAAGAATGTCAAAAATATGATTATTTTAATGTCTAAACATTAGGTTAATTTAAACAAGCTTATTGAAACATTTTTTTTTTGATGGGCAGAACATTTCAGTTGAACTGGACAGGAACGAATATGATGGAGGTGAGGTGGACATAACTGTTCACTTAATGAGTATAGCTAAGCTAGTTCTCCTTTCAGACTCCTTTCAGAGTTACACAGAAACCCTATATATAGAAATCATAGCAGAATATTCATTCATGTAATTACAATGTGAAATAGAATTCCCTTTTTAGATCTAGCTGGTGGGATCTTTCAGTCATAGGCATGCTATTACTGTGAGCACGAGAGGCAGCCTAAATACTGAGCTTTCATCAGCTGACAAACAGCATCAGTTCTGTGCTAGGACCCCTTTCCAGAACTGTTACATACATATTAAGATAGTAATGTCTGCAACAAACTACAAATAAATCACTGACTATTTAAGACTTGTGCACTAACTTGGGACTCAATCTAAGACTAGCTTGTGTGAACTTAGCACAAACATACTGCTGGAATCCCATAGGGCTCCTTGCAGAGGTGTGCAGAGATGTGTGTTTTTTCCTCATATATTGGCTGTGTTTTGATATTTACAGCCCGTACACTGTAGGCCTAGCTCTAATAGTCATGGTTTGCCTCTGAAAATACAAATCAAAAGGAAAAGCTTTATATATAAGCACCAAAAGGTTTACACAATTGTGTAAAAATGTGCTATTCATTGTAATTCATAATTTAAGTGAAAGTGAAAACCCTTTTCATTGCAAGGTCACAGCACAGCACACAGTGAACCACAATGAAATCAGACCTCTGCATTTAACCCATGGACACACTGTGCAGCAGAGGGCAGCTATTGAAAGCACCCGGGGAGCAGTGACAGGGATGGTACCTTGCTCAAGGGTACCTCAGGGCAACTTACTGGTGAGGGAATTGAACCCACAATCTTCTGATCCAGGGGCAACTCTCTAACCACTAGGCCACCACTGCCCCGTTAGATGAATTTAGATGAACTTCTAGTAAAATTAAATACAATGACAAAAAAGAGAAACCTGAAAGATATGTGGCTGTTAGATGACAGGTCTTCCAGAGTAAAGTAAATGTTCTGTCAATCGGTGTGAACCAGCTGTCAACTGATGCACCAGAAAGTTAATTGACTACTCTAATAGACAGCTGTAAGGTTTATTGTAATTCTACACAAGTAAGCCTGTAGAAGCCTCAGGTCAGTGTATACCGGACATCAAAGCATATTTATTTAATAAATGACACAATGCAATGATACAGAGGCGAAAGATACTGTTGGAGATCCGAGGCGAGGATCATTTATCTTTTTAAAACAGCAAAAAACAGATTAAGCCAAATACCTTCAAAGAAGCAACCTTTTAAACTGTGCTCTGCCTACGTGCCAAAGTGCATTTTTTAATAGTTCCCATTCCTAGTTTTGACAATTTATGAAATGTTGGAAAAAATCCTAATTAATCAAAATGCAGAAACATTCATCCATCTATTCATCCATCCATCCATCCATCCATCCATACATACATACATTTTATATGAGCAGCTTATCCTAAATCAGGTCAGAAACACATAGTTGTCTCAGAACGCAATATAAAATGCAAAAAAGTGCTAACTGCATTCCGAGCATTGCTGCAAATGTAACGGAGGAAAATTTAGCCAAGCTGTCTCTTACCACCAGTATGTTTCTGTCTAATCAGCTGTCATGACTGACCAGTAATTTGACAAAAACTGGTTCACTCAAACAAAAGAAATATGGCCAACTGTTGCACTGGTTTAAATCAGACACATAGTGCATATCTGATAAACCTGATAAGCTTAAAGTGAGCTTAAACAACTTAAAACACATTTTGCATTATTCAATATAAAATGCACTTTTATTTCTTTTACATATGCATGAGCATGAAATGTGGGAAGGGTGAACATATTACACTTGAGAATAGTTACACAATGCAATATTAACTATATTAAATATCAACACACAGCAACTGTTTTCACAAAACCTGGAGCTTGCAAAGCGCCGGTTAAGTGTTGATATTTTGTGCATACTAATGAGATCATGATGGCAGTTTGTGTAAGGCATGTAGGTAATGCAGCAGATATTAACAAAGAATTTGGAAAAGGAACTTCATGACAAAAATATAGATGTTGTATACATCCAAACTATGTATTATGTCTTTCCTAACTTGCCATACTTTCATTTCTATAGTCAGCTGCAGCTAATCTTAGATCATGAATATACAGAAACATACAGAAATATTTAATAGCATTTGTCTACCTACAGAAATAAAAATATTTTGGCAGCTGGGGCCAAAAAATACTGTACAAAATATAATAAATTCTTACAAATGCACTAGCTTATGGAGATGTACCATAATTGAATAGTTTGTCACATAATATATGTATGAAATTAAATAGTTTCGTCGATTAAGCTGTTATGGCAAATGCTTAAATTTGATTAAAACATGTGAACTGTGAACCCAGTCTATCCACTCTGCCTGTGATTCCTGTGAGAGTAGCACTACTTAGGAATGAAAGGTCTACAGTAGGCTTATTAAACTTTAATTTTACATATTCATGAATTATTTTTAAAAGGAAACATTTGTGTAACTGCATTAAACCTTCATTTCAGTTTTAACACTGAGTGTACATACATGTCCCCTAAATGAATATATAATGTTAATTCACAGTTACATTTTCACAATTAGAAGATTACTTTGGACATATAAATTCTGTGTCTCAATAACTTGCTCACCATAAAAATCTGTTTTTGTATATTTATGTCATTTCCACGAAATTCTGAATTACTGGAACTTCTTTATAATAAAAAGGAAAGAAAAAGCTATTGTGTTAAAGTTAATACAGCGTATGTTTAACAGCAAATTAATCACTGAGCAGCCAGAGGAATGGGAATGTTTAGGTTAGAGACTCACCACTTGTAGCTGAGTAGAACCAAAATACAGACCATTTATTCACATGCATAGTTAGCAATGACCATTCAATCAAAGGCATTATACAGTTTAACCATCAGGGAAAAAGAGATCGGTCTTCTCTATGGCTAAACACATCACAGTCCACATTGGATTGAGCTCCATAGCTATTGACCTAGAGGGCTGGGAGAGTGAACTGAGATTTAGAAGGTCATTCAGAGCAACCACAAGGCTTCTCATTTAATCTTTAAAGAGAGGGCAGCCTTCTCTAGCTGAACTTCAGAATTGGATTCTGGAGATCACAATGTATTGTGAAAACCATAATAGGCTGCAGAGATACAAAGGAAGAAATGGTAGAAGGACAGCAGAGAGAGAAATGAGAGAGGGAAAGTGATAGGTAAGAGTGAGATGAAAAGGTGCTACAGTTGCATTATAAGTCTTCACTTGATGTATGTGTTTTAAGTCTACATAATTAGCAAAAATGTTTCTTTACAATAGTCAGATCCAAAAGTATTCAGACACTGCTCTGAAAGTGTGGACTGGACTTTTTTTAAAGAGCTCCCACTTTGACACACACAGCTTATATCATGTCCATAGACATGCATTGTTAATAACAGGAGACGCTCTGGAGCAGCCACTTCTGACCACTTATGTTAGATAATCACTCCATGTGACATATACAGTATAGCTAGTAATGGATTTATTTTGTAATGTAATAGCTGTGTTTGTGTTTGTATGTGTGTTTTCCTCCCTCCCTTCATGATTAGGATAGTGGCACAAACCATGGATGGATGGATGGAGTAATAAAATCATTATAGATCTTATTACTGTCCTTAGAATATGATGATTTTCCCACCTAGACAAAAATCAACCCTTCGTTTTAAGCCTGTGCTAAGAAGTATGTGCAGGTCATTGGAACTGTGTTCTCTGGAGTGATGAAGCTCCAAATTACACATTTCTGTGGGTTTGTGATCCAGAACTATGTGCCCTGTGTGCGCTGGGTTGGACACCAGCACTCCCCCGCGACCCCGTTTGGGACAAGCGGCAGATAATGGATGGATGGATGTGGGTTTGTGATCCAGAACTAATCAACCTCAATAATCATCATCAATACTTGACTTCATCTGAAGCTGTGTGATTTGATTTCCTTACAGTTTTTTTTTTTAATTATTATTATTTTTTGTTTGTTTGTTTATTTCATGAAATCATATAAAGTGTGTTGATTAAGATTTGGGTTATTGGCACACACACACACACACACACACACACACACAGACGTTACTTCTGCTGTGTCAGTGCTGCTCCAGGGCTCCATCATTGGTATGACACACCTTACTGGGTTAATGTGACAAAGCCAAACTCAGAACCAGTCTAAGTCATGAAATGCACATAAATGAGCTTGTAGTGTTTGTAATGCAGTATCACATTTGTTGTGAGTGCATGTATTATGAGAATAGATGCTGTTACTGCAGCAATGGCAAATCAATTTAAAAAATAACTTTTATTTATTTGCCTCAATAAGAAACATTGGGTGTGCAGGTGTCTACAGACATGTACTTGTACTTTAATATAAAACTAATTTTTAATTATATATGTTAAGGGGTGACAGAAAACCACACTTACATATGGCAGTACATTAGTTATTAACCACTAGTGTTTACATATTATAGAATTCTTATTTGAAATGCTGATTCAGCTCCGGTTTAAAATGCAGTACATGATTCCGCAGCAACTGTCTAGCTATAGAACAATGAAGCTTTGTTTGTTTTTATAGCATAGGTAATCAATATAAAATATCAGCTTGGAAACCTACATAGCTCTTCACTGCATTATATATTTCCATAAGCCACTTATACATAAATCCCAAAGGAGGTAAAAAAATATGGTTTGCAACAGTGCTTGTTGCTTTTCATCCATTAGTGCCAATGTGACATTTGTTCCCCTTCTACCTGACTAAAATAACATGCAAGAATATAGCGCATAGTCACAGCCACGCATCAGCTGTCACTGGTCATTATACAACCACATCAGGGAAAATTGTGCAGAGCATGGATGGGTCCCCCTCAATGTATTTGCAATTGCATATGCTAAGAATGATATGTTCAGAATGATTTGTTTATATTATACTGTTGCTATTTTAGGTTTACAGAGATACTATTTTTATGATATACTAGACCAGTATACAGTATAAGCTTACCTACAGTGCATCGTAATTTATTATTCCAAATTATTATACCATATATTTACTCTATAGGCTCACAAAAAAGCAGAGGTAAGTTTAAGAGATCAGATTCTTAGTCTTGAAACTTAGTTTTCAAGTTAATTACTGAACTTTTACCAAAGAAAAAGCCAAAGCTGCAGTACTACAATGCATCCATGCAGTGCAAGTATTCACAGCACTCCACTTTATCCACATTTTGCAATGTTGCAGCCTTATTCAAAATGGATTAAATAATTTTTTGTTACTCAAAATCCTACACACAATAACCCATAATGACAAAGTGAAAATAATTTTCATGACATTTTTCTTGAAATTTATTTCAAATAAAAACCAAAAGTAAAGCATTTACATAAATATTCGCAGCCACTCAAAAGTAAGTCTGGGTGCTTCCTGTACCCACTGATCTTCCTTCAGAAGTTTCTACAGCTTTATTGGAGTCCACCTGTGGTAAATTCAGTTGATTAGGCACACACCTTTCTATATAAGGTCTCACAGTTTCCAGCGCATGTCAGAGCACAATTCAAGTCCAAGGAACTGCCTGCAGACCTCCGAGACAGGATTGTATCGATGCACAGATCTGGAAAAGGCTATAGAAAAATTGCTGCAGCACTGAAGGTCCCAATGAGCACAGTGGCTTCCATCATAAGAGAATTGAAGAAGTTTGGAACCAACAGGGCTCTTCCTAGAGCTGGCCACCCGGCCAGTCTAAGCGATTGGGGTAGAAGGGCATTAGTCAGGGCATCCAGCATTACTCTGTGGGGAGAGGAGAACCTTCCAGTAGGACAATTATTGCAGAACTCCACCAATCAGGCATGTATGGTTGAGTAGCCAGACAGAAGCCCCTCCTCAGTAAAAGGTACATGACAGCCCATGTTGAGTTTGCCAAAAGGCACCTGAAGGATTCTTAGACCATGAGAAGCAAAATTATCTGGTCTGATGTAACAAAGGTTGAACTCTTTGGCCTGAATGCCAAGTGTCATGTCTGGAGGAAACAAAGAAACTCTTTTCACTTTGTCATTATGGGGTACTGCGTGTAGAATTTTGAGGTACAAAAATAATGTAATCCATGTTGAGATAGGCTGTAACATAGCAAAATGTACTGCAATGGTGCATCCATTATCTTTCAGCATCAGAATTGAAGAGCATTGACCTCTTCTCATTTTAAAGAGAAAATTGACATTAAAGAGAAAAAAGTTCCCAGCAGTTAGGTGTACCAGGAAGAAGTTTGTAAGTTAATTATTGGTTGATGTTCACACATTTTCAACAAAATTTTATGTTGTTCTGAATTATGTAAAACATATGAACATTCATGTTTGCATCATCATATTAAAATGAAATCATTTTAAGGAAATGCATTTGTTTTATAAATGATGCAATTCTTCTAGTGTCAGACCAGGCAATTTAGAAGACAAAATCCACCAAGCACAGAGAAAAATGACTTACAACATTATGACAGACAGTTATGTCAATACAACTGACTTAATTTACCTTCCAGACTAATTCAATGCCTGAGCATCGACGATGCCAGACAGACCAGAGAGAGGCCACTTGTAGCTAAAGGGCAAAGTAATTACGAAAGTGAGTGTTCTAAAACAGTCAAGTGTGCTGGAATGGAAGGAGGCCAAAAGCAATTTTCTCAGCATTTAATGACTCTCAGACCTGTTTCATCTGGATGCAGTAAGCCCAAACCCAAACTAATTTTAGGATCATGTCTCTCAGCATACAATTCTAAACAAGCTTTTTGTCTAACTGAGAATACAGTACAGTACATTATGGTCAGCTGTTCAATTGCTATAAAACTGAAAAGCAATGTGATTATACAATAACTAAGATTGTGTGTGTGTGTGTGTGTGTGTGTGTGTGTGTGTGTGTTGACTTTGATGGAGAGTCAGAAATTTAGGGAAAATGACAATCAGAATTGAATTTACAAAAACAGGTCCTATATTTACCTTATGAGCATCATAAATAATACATTATATGGTGAGCTACTATTTTAAATAATTCCTATTTAATATGAATAGCCATCTATAGTTGGGAGTCCAAGAGCATTTAATTGACCTCCATCTCTCTGGGCCCTCGCTCTTGGCCCCTGTCAACCAGCTTGATACTGGTTAACATTGCCATCTGTTCGCAGACGTAACAGAATTATCAGTTAGGATTCTCTTGCATAGTGTTGCATTGTTGAGTTTTTGAAAAAATTCTCCAAACAAGCACATGCTTGTCTATACCCTTCCGGTCCAAATTAGTGGGTGGGAAGCACATGACTATTTTGGGAACTTTCAATTTTTGGAAGACCTTTTTTATGGTATATATAATAACTGTCCTTTTAAATTATTTTTATCCATACCAATTTAGTCATAATTAATTCTCAGCTTCTAGCCACCTGCCACACAAGGCTACCAAGCTGGGAGGTTGAAGGGAGCATCCCCCATTAAGAAAGCATCCATTTAGAGTGCTAGTAAAGCAACATCAATGGACAGCTGGACACAACTGGATGAGAACACTAAACTGCAGCTCTGCTTACATCTGCTGGCATTGTGCTGAGTTATGGGTGCAGAGAGAAGGCCAAATGACTTTGTAAATGAAATTTAATTTGAGTTGATAATCCTGAAAGGGTAGTACACTTTTGTTTATTATCAAAGTAAAGGTTTAAGTTTGAGCTTACGAAGAATATAATATAGAGAGTTATTCAAAACATTGGTTGCCAAGATGTCCTGACAGTGTCTAAAAACAAGCCTATGTGTGTTTTATCTCCTAGCAACCTTCTATGCAATATTCCATCCCTAATGGCATGATAACATTATAACTAGACACGTCTGCCAGCTGACAGGTGCTGTATGACCTGAGACAGGCAGCTTTACAGCACCTGACACATGGCCCACTGGGGAATGAGCAAGAGGGTGGAGCAGAGAGGCAGTGCTATAGTTTTTGGGTTTCAATCAAACTTAATCACTTTCCATCACATGCTGATGTCAGTGGTGCCACATCAGGTAAACAAGCTCATCGAGCACAGCACAAACTCTCAGCGCCCACCTGCACCACCAAACCTACCATTCCCTTCCATGTATTTTTTTTCATTTGTGTGAGAAAAATAAATTAAGGTTTGCTGCCAGCCACTCTCCTCTTATCAAATGAGCTCCATCCAGGGGCAAGAGATGCCACACTGACCACTTTCTTTTATGCTGTATACTAAACCAGTTATTCAGAACACAAGTAGGGATATTTTAGTGTATCTTAAACTGCCAAATTTTTACATCAAAATACACTACACTACACATTCACCCACTCATTTTCTTAGTTGCTTGTTGCTGGAGCCTTTCCCTGCTCTCATAGGGTAAAACGAGGGGAAAACCCCTGAAAAGGTAGGAAGTCCATTGCAGGGCAGACAGACAGACACACTCACATCTGACATGCTTGTCTTTGGACTGTCTGGGACTTGAACACAGGTACACTTATAGACACATGCTGACCATGACTGGATTTTGTAGTCAGGATTTTGTAGTCAGTTCTTCCTGAAGCATTTTGCTATTCTTCTATGTATGCAGTAATGTGTGTGTATTGGTGTGTATTGTTCTAATTTTAAACAAAGTTGTGTTTTATATGGATATTGTGAGAACAAATTAGAGTTCCATAGCAAGATATTTCTATATGGAATGTTGGTGAAATGTATTGTTTCTCCTTTGCAATAAGCATAATCCTAGCTTATAGCAACAGATATAAAGAAAAAGGGGCATTGCTGGATTTTTTGCTGATGGATCAGGGGATATGCTATGTTTTAGCAAAATCTTCTTCTTTAGCTTTCCTTTTAACAGAAAGCCAAAACACATACATTTTCTTTTTTCATGGGAGTAGGCAGTTCTTTGTTGGATTAAATGACATTACTGACATAACTTCAATTAAATTAACAATACAGTGGTGGCCTGGTGCTTAGGGACAAGACTCATAATTGGAAGGCCATGGCTTCAAATCCCAGAACAGTAAGCTGCCCTGAAATACCCTTGAGGAATTACCAAGGTACTGCTCCTCAGGCCCTGGATGTATGGCTGCCCACTGCTACATGGTGTGTATGGGTTAAATGCAGAGGATGAGTATTGCTAGGGTTCACCACATGCTTTGCTGTGTGTTGACAATGACAAATAGTCACTTCCACTTTACTACATATCTTACTATTGGTCTTTTACTGCCTTACTATCAGAAGTCCAACTAAATCAAAATTCGCTCAAACAGTATATATATATACAAACAGTATATATAGTTTTAGGCAGGAGTGAAAAAATGCTGTAAACAAAGAATGCTTTCAGAAATGGGAGTGTTCATCGTTTATTTTCATCAACCAACAAAATGCAGTGAATGAACAAAAGAGAAATCTAAATCAAATCAATATTTGGTGTGACCACCCTTTGCCTTCAAAACAGCATCAATTCTTCTAGGTACACTTCACCACCAGGTACACTTGCACAGTTTTTGAACTTGGCTGGTAGGTTGTTCCAAACCACGGCTACGTTTCAACCTCCGTGCGGCATTGATGATCATCAGCACCTGTTTGGCTAAAATCGAACGATCCTTACACATTATAATCCTATAAAATCCTGACTTTGTGCAAGTGTACCTAGAAGAACTTTGATGCTGGTTTGAGAAGAGGCAAAGGGTGGTCACACAAATAGTGATTTGATTTAGATTTCTCTTTTGTTCATTCACTGCATTTTGTTGATTGATGAAAATAAATGATTAACACTTCCATTTCAGAAAGCATTCTTTGTTTACAGCATTTTTCACATCTGCCTAAAACTTTTATACATAATACTGTATATATATATATATATATATATATATATATATATATATATATATTTAGATCCATCTTTTCAATTTGACCTTAAGGACATAGATAGATAGATAGATAGATAGATAGATAGATAGATAGATAGATAGATAGATAGATAGATAGATAGATAGACAGATTTACTGACTAAGCATCAGAAAAACAGCAAAAACACATTCTGAAAACAAACACAAAATGGAATTTTCTTGCAAATACAGAATGGATGTTGCCAAATTATGTACCTACCTATCCAGGTCAAACTGATGGATTGTTCTGCCTACGGGCAGATTTCACATCAACCTAGTGAGTAAATAAAGATTAAAGAATTCACTTTGATGTAGTACTAGATAATTTATCACTGTATTGAATAACATTTCCATACATCATTTAAATCCCTAACAAATGAAACATTAGTAGTAAATGTGTAACCATTTGCTGAAGTTTCCTTCAACAACATAATAGTTAGAATAAACACATTGCTTTTACTTTTGTTAGAGTCTCTCACAGACTTATTTTTTGAACCACCAATGGTTGCCATCAATAACAGCGTATGAAAAACTTGGCTGGGGGCTGCAATGCTAAATCAGAGTTCAATAAAGAGATGATCAGTAGCTGTGAGACAAGGACATGTTTCAGAAGCCTGACTGGAGTGGAATCACAGTGTCACACAGTGAGTTATTACTCCCTCTAGAAAAGCAGCAAACCAACTGCTGCTTGTAAATAATTAATAAAAGACAAATATATAACCTAAATGCAGAGGTCACCTTCTAATCAGACGTGTCATTTTTTTTGCTTCCCTGCCTCCCACTACAAGCCTGGGATTTTCTGAGTTTAAGCCTTTTTCTATTTTTTCTATCTTTTCGCACTATTCCAATGTGTGTATGTATATGTATATATATATATATATATATATATATATATATATGTGTGTGTGTTTGTGTGTGTGTGTGTATACGTGTATGCCAGTCAAAGGAAAAAAGTAAGTAAACTGAAAGACAATATAACAAAATACAGCTGATGTAATATAAATGTATTGTTGGTTGTTAGCCATCTTCTAGACCTTTATCTTCAGTGAACAGTGTCTGACCACAGACCCTTTTCTTGGCAGGAAACTTCAGGAGCAGGGCACGGCTCTCAGTGTGTGCAGCGTGACTGATATATTTCTATCAACAGCACACATGATCAGGAAAATACCCTTGTGTAACTACTGGTTGAAAATTGTATGAGACTGAGCATGACATGTGAAAATAGACTTCACCACCCTGCAGAGCAGCAGAAAACACTTGGTTCAGGAACACCAAATTTGAAGTAACAAGAGGTCCTGTCTGCCCTCATAGGAGAGAGAGGGAGTGGATGGATGGATATGAATGGATGGATGGGTGGATGGATGGATGGATGGATGGATAGGTGGATGGATGGATGGATGGATGGATGGATGGATGGATGCATGAAAGTGGAGTGAAAGTGTCTATTTGTCATTGTGAGCACACAGCGCAGCACACAGTGAACTACAACAAAATGCACTCTCTGCATTTTACCCACATAAGCCTTACTTGCACTAGCATTGAGCACCACATATCCAGGGTCCAGTGGTGGGGACAGAACCTTGCTCAAGGGTACCTCAGAGCAACCTACTGGTCTGGGATTCACACCCAGAACCTTCCAGTTATGGGGTCAAGTCCTTAACCACTTGAACATTACTGCCCAAAAGCTACAATAATAATTAAGTTATATTTGTTTTGCATTTAAAAGCTCAATTTAATCATCTTGCAGGCAGCTGTTGAGTTGCAGGAGGATAAATACCCTTGTTCTAAAGTATTGCTCCAAGATATATTTTAAGAAATCTTTATTTTTTACAAAATTAGGAAAAACTTTTAATGTATATTGAAAATGTACATTATGAGAAGATTCTTTATTAATATTTTTATTCAATCACACATGACATACAGTTAAGGTAACAGTAAACATTTAATGAATCATACACTGAATTGCTTTCAGTTGGGGAATCAAAAATATTTCTGTGTCATTTTTTTTTTTATTACATGCGTCTTTTCTTATAACTCCTCCAGCTTATAAACCATTCAAGTCTTTGTGAATAAGGGTCTAGTAACTCAACAATCATTGGGACTGCCTACAAAATTACAGCTGCTAGACTGACCTAAAACTTCCTTTCATACACAAGTGCTCAAAACAAGCAAATGTTTCAGGGGTGTGTTGTAGGAAACTGGTGGCTGCATGCTTTTCAGAAAGCTCTACGGTAAAACCAAACATTCAGAAGGTCAGTCAGTCAGTCATTTTCTGCCGCTTGTCCCAAGCGGGGTTGCAGGGGAGTGCTGGAGTCCATCCCGGCTCACAGGGAGAAGCGGGAGCGGGGACACACCCTGGACAGGTCGCCAGCCCATCGCAGGGAGGAGCATGAAGGGGACGGTACCTTGCTCAAGGGCACCTCAGGGCAACCTAACATTCAGAAGGTACTAAAGACATTCATTGCAGACAAAAAGAGTGACAGAGACAAGACGTCTGTGCCTGGAGCAAGACATTTCAGTGCAGTCACAGTGACTGTTAAGTTTGCATGTAAAACCCTTATTCTCTGTAACTTGAATAGTTTAGAAAATTATAGTGAGTATGTTTTTGTTTTTGACATAATGTTGTCTTCAATTACAGCTGTAAGATTGACCTAAAAATCCGCTTCAGACACAAAGTACTTGAAACAACTGTTTCAGATGTGTTTTAGCAGACTGATGGCCGCATTTCTACAGTAGTACAAAACATTCAGAAATAATTAAAAACCTACATCAAAAATAGTCAAATAGACTGAAAGCGGCAAGATCTCTGTACATGAAGCAAGACAATTTACGCCAGGCTTTAAAATTCCATCGCACGAGCATTATTCTCATTGTTTTGGCTTAAATGTTAGAGAAATAGATATTACCTGTATTGCTCGGTTTCTGACCATAAACACACTCTTGACTGGATATTTTGGGGTGGTGGATTACTCTCAATTTAGCAGTGATACTGATTTGTGTGAAAACCCCTGCAGCACTGTGCCCCAAATATTCCTAGCTGCTGTACACTATCAGAAAATTACTATGATGTATCGACTACTATGACTATCGACAAATTATGCATGAAAATAGACCTCAACACCCTGGAGAGCAGCAGATGTTGTTGGTTTGATGGAACACATTTCCACAGACCAATCTGCCCTCATTGTACGTGGACTGATGTGTAGCTAGATTTGGCATGTAATAAGCCTCTTTTCATCATGTATTACCTGTCTGATTGCTGAGAGAGAACAAACGAATGTGGAGTCTTCCCTTCATTCATTTATTCACCTCTTTTGCACTTCTTCTGAGAAGACACATTAAAACCCTAAATTGGCCAAATTTCGTTTGGCCTATCTTTTCCAAATATTTTCAATTATAGTCCAATTCTGGGTGACCCCTGGCATAGCACAAAAATTATCAGCTTGCTGCAAGTATGCTGAAAGATCTATTCACTTTTCCCACTTTAACTTCTTAAAGTATTTGGGCATGCATTGAATGATTAGACTTTCTTTTTTGGAATTGCTACAATGCTACCGCTTTACAGCACCTTTAATTAGAGGTGCTTTCTCCCATATACTAAGTTAGAAATTAGCAAGCACTGAGTGGCGTGTTACCATAGGGTGTGTGCAGACACTTGCAGATCTGTGTATTTGTATCTGTGTTATATAGATGGATCTGTGCAGTACCAGTAAAGCCAGAGTGTTTGGGTGGCAGATAGATGTGTAGTCAGTTTGTCAGCTCTTTAGATAGCAGGGTTTGGGCTAGGCTCAGGATGGACAGCAGAGCCTAACCTCATAACATCCAGTGATTCCACAGTGCTCTCACATTTTACTATAAATCTGGATATACAAGTGATTAATATATGTATTTTATTAGATTATCTCAAAGTATGTTTTCTGTTTAACTTTTAGCAGTAAATGGACAGTAAACTCCATTGGATAAAATAATAGAAATAAGTAATATGTTGAGTTGGTTGAATAAGTATAGATAGATAGATGGATTGTCGAATAACAGATATAGAACATTTTTCAGATAATTGACCTAAACATTAACTCTTTATAAATATGTTTGTTATACTTGCAGTCATATTTGGATATTATATATATATATATATATATATATATATATATATGAGCTTTAAAAATTTGCCTTTTGACTTTTTTAATTTCATGGAACAACGGGCGACAGCCAATAAGACTTGCAAAGTGGCCTGATTATTTATCCACTGCTTGTATGATTGTATCAGGTACTGCAGAAATGCCTGATTCCTTTCTTCAGTGTTCTGTCATTCACACTTGCACAAAACAGGGTGGCTCTGTGGCCCAAAAGCCTTCAAGGCCAAACAGCTGGTTAACAGCTAAACTTTGCGAAGCTACAAATGTATCGCTCACTAAATAGCAGCAAAGTAAGTACCCCTGCAGTATAGTGTTTATTCTTAAGTGGTCAGTGAGTGTGGACATGTCTTGCTTATGTAATTTGTGTTTCTATAGTTATTGTATGTTCCCTTAAAGAGATTTATTCTATGATTTCTTGCCTTATGTGAGTGAGTCATTGATGAACAATATTAGTCATACTGTTGTGCAGAGCAAAGAACTGAGCAAGAAAAGTTCTTAAATGTTCATTGAAGAGCTCTTAACACATCTTTATGTTCTATATGTTGACATGTCTGTAGCTAATGAACCTGATTTATGGCAAAAGCATGAGCGCTTTCAGCCATGAAGTATTTAAGGCTATGTTTATATGATGTAAGTCAATAATTAATAAGTTACTTATTGCTAATGTGTTATGTAAAATAGACTGCCTGTTAAGTTCCACTCAGGAAACCTAGTTGTAGGATACTTGCTGCCTCGGACCCTGTAATCAAGAGGTCCCAGGTTCAAATTCCACCTCTGGCACTATCACCACTGGGTCCATGAGCATTTCATGATATTTACTGGTTTAGAAACTGAAAATACAAAAAAATGTTGAACAAAGTAATAAAGGATCCCTTAATCAAGAGGAAGCTGTAGCTACATAGGAAATGACATTAATAACATTAAGTCAAGATTTAGTAGCATCAGTAAATATTTCAAGCACATTATATCATTTATGTTAATTTTAACTTTGTTATCTTTACTCTCCTAAAACATGTTTAACCGAACATCTTATGTAACCTTCAGTGTTGCAAGGGTCTTTCAAGTTTTTGTGGATTATGAAACAAAACATCTTAAAGCTCTTAAAAACAGAACTCCATTGTGAATCGTTCGCGGTAAACCCTTTGTTTTGTTGAAAATATATACTGCGATACAAGTCTATAAAACAAATAATAAGGAAATAAACCTGCAGGTTTGCAGTATATTGCTCCCACTACTGTGCTGCCAAGCCCAAAACAAATTCTACAATGATTTGTGATATCTAGCTTTCAAAATAAAGACACTTACCACATTTCACATCTCCAAAGTCCCCCTTACCATATTTATTGGGTTAATAAGAGATCTCTGTATAATCTGGCTAAGCGAGGAGAGGGATTTGTGCATCCGGGTAAGGTTTCTAATTGCTCAATGTAAAAGACCTCCTAGACAGCTAGGAAGCATACAACTACTCACCCTGTGGTCTAGGAAGATTTCAAGTAATTCTGTTTGGCTGACTGTGCCAGATGATCATTTTAAATATTAGCGAAAAATGTGAAAAAAATTTCAGTTGATATATATATATATATATATATATATATATATATATATATATATAAATAAGAAAGTGATTTATTTGCAGGGAAACAACAAAAATGAGCCTTGATTTATTCATTAAACAAAATAAAAAACAAAAACAAAATAGACAAAAATGTGTATTCTAACTCAGGAAACGTTAGGACACCTGCCTAATAGCTAGTGTTTCCCATTTGAAATAACCACAGTGAGCTTTTGCCAGCATCTGCTCTGAAACATCGATCTGAGGAAAGTTTGCCCCCTCAGTGCAGAATTCTTTAAGCTGTGAGATGTTTCAAGAAGGGATTCTTGAATGCACTGCCCATTTCAAGTCACCCCACATCATCTCAATGGGATTACATTCTCTCTGGCAAACTTCAGTCCAGCTATGATGTTTCCCTTAGGGAGAAAAAGGTTTCCTCATACACACTCCATGAAGTTAAAGTTGATCTCTTTCTGATTGTAGGGGCACTTTCATATCAACAGTAGCAAGAGACTGCTGTGGGTGCCATTTTAGGGTTTTTGGAGACTTCTTTTAGCATCGTTCGGTTTGCTCTCAAGCTTGTGGACAGCCAGACCTGGGCATGGCCGACAGTTGTCATGAAGTCTCACTGTAAACTATTTTAGACAAGTGGATTGGCTGCCTGCAAATTCTTTTGAGATCTTTTGAATCCAGCACAGACTTATAAGCTTACTGCAGTGCTGCTTTCTAAATGCCTCAGGCAGCTCTTTTGATCTCACCATGGTGTTCACTCTCACCCTCAACAGTCAGGAGCACCAGTCTAAATGTCTGAGGTTTAAAAGGCAAACCTCCTTCAAATGCTGGTATGAGGATGTTCCTGTCATGTGCACCTGATGTGTACTACACTTGTGTGTGAGTTGAGCCATTTTAATTAGGAGTAAAAGATGGGGGCGTCCTAATTTATTTTTCACATAACTGTGTTTATATTGAAAAAATTTCATATATATATATATATATACAGTACTGTTCAAAAGTTGTATATTTTTATCAGAATTCGGTGTTACTACCTTTTGTAGCCTTCAAACCAGCATCAGTTCTTCTGGCCCCACAGGCCCTGATCTCAACATCATCCAGTGTGTCTGGATTACATGGAAGAAGACAGAAGGATGTGAGGAAGCCTACATCCACACAGAAGATCTTTAGTTGATTCTCCAAGATGTTTGGGCAACCTACCCAGCCGAGTTCCTTCAAAACTGTATTTAGGGTGTGCCTAGAAGAAGTGATCACTGTTTTGAAGGCAAAGGGTGGTCACACAAAGCGTAGATTTGATTTAGATTTCTCTTTTGTTCGATACATTCTAAATGCATTTTGTTGATTGATGAGAAAATAAATGAATTAACACTACCATTTTGAAAGCATTCTTTGTTACAACATTTTTTCCACGTCATCTAGCTTTTTGCACAGTATGTATAATATGTATATTTATATATATATATATATATATATATATATATATATATATATATATATATATATATATTTACACAGTAATTCATTTCCAATAGTTTAGGTGACATGACTACTATTGTACCAATTGCTTTCAATGCTAAACTTAAAGTCAACTGGAACACACATCCATGCTGATCAGTTGCGAGGGAAAATTAAAATTGTGTAATATTTTTCTTCCAAACTATTCCTTTAAGACATGATTAGGGATGTCCAGGTAGGAGACAAGTGTGACTGAGCATCTTAATTTCACTCTCGCGGGCAATAGAACACTATCGATAAACATCCAGGAGGATGCAATTAAACAAAAGAGAACATTACTTTGTCTCACATTCCCTCTCTCTCTCTCTCTTTCTCTCACCATCACATTCACAGAGCACAGCTGGCAGATGAGTGAGTCCAAAAGCCCAGACAACATGGAGCGACCAAAGCATAGTGTGCATCGTTTAATTGAATTTGATGCCTAAAATACCTCAGTCGGGTACTGACGCACACAGCACTGCAGCCGTCCTTCATCCCTGTCCTCACAAAACTCTTCTATCTACTCCCACTCTCATAGCAGGCTTCCCACAATTCAGCCACAGTAGGAAGCCAGCCTTAATCACTTAACAACACTGTCAGGCTGGCTGATGTTGCTCCCAGTGGCTCACTGAAGTGGTGTGGTTAGTTCAGCGCTGAGCGGGACTGATCATAAAGGGTTTGTGGGCTTCTGCTGTCCATTTACAGGCTGAGAGAGAGAGAGAGAGAGAGAGAGAGAGAGAGAGAGAGAGAGAGAGGGGATATGATCAGTGATTTTCTTAGATTTTATTACCAAGGTAGACTCTTGGCAAAACAAGTGAGCAAGCTTCTACAGGGAATACGTGATAGGAGGAAAGATGTACAGAACACAAGTCTGAATGAACTCATTTTGAACCAACCATTGTTCCAATCAAAACATTAAGAGTGAATTTTTTAGTTGCTGAAAAAATCAGAAATCATACCATTTTAATTTTCTAGAGCATCTGATAGGGACACGTTTGGGGGTCTGTTATGATGATGGAATGGAATCTTAAATCTCCAGAAAAAAAGTTTTTAACATTCAGTATACATTATGGATTAAGTAAAATATTACCATATGTTAATTTAAATAATTAAGAATTAAGAACATTTCTGACAAAATAAAACTTTTCTCTTCATTAGTTTGTCATGAAAAAATGTATTCAAATAACATTTTTTTAACAAACAATAAAAATGGAGGTAAGGATTTTTTGAGCTGCCTATCAGATTATGTTAAGATGGCATTTCCAAATGAGAGGAACTATTCTAATAATGAAACACTATGTAAAAATTAATAAAGTTGGGTTTGGTATAACAGCAGTGGTACACAATTTGTCTTAAAGTGACTATTCTTGTCATTGCGAGGTCACAGCACAGCACAGCACACAGTGAACCACAACAAAATTGGACCTCTGCATTTAACCCATGCACACAAACACTGAGCAGCAAGAAGCTGCTATGAAAGCGCCCGAGGAGCAGTGATGGTTACGGTACCTTGCTCAGGGGGTACTTCAGGGCAACCTACTGGTAAGGGGTTTGAATCCACAATCTTCCGATCCTGTGGCCGACTTCCTAACCACTAGGCCACCGCTTAAAGTGTGGACTTGCAACATTCATTGAGCACAGGGATTAAATATAGAGACTTGAGGGGTTTATGTTTACACATATACTGTAGACTATTTAGAAAGTATAGCATGTTTTACAACAATTCAACAAATTTAAGCGTATGAAAATTATTTGGAAAATTTTCACTATTGAACAGGTAAAAATAAAAGATTAATTAAGTGATATTATATAAGATGCATGTTGATTTCTCTAAAAACACGTCATACTAATAACCCTTTATTACTAATCCCACAAATGGGAAATTTGTCTTCTGCATTTCACCCATACACACACGTGCAGCAGTGGGCAGCTATTGAAAGTGCCCGGGACGGTACCTTGCTCAAGGGTACCTCAGGACAACCCACCAGGGAGGGAATCGAACCCACAATTTTCCGATCTGGGGGCAACTCCCTAAGGCCACCACTGCCCCATACAACAAACAAACAAATGAAAAAGATGATATAAAGGTACCTGACTGATTTAAGTACTACCCCAGTTTCCTTTAAATCATGTGGAAATGCATTCAAAAAGGTTCTAAACAGTGACATGTGCCATTTACAAACTGTCAGGGTCCTCTAAATGTCTCTGACCACTAAATGGTTCTTCTTTAGTATCATGCACTGTAGTAGTGAAGCAAGGAAGTGTTCTTACTTTTGTTTATTGGCAACTTTTAGGCTTTACTTCAGAGATTTTCAATGGCTGATAATAGAAGCACCAGAAAAGAGGTCAGTGCAAGTAAAGCAGGGCACTATGATGCTAAAATATCAAGGAAAAACAGCTGAAATGGTGGCTGAAAGAGGAAGGAAAACAGATGCAAGCTATCCAGAGAACATTAAACTAGAGATTGATGACCACGATTCATATTTGGAATTAATTTGGACATATTTTGTTACATTTAAGTATGTCATAATATATTCATGTTGATATTAAAACTGATATTAAAGGCAAAAATAAAATTTTATCTAAATCATGCTTTACCAGAATGCAAGAGAAAACCAGAGCACTTTGAAATCACTGGAGCAAATCCTAACAGCAGAATTTTCCCGCAGACTGTTTCTGTCTTTGTGTTTTCTTTATCGCTTCCTCAATTCAACAGCAAATGGAAATGGACGAGCAAACGCCTTTTTAGCGTTTGGCAAGGCCAGGACATGGCCTGCTGCAACATTAAGCATGTCCTGTTCTTTTATCTGCCCTTCGCTCTGTTTTTTCTCTCTCTTGGGCTTTTTTTTTTTTTGCCTTACCTTTCCATTTGCTGACATGGCCTGAAGAAGTGGGTTTCAGCAGGCATAATGTCAGGGGGCAAACTCTGACACATCTGTCATGTCTTTCAGCATTAAAGTGCCTTGGTCCTTTGCTATGTAGTCATAGAGCTCAGCCCATTGAAAAGCTTCATGGCAGGTTCACATCAATCAAGAACACATATCTGCACTCGTTATACCAAGCCAGGGGTTGAATCTTTACAGGGAAATGTGGGGTGGTTATGACAGACTATAGTTATATTTTAAGGGAATCATTTTATATTTAGTAATGATTATACTTAAAAAAAAAAAAAATCAATACCCAATGCATTTCCCATAGCCTCTGAATTAACAGACCATTTTCCCTCAGTGCTAGATGGTGTCGGGTGGTAGAGGTTTAAGGTGGGGTATTATAGGTATTTAGGTTTTCCCCATTTTCTGTCGCACAGTGATACTTATCAACATAAAAACAGTGTGATTGCACCACATATGCATCCTCTAAGCATGTGATGCCTTGTAGTCAAGAATGGATTACTACGCAAGCCTAGTACAAACAAGTCTAGGTATTCAGAATCTCTTACAGAAACAACACAAAACCATTTCAGCTGTTCAATAGGACCAAACAATACCAACTGGGGGAATTCCAAGAAATGGAACAAAAGGCAACTCAACTTCAAGTTCAAGTAGGTTTTTATTCTCATGTTAACCATAAACACAGGAAAACACAATACTCCATCAAGGCCATGGTTCAATAAAGATGACAACATAAGTGAATTCAATACTACACAGAGTCCAATAGACACACTGCAGCTAGCAAAGTGCAGGAACAGTAATAATAATTAATAATAGTAAGCACTTATATAGTGCCTTTCAAGTCACTCCACATACAAGGGGCAAAAAAAAATTACTGGTGGCAGATGGAGATCGATTGCAAAGAGTGAGGGAGTGTTCCAGAGTTTTGGAGCCACTGTGCTAAAGGACTTGCCTCCCATGATGGAAAGCCTAGTACAGTGGACAGCTTGGAGATTAGGGGTGGAAAATATAAGTGATCTAGAAGAGTATGGTAAGGGAAGATCACAGTAAAAGTGTATGCAGGACTTTGAAAGTAAGAATCACAAAGGTGGGAATGAAGAGGGAATAATGGTAATGGATACAAGACATGATGACGTATATATGCATAAATGCATATGTTAACATACAAAAAAAGTATGGTGCAAAAATCATCAAAAATATCCTGCAGTAGTCCAATTAATAAATTATATGTGCATTTACTGAGCTTTTTTTTGGGGTGTGATCTCAGCTCTGAATTAGGAGTCTGATGGCCTGTTTAGAACCCTGGCAGTGGAGGCTGGGACTCTACAAAGTGACAGGGGTGAGTGTGGGAGGGGTTAATAGGGTGATCCACCATGCAGATGGCTTTGCAGATGCAGTGTTCGGTGTTGATGTCCCAGAAAAAGTAAAGACTCAACATAGATGAGTGAACAAAAGAAAGGCAGGATCCCCAAGCCATATGGTCAATGCACTATAGAAGTTAGGTTGTAAGCAACTTTCTTTATTTTAGAACAAACTGATATTCCAGAGAAAGACTACAGGAAAATCAAAAAGACTTTTTTCCCATTTCTCCAAGTGGCAGTCCACTGGCGAGAACTGAACACTTTGTCTTCTTGACTTCACTTTTCTTAGACATTTCACTGAGTAGTCTTCCGCAGCTTGAATCACATCAATTTTTTTATTTCTAGAAACATTTTCGTTTCGCATCATTTATACATTGCCATCACTTACCTCCATTATAAGGTCACATCTCTTCCCAGGAGCAGAGAATCTAAAAGCCCTGCTCTCCTGCAGTCATGTGCCTTAGCAACACACACATTCCATTAACACTGCTGGGAAGCACACATGGCATACATCACAGCAATTGGGAAAAAAAAATTGAGTACATCATCCAGCTGGGACTATAGAAATACTTGAATGTATCTGGTGAAAACGTGTATATATGACTGGTTTTGTTCCAAAATTGATTTAACACTATAAAAAGGAATCAATTTATAAATAAATAAATAACAACACTTTCATGAATTATTATATTTTATCTTTATGTGATATATTAGCTTAAATGATTTACCTCTAAGCAGAAGATGTAAAATTGCCCCAAGGTGGATGTGGCTGAAAGACTGCAGTTTTATTTATCCTTATATAGGCAGGAAAAGTAGCTGCTCACGTTTTACATTTATTTCTGTAGTAGCCGATGGGCTCGATTCAAAACATCAAGAGAGCAGAAATGATACAAATATCCAATAAAAACACTCCATGAGATGCATTATTTGTATTACATGCATATCATTAATTATTGCTTATAAAAGTTTTTTTTTGTAATACATTGGGTTTCACTTGAGCCTCTAAATGTGTACAACCACTGATGTGTTTCCAGAGATTGTGGGTTAATTGAACACTGTGCTGTGTAACAAGAGGGTATCTCCATTTAACTGGTCAATCTCAAAGCCACTGCACTCCTTCAGGCAGGCTTCAGTGTAAGTAGCATTAGAAATATAAACATTTGCTTTGCTCTCAGTCAGTCTTATCAGCATTCAAGTCATTTGCTTTATCTATTTTTGGCCTAAACAATTGTGTTTGGCTAGTAATTGTACGTTGAATGAGTCTTATTGTTTGTATTGATCAGAAGTTTAGACAACAACACTGTTAGAAAACAGAGAAACAAAATCTATTAGATGTGCCATTCAGTCTCCATAATTCCTGTCGCTCCCTCCTCCTCTTCTGTATCACCATCATCCATCATTCAAGGGCATTTGAAACCACTGGCTCTAACAAGCAGCTAGTTTATAAATCTTACCATACACTTTCCTCATGACTGGAAGGATATGAAACAAAGGCCTCCCCCATAGCACAAATACATTCATCTGGTTTTAGAGAATGCAACTACTTAATGGGCCCTTAAAATGGTCTAAGTGCATGGTCTGAAACATATGGCACAGATATATTTAGGGTGTGTCTAAATTCACTTTTGCTTGTTAAACAGCCAGAGAAATGGCCCCTGGGTCAGGCACAGGCATTAAAATGGTTGTATTTAGACTTTTTTATTAATCATGGGAGCACTTTAGCCATGGCATGCAACTAACCAATCAGATTATTTTCTTCTCTTCCCTTTGAAAAGCCAGATACACTTGCTGTTGGTGGGTTGCAATTATAATCGGGGTAGGAGCAAAAGCAAGAATGCTTCTTATATGAAAAAATAGATCTGCTCGTGCATGGTGAAAGCATCTACAGGAACAGCAGAATACTGACTAAACATTAGGATATGTATTGATTAAATATATTGATGTACACAATAATATTTTTTTACTTTGTGATGTTCATTTTTATAGTTTAAGGTTTGTGCACAGATGAGCATGAATAGACCTACTATGCCCTTAAAATAACAGTGAAGTAGTGCAACATAAACTGCAGTCCAGATTTTTTCAGATAAATTGCACAATTGCTGCCCACTGTCTGAAGACAGCAATACGCCAATAAAAGTGTCCAAAACACTTATACAGATATACACACCCATGGGGACACAAACGATGGCATGTGCGTCTGAGTGAATCATTGGGGTTTCTTTTCCTATCCCACCTCAAGAAATGCTTCAAAAAAGGCCTCCAGCATTGTGGGTGACTCTGCTTTTCTACAAAAAAGGACCAGAGCAGCACTCCACAAAACACTCTAATTCTACCCTCAAGATGACAGATTAATGGACACAATGCTGCCCCAGACATCCTCATGGACACATCTGGACCCCTCACTGTATGGAAAGAGGCAATCTTTAGAGGAGCCAGTACAATTAATTGCTGTGGAATTGGAGATTAACAGCTGTTCATTAGAAATAGTGGGCAACTCAGAAAACAATCAGGAAATGACGCAGTGGTTGACCTCCTCCTGTCCCTAGGTGGGGAAGATTTTCCAGGGTTCTACCAATCAGAGACATTGCTCAAAACTACTGACCTAAAGAGCTGGCAGTGTCAAATAGTAATGCATTTTTAAATGAATTTATAAATATATTTTCTCCAAACTTATGCTATACCAGTCACTCATAGCATCCTGTTTGATGGCTCTTCTTCATTGTCATGTCAGGTCATAATGAGGAGCAAAACAGGCATAAATAATCTCTGCCTTTGGCAAACAGCGATTCTGCTTAATTACCCCAAAAACTCATCTTGACTTGAACTGCTGTCAACCCCAGCCAGCCAATCCTGCAGCCGATGACAAAACTACAGATTACGGTCTGTCTCACCAGGTAGTCCAGTTTGCTCTGCAACTGGACAAATGCAGAGACATCAGTATCATACTTTTGGGTTTGTGAGTTGGGATTGTATCCCGAGGACAGCATGGAGGAGAACACAAAGAAAAAACGAGTGGACAGTTCCACAATCCCGGTAAGAATATGCTCGATTTGCATTTTAGTCAGTTAAAAGAAGGCGAGAGCTAATAACACCTAAATAGAACTATATTTAATTCATTTATAAACTTCTTAAACATTTACTCAAAAAGCTTTTGCATTTTGCACAGACTTATGCATTGTATGAGCTGACCAGGTTCCCAACACTCAAAAAGATTAGAGCCACTGTGAACCAGAGCAATGTTAAATTTAAACCAGTAAGCTGCATGCATACTGCTGTGGACACACACACATTCTCTCAGTACTTTGTTTTCACAGACTGACCTCGCTTCACAATCCAGATGTCACACCTTATTTGGTCATGGCTTTTGCTGCAAATGTTGATAACACATTGTTGTGTGTAAGTAAATTACGCTATAATCTTTTATAATATTCTCATTTGATTTTGCTTACAGCTGTATCCATTACCTAATAGGCAAAAGGTTGGTTAAAAAGTCAACAGCGAGTGATTCACCCTTTAAATTTAATGTCATCATAAACCTTAAATGATGCTTAGAGAGGCGTTTTTTACTCCATGCATCCTGTACACTCAACACTTGATTAATTATCCTGCACTTTGTAACTTGCACTTTGTTGTCCTGTTAACTGAATTACTGGTGAAAGATGTTATATGTAACCTATTAAATAACCTTAAACAACAAACATTTTTAAGCCATATAAGCAAATAATGACAAAGTGACAATTTTAAGTATGCACTTTTTTTATTTAACAAATGCAAAAGGCAAAGAGTGCCACTGGATTAGCTATTTTCCATGTTTGGAAATGCAAAAGTAGGACAGAAAGTTCAGGAGCTGAGTGTTTACACAGAAAGCTTAGATGTTCTCGGCCCACTTTTTGGAGATACGTGACAAAGGAGAGGACAAACCTTTTGATTGTTAAAAATGCTGAAACACAGCAATACAGTCAGCTTAACTATTGCTATGTCAACCACAGAGGCAAGATAAATTGGTGAACTGAGTTTATGTTGTCTGCAAAAATATATATATATATATCACCTTGGTAAGTTGGTAAGCCATGCAATAAACCAAGGTTAGACAACAGAAATTCCCATGCTTGTAACATTCACACTTCTTTTGCATTTGACCCATCATATATACATTGGTAGTGAACAGTAGGCTGCAAGACTTGCAGTCTTGTGTTATACAAATTACTGCTAAAGGCACATTCAAACAGAAATATTTTCCAACTTAAGATGATAAGGAACAAGTGCTGCTTACAAAAGTATATTTGTCTTACAAAACACAAATCAGGCACTTATAAGTGAAAGTGACTATTCTTGTCATTGCAAGGTCACAGCACAGCACACAGTGAACCACAACGAAATTAGACCTCTGCATTTAACCCATGCAAACACTGTGCAGCAGTGGGCAGCTATGAAAGCACCCAGGGAGCAGTGACGGGGACGGTACCTTGCTCAAGGGTACCTCAGGGTAACCTTCTGGTAAGGGGTTTGAACCCGCAATCTTCCGATCCCGCCCCATATGCAGAAGCCTTTAGTACTATATGTCAATAACACTTTGATTTGCCATTTTTATGTTTTTCTATGGCACAGCAGGGGAAGGGGAAGATGATGAAGCAAAGAGCAAGCAAAAAATGACAGCTGATTTTCTAGACTGAGACAACAGTGAAGCAGAACTATAAAGCAGCAGCTGCCCACACATCTTGTCTGTCTTAATGTTTCATGACTGTTTCATTCAGCAGTCAATGAACCAGTAAGGCGTTTTCAAATGCACAAATATAAACAGATTTACTTTTACATTAATATGTTAATTAAGACTTCAGATCTGGAAATGAACAGTGTCCCAGCAGACTTAAATAACAAGCATTGATTACCACAACCAATAGTTTTGTTTAACCAGAACCTCACAACTGCACCATTAACAGACTAAAGGCCCCATACCATGTAAAACCTAATTTTGTTTGCTGTTTTTGAAATTAAAGAGGTACCTGTGGACTGTTTATGATTCAGACAAAAATCTATTCATCATTCTCTCCACATTCCATATGCAAATTTCTATGGAAAATTATCTAAATCAATGATTTCATAAAATTAATGCATTTCCTTATATACAGCTCTTACATATTCATTTTACAACATTCTAGCTCTTACCCTCAATAATTAAGCAAAAAAGAATGGTTTTGTGTTCCCACTTGGGTCTCATGGGGTGAACATTTTTAATTAGTGATAAAAGGGGTCTAGTAAATCTTTAGCGTGATTATCTCCCCCGCGAGGGACTTCTATGAGCAAATCCCCTTCACCTTGTTAAGAGATGAAAAATACAATACCTAAATTACTAATAAAGAAATAAATATTAAGATTTATACATTTGCAAGATGCTTCTTTATTTTTCATGCAATTTATTTTTCTACCCATCTATTTATAGTGGCGCATGAAAATATACTATATTTCTGCATTAATCTGTTCTCAAGCATTCACTCAGTTCTAAAAGTTGAAAAGGAGTGTCACAAATGAGACAGAATATCATACTTGACCGTTTATTTATTGAGGAAAATAATGCAATGACATTAATGAAAAACATATGTAAAGCTTATTGACAGTTAATCTGATGTCAGGTGTTTTGCTGCCTCAGTTTTTAGGATGGCAGTTCGCAAAAACTCCAGAATGTAATGAAGAGTGATCAGATGAATTCTGGTTATTGCAAAGTCCCTCATTGCCATGAAAATGAACTTGATCTTAAAAAAAACCCTTTCCACTGTATTCAAGTCCTGCCACAAAAGCTCCTGCTGACATCATTTCAGTGATCCTCTCAGTAACACAGGTGAGAGTGTTGAGGAGGACAAGGCTGGAGATCACTCTGTCATACTGATTGAGTTAGAATAGCAGACTGGATGCTTTAAAATGAGGGTGATGCTTGAAATCATTGCTTTTCCTCTGTTAACCATGGTTACATGCAAGGAAACACACAAAGTCATCATTGTTTTGCACAAAACAGGCTTCACAGGCAAAGATATTGCTGCTGGTAAGATTTCACCTAAGTAAACCACTTATCAGGCCATCAAGAACTTCAAGGAGAGAAGTCCAGTTGTTGTGAAGAAGCTTCAGGGCACCCAAGAAATTCCAGCAAGTGCCAGGACTGTCTCCTAAAGAGCTTGCTCAGGAATGACAGCAGGCAGGTGTAAGTGCATCTGCATGCACAGTGCAGCAAAGACTTTTGGAGGATGACCTGATGTCAAGAAAGGCAGCAAAAAAGCTACTTTTTATAGATAGACTGATCTTCTGCAAAATGTACAGGGATTAGACTGCTGAGGACTGGGGTAAAGTTATGTTCTCTGATTAATCTCCTTTGTTTGGGGCATCCAGGGGAAAAACAAATGTCCAGAGAAGTAAAGGTGAGCACTACCATCGCTCCTGTGTCATGCCAACAGTTAAGTATACTGAGACACACATTCATGTGTGGGGTTGCTTCTCAGCCAAAGTGGTGGGCTCGATTATAATTGGCCAGAACCAAAATATCCTCCAAGAGCAACTTCTCCTGGCCATCCAAGAACAGTTTGGTGAAGAGCAATGCCTTTTCCAGTATGATGGAGCACCGTGCCATATGGCAAAAGTGATAAATAAGTCACTAAACAAAACATCAAAATATTCTACCCATGGCCAGAAAGCTGCCCAGACCTTTAATCCCATTGAGATCTTGTGGTCAATCCTCCAGAGGCAGGTGGAATTTTGTTCCATCAGTCAGGATTTGGTCCAGAAGTTTAATTGACATAATGCCAGGGCAAAATGCAGAGGTCTTGAAAAAGAAAGGTCAACACTGTAAATATTGACTCTGCATGAATTTAATATAATTGTCAATAAAAGCCTTTGAAACTTATGAAATGCTTATACTTATACTTCAGTTAGCATAGACACATCTGACAAAAAGACCTAAAAATACTGAAGCAGCAAACTTTTTGAAAGCCCATACTTGTGTCATTCTCAGAACCTTAGGCCAAAGCTGTATGTATCTTTGGGCCTCTTTTGCTGCATCATTGATGGAACAATGAATTCTGAATTTTACCAACAAATTTTTAAGAAAAAAGTCAGGACATTTCATGAGAGCGTGAACCATGCAGCAAGACACTCAAAGCAAAGTTCCATATCCCCTATCATTTTACTCAATAAACAAATGAGCCAGTAATATATTTTTGTCTAATGACTTTAACTGTGTTCTCATATCGTAAAACTATAATGGCTGACAAATGTTAAAGTACCACTGTATTTCAAACTTTTTTTTTTTTAACATGCAATATAAATTATGTGATGTAAGTAAGTTGATGCATCAGTGCTATTTTTATTTATTGATTGAGCTGATTTCTTAATGTCCTAATAATTTAAATTAACTGTCTTGCAGTCAAACAGTGCATTAATCTGCTTAAACAGGAGCTATTATGCCTTCTTTATAAGACCAACAGTTAGTAAGAGCAATTAAAGAACACTCCTATGGTCAGAAAAGCCCAAAAGCATATTTAAACAAACTTTATCATATTGATAAGATCTGGCTTTCTCGTAATCTTTTCCCACTTGTGTGAGCAGTGCTAGAAGCCTGCATCCATTCTGATGTGCTGAGAACCTCAACTTAATTAACCACAAATAACAGGGAACTAAATGATGCCAAATAAAGTAATAAAACATACAGAGGTGAAATAAAAACAGCACTAAAATTTCATGCCTTTATTATGATGCCACTCTCTTCAGTCTTTTCAGAGTAGCTGCCATGCGTCAATGGACCTCCTTCCCTGGAGCAGCTCTGTAGACTAAAAAGAATTGTCAGTGATGAGTCACCACTGGCAGCATTAGTCAAGGCTTAATACATGCTCCAAACATTAATGAGTTTTAATGAATGAACCCAAGATCTGTTGAGTCTTTTGGTGACTGCTGGATATAGTTTTTGAGTGAAACAGCCAAAAGGGGGCAGCAACAAACTTATATACATTCAAGGCAATTCAATGCCCGGGAGTCAAAGGATTTGATCTGTTGGAATTGGATAAATTCTCCACTTCAAAGCAGCTCAGATGCAACCAGAAATTAATACAGTTAAGGACACTGGTGTTGAACCTTAACTGCTGTAACTTTCCCGGTGGACTGAACGCAAGATTGCAAAGCCTGCTCAATATACCTAAATGACACTTTCCGGTGATGTTGAAATCGTATTGTATTATTATTCTTTATCTTCACTCAAACCAAGACACTTTATCTAAAGCTTATTGCCTAACAGCCTAATGTGCCAGAATATTATCTTGGGATTTATATGAGGATTTCAAAATGGGCCTGCACTCTTGCACAAGATTGCATAGCAGCGCAGAATCCATTACTCTGATATAATGGAACGAAACAGTGGAATTAATGCTGATCTTAACACTGGAAGTGACTGAGACTCTAACCCCTTAAGGCGACAGTGATAGATTCTTGAAAGAGCAATAGTTACAAAGGAAACAGTACAGCAGGCTTATTCATTTCAAATCAGTTTTATTTTATTAGGTGAGAAACATAGGACAGTAAGGCCATGTCAAATATGCTAATGCAACATCATTAAACAAGGATTTACAGCCACATGTGCACTTTGTATCATTAATTCATTTATGAAACTTTATGAAGGAGCCAAGTCCCAAAATTAGCTGTTGATAAATTCTCTAAGCAGGTGAACTGGAGAAGAAGAAGAAGAAGAAGAAGAAGAAGAAGAAGAAGAAGAAGAAGAAGAAGAAGAAGGAGGAGGAGGAGGAGGAGAAGAAGAAGAAGAAGAAGGAG
Source organism: Hepsetus odoe (assembly GCA_017165825.1). NCBI lineage: Eukaryota > Metazoa > Chordata > Actinopteri > Characiformes > Hepsetidae > Hepsetus > Hepsetus odoe. The sequence continues at coordinate 12,237,261 of CM029385.1, read as the reverse complement.
GAGAAGAAGAAGGAGAAGAAGTCGTTTTTGCTCACTATGGAAATAACTTTATCTGCACTTCAGCTCTGGTGATCATTGATTCTGGACAGGTTCATTCCTGGATTTTGTAGATACTGTTTAGACTACACCAGGTGGTCCAACAGGTTAAGTTAACGGGCGATCACAAAACCCAGGACTGGAATCAAGATCCGGACTTGAAGAGCTCGGCTTTAGATCAAATTATCATATAGATTAAGAAATTCACGCGCTGATTTGGATGTTGATTTGATGGTTAATACTTCAGGGGGACAAATGTTCTTGGAGGGAAATGCTGTTAAACAGACACGAGGCACGCGGCGCGCACGTTACTATGGCGACGCTAGTAAACAATGCTGCCCCGCGACTGAGCGCACCTTTATCAACAGCACAGGTGACACTACCACTACATCCCATCAATCCGTTTAAAACCCGAGGGTTTTTGTGTCGTTAGCCTTTCCCTTTAGCGTTGCTTTAGATCATGAATATTCCAACTTGATGTGCATGTCGAGTGGACAGGTGAGAGATAGTTCTGCTCTTCTTCCTCTGAGTGTCATCATTCTGCTTAAGAAGAAGCCACAGTCCTTACAAAGTTATTCTATATAATGCAATGGCACTTATCTAGCTATAAGCACTTATTCCAAGCTCTTCATTTGATGATAACTATGTTGTTCTATCATGGAATCCTGCCTGTTAACCTGCATTTGATCTTTGTGTTTGATATTTGAACATAAAAGAAATGCCACGCAACTTATTTACAATATAAACCTTCTCAAAGATGAATACCAGCCAGTAATTACAATGCAGTAATATGTTAATAAAATTAGCTTGCTGTGCCCCTGCAATCTTCATGAAGGTTTGAACTGTTAATTGTGGCATTAAAATGGGTATTTTTTCATCCTTAAAGCCTAAAGCCAAAGACCGTTGGCTGAATTGAAAAATATTTCGGAGGAGCTGATGGATGGGGAGGGTGGCATATTCACAAGGACAGTGGTATTTTTCTTTTAACATTGTATCGCACTGCATCTGTCCTAGGAACTGCAAAGCAACGTGTGATCCAGGAGTCGATTAAAGATGACAGAGCACTCTGAGCCAGACCAGAAGCTGCGAAGTACTACAGGTGCAGATTTAAAAAGGATGTGCCCTCAGCAAAGAGCGCGGTACCTGGCTTACTGCGAGCCCTCCAAGGAGGCAAAAGGGTGGATGACGGCTTCGAGGCAGCGGGTTTGTGCTCGGTTGGCTCAAGAGAGGATGGAAAAGGAGAAAAATCCTGTCTCAGTTTCAAAATTGCATCAGGATGTGCTCATTGGTCAATTAAAAGCTGCTGAGGCGAGGAATAGGATTCGACACATGAGGCTGCAGCATCAGAAGTTCAGGGCAGAGTATTGTATAATTAAATACACTATTCAAAAATAGCTTTATAGATCATGTAGCTTTTTTGTAGGCTCTAAAATGTGCTGGGTAGATGTTATCCCTCCTTAAGCACATCTGTGTCAGGAGAGATACTGCAGCAAGTAATTACCACTTGCCTTAAAACCCCAACTTGTTCTTTCTGTGTCTCTCCAGGCACAGGAAATTAACTTAATGATTTCATGTCAGTCCAGTGCGCAGAGCGCTGTGCGCCTGGAGCTGTTGCTGTTGGCACAAGAGGGGAAGATGAACTGCACAGAAAGCCTGGACCAGCTACAGGTAGACAGTATTGGACTGTTTTCATTGTAATGCAGCCTGGTATGTAGGGTTGTGACCATCAGAAGGGCTTCTAAGAGGTGTCACCTTCCAAACATTGGATTTGTTATCAGAAGATTGTGAACCACTGCAATCTGTGATCGGGACCCAGACAAAGCATAACTGGCCTTACTCTATCTGGGTAAGCTGGAAGGTCCTTCCTTTCCCCCAGCAGCTCAGCAGCTTGCTAGCCTTTACAAGTCTATGTCAGGTACCTGGCTTCATGGGCCTTCACACTCCACCATTTGGCACCATGATTAGTGCATATAAATCATATTAAAAAACAAACAAAGTTTTGCAAATATAATTGAAAATAGAGACCTTCTCCGCTCTCGATTGCTCTTTCGTCTTTTGTGAAACCATCTTCAGTGAGCAAATTAGGTATTTGAGTAGGCAGTGGATTGTGCTAATAATGCACTCATTTTAACACACGAATTATCAGATATTAAAATTGATTTTAAAAAATTGTATGTTTTGCCCTAATAATGTAATGACATGATTTAATTTTGTAATTAACATGGCTTTATAAGACTGTAGGAATTCAGTGTTGATTTTGTTACCCAACCAGGATGTTGTTAAAGCCATTTTTAAAAGTTAAACAGCCACATTAACTGGACTGAGACTGAAATGTATCTTGAGTAAGGATGAATAAGCTGCCAAAGGATGATCCCAGAATATTAAAAACAATTCAGCACTGCTGGAGGAAATTTATTTTGTTCCATTTGGCAAAAGGAGTCTATTGAGGGCCTGGAGGGAAGGATCTGAAAGCAAGTGAGGCCATGAATAATCTTGGCTGCATTCCTTTATTCTCGGTCTGTGAGAGACCTTGGGTTCAAGCTAATGATGAGAATATTCTCAGTGTGACACATCTGAGGGGGATTATCATTAGGGCCTGTGCGCTAGGTGTGCTCCTGACACTATTTGTTTCAGGTCCACGTTACTGGAAGAAAGTAAAGGAGTGAACAGTGTATAAGAGAGTAGCAGACGCAGGTACAGTGTAAAAGAAAGAACCTGTAGATACAGATACAGTATGAAAGAGAATAACAGGAGGATATACCGTGTACAAGTAAGTAATTGGAGCAGATACAGTTTGAAAGGAAATAACAGGAATAAGTACTGTGTGAAAGAGAAAAGGAGAGCAACACAGGCAGATATGGTATGATTATTCAAAGCAGGCATGGCATCTGGGGTTATTTAACGAGACAATGCCTAACCACCCACTCAGCATGTCCCAGTAATTGCTAAAGTGGCACAAGGCAAAAAAAAAATGGCAAAATTTCTTAACATCTAGACATTTCCTTGATTTGTCGTAAATATGACTTTTCTTTTGATCCTGAATGTTTGACTCCTTTGGGCAGACCCTGTTCTTCTTATACTGTCAGCTACAAAACTCTGTTCATTGTTTTAGAGTGCAGATGTTGTCACTGTGGTAGTACCTTTAGTTAGGGAACATAAATGCGCCATATTCTGCTCTATTTTTTTCTGTCTGTTTTTGCTGCCGCACAGATGCTCTGCACTACATTATAAAGGTTATGTTGGGCATTGTTACATTATATAACATGCCACCACTGACGCTCTCTGATTTTCTCCCTATTTAATGCATTAATATTTTCCACAGAGTAGTTTGAAGATGTGAATGCATGTTGGCTTAGTTGGGTTAGTTTCTATACCTGAGGGTACAGGGTGCTATAGTGTTTTCTATGACTATAAATAAAGTATGATGTCGCCTTAATTGTTGGATGCATTGCATTCATTTCTGAGACAGTGTATATACTTCAGGAGCTTTTAACTTGTGCCTGCTGTATTGCTCCTTTTAGGATCTTGCTACACTTAAAGTGTAGACGGGGCTACAGAACAAAGGACAGCCTATCATTTGGCAAGAAAGAACAGACCAGAGTTCATTGCCTGAAGTGTTTACTAACAGACCACTCATTTTAATGCACTTCTGTCAAGGATGTGATATTGTGTATTATAAGGTAATAACTGATTTGTTTAATCTTGGGAACTACAGATGCAGACTTGAATGAACTTTAATTATAGATGCATTTATAATGTTATAATCTAGAATATCTAATTTTGCTGTATATTCTTAACATTGTTTCTGTTTGCACAAAATTGTAGTTGCTACCAAAAAGGTTTTTTCTCTGTTACATCAAGTTCCTTACAAATCAAATGAATTCAGCAACAGCACAGAGAAATCGCAATATTAAAGGAGGGGGTAAATCATAGGCAGAAAAGGGCATGTTTATATCTCAGGCTTTGTAGCTGAACATATTCTCAGGAGCGAATTTAACCAAAATGTGTTGCACAAACCCATCAGAATGTTTCAGTAAACTGTTAATGCTACAAGGGCAATTACAGATCCTTGAAGAACTCATCCAGATGAATTGTGGTCCATTTTTTGTCTGGAGAGGAATGTTTTCTTCTTTGGTTTCCCAGAAAACATTTGCGATTAGTGTTGGGACCACTACAGAGATCACCTCTCAAAAGAATGGGGCTGCAAGTGTTCTGCAAAGCCCACAGTATCACATCCTTGACAGAAGTGCATTACAAAGAGGGGTCCGTTAGTGCAGTGAACCTTGCAAGAAGTAAACACTTCAGGCATTGAAGTCTGGTCGAAGTTCCATCTACTAGTCAAAAGGCTGTTCTTTGTTCTGTAGCCCCATCTACACTTTAGGTGAAGCAAGATAAAAAAATTTTAAAAAGAGCTTTGACACCTTGTTAACATACCTTTAAAAAGGTTATTCTACACTTGTACATTTACCTAAACAATTCTTTAAAGAAAGGTCATCACCCCAGAAACGGTTCTTCTATGGCAACACTTCACAGAACTCCTTTTGGCACCTCCATTTTTAAAAGAATATTTGATTATCACTGGAGAAATAAGGAATCAGCTACAAACTCTAATCCCTTCTCTCTCTTTTGCCGCTTAATCTCTTTTCACACACTCAATAGCAAAGGTTTTCTCATCATCTTCTTCTTCTATCTATTGCTTTACAGAGGCAGAGAGTGGAGGAGATTCTGGAGGATGAAAAGGGCCTAACAATAATCAGAAGATAAATGGAGGCACAGAGGGAAAGCTCTTAAAGCCCCAAAAGCATTTGAAGAGTGCTGAAATGTAGAAATAACATGAATTTCCAAATAACATCACTATTTTTTGTCTGGGCATAAGCAATTGTTTGGCCTCTTTATAAAGCTTCTAATTTTTCAAAATGTTTGCATATTTATCTTGTAGGTTGTCATTTCATGCCAAATGTCATTTACCAAATTTTGTGTGAATGGTTCATGGAAGGCTACTACCATTTCCTGAATGTGATGGCAATGGGAACTTGAGGTTGCAATAATTTTAACACTAATTTAACCATTATATGTTAAAGTTTAATAAACAAGCACACCTTCCAAGTTGTTTACATTTTTTTAATTGTGAAAAATCTCATAACTTTTTGTAGTACAATGTCGCAAAAAATCAGGCCGCATATTCAAAGCAATTCTTTAGCTATTTTACCTCGAGAGGCATCAAACTTTTCAGACATCTACTTTCATGCAGACGTAAAAAATTTGTAGAATTTCTCTCTAGTTCTCGCTCTAGACGCATTACTGCTAAAAGGTTGCATAAAAATCCTAAACCATATCATTGCATCTCGCAAACAATCCATCCATCCATTATCTGCCGCTTGTCCCAAACGGGGTCGCGGGGGGAGTGCTGGTGTCCAACCCAGCGCACACAGGGCGAAGGACTGGGGACACACCCTGGACAAGTCGCCAGCCCATCGCAGGGAGGAGCGGGACGGGGACGGCACCTTGCTCAAGGGTACCTCAGGGCAACCCATTGGGAAGGGGTTCGAACCCCCGATCCGCCGATCATGTGGCCAACACCCTACCCACTAGGCCACCACTGCCCGTGCTCACAAACAATAATACAGTAAAATACACACATGTATGTACCAAAATGTGTCATTTATCTATTATTATATCAGAATAAATAATATATGGATAATATATTATACCAGCACATGTAAAATATACTTTATAAGCACAATTTATTATGTGTGATCACTTATTGACAGTATATTTTATTCTTGTTTAATTGATTTACGAATTGAAAGTATATACTTTTTCAAACCTCAGTATATTTAAAAAGGAAATGGATGAACCAAGCTCAGCTTATTTGATACTAAAGTGGTTGTGGGTAATGTTGCAGTTATCAGGTTGTTCTATACTGAGCACTAAGAATGTTAGCAGATTATAGTGACTGGAGGTTTGACTAGCCTGTACAGTACATTGATAACTAGTTATTATGTATACAGTTTTCCTTTCTTTTTTCACTGCCAAGACATGAATGAATCATTTTGTGACTCATTAGATGATTATAATACACAAGAAAATAGAGGATTGTCCCTTGTTTATTTAAAGGGTTTTTTTAGTAGCAAGGATAAAAGTGGGCACCTTAGTCAAAGCATTCAATTTCCAACAAACATTATTGGATGGAAAACTATCACCTGCAAACGAGGTGTTTCAGTAGCAGAATGAACTGCACGCAATCAGTGAAAAATGCTTTTCTTTGTCATGTGCATCAACATGAACCCTGCAATTGTGGGGTCCATCAAGGCTATGGACTATTTTTTTTTTACTGCTGTCAAAAAAGAGTAGTCTATCATTGTTCAAACACCAGATCAATCCCATAATATTCTTGAAATAAACTGAATCTTACCCACAACTATACAGGTGGTTAACAGAAGCTAGACCTACCGGGATGTGCATCGCACTCAGAATTAACTATACTTGACCTCTGCTCATTGCGTGGTTTATGCTGATTTAGAATTGAACTAATCAATCTGCTTTCTAAGAAGTGATGCGTGCTAGCATTGCCAGGGGAGCAAATGAACTACATTGTGCCATCTTGAAAATGGCAGAGTAGGCAACAGAGGAGGACTGCTGTATGAAACAAAAAATTTAAACACCATACAATGAGTAGAACCACTTTCTTCAAAGTAAAGCCACAACTGTCTGGTCCCACTGAGCAGAAGCTCCTTCTGTGCTGCATGCTTATCACTTTTAATGAGAGCTTCAGTTTGAGACAGCGTGTAGGTGTGTGACCAGCTGTCATGTCTCAGGATTGGAAAGGTGAGACCAGCAGATGAGCTGAGGTGCTCAGTGTGTTGAGTATGTTGAGTCACCAGTTCACAAATATATTCACTCAGTGATATAACAACATTTCAAATGCTAATTAGTGACGCTCCACTATGCTATACTTAAGCAATAGTAGACTACAGGGGATGGGCTATTGCAGCACAAGCCAAAGTCCAGTGCTGTAGGTCAGGCATTATGTCATTACCCGTGTATCTTATTGAATGTATTCAAAGGTTTTACTAAATACATTCAAAAGAAATGCAAAGATGCTCCAAACATTTGGACTGCTCTTGGCACAGTAGTAGTCTTAACTCATGAAATGGTTGCAATATGAGGTTCAGTTCAGCTTTTTCAATGTTTTCCACATCAGTTTGCTATTTTCCTACTGTAAAACTGCAACATTCTGCATCTTGTATGCAGAAGACATTTTGTACATTTCAAGCTTCTTTTGTACATTTCAGCTTTTTTCTTTTTTCACCATTACAGCTGCCAAGCAGGTTTGGACTATAATGTAGGGCTGCTGTCACACAGGTCCCTGCTGTCTTCAGAGTCTGACCAAATAAAATGCAGAAGAAATATTATGAATATCTTAGAAAACATTATTTGGCTGTGTGCATGTGATAAAACATGGTATTAGTAAAAAGAAATAATAAAGCACCACTGCGTGGTGAATTACACAGTTAAAGTGAAAAAAAAATATTTATATATACAACAGCCCAGCGACATTTCAGTTCACCCTTGCTGGTAGTAATTTTCTAGCTTGGCCCAAATAATATCTAAGGTCCTTTGGTAGTGCCCTCTTGTAGATGGACAAGGAAGAGGATGGATGATATTTTTATATATAGCATGAGTGTAAGTTAGAGGTAGAATTTCTAGTAACTCAATGTATGAAACCATATACCATGTACAGTTGTATACAAAGCCCCTGATCAAGTGTTATTCTATTTTGCAATAGATCATCTAAGTAAGAAATTTACTTTCAACTTTATTTCCATTTTAGTGCACAATCTGTTTGCTCAGAAATTCGTCACTAAGATGTGCTGATGTGAGATTACATCTAGGCACTGTAACTATGTGCGTGTTTGTTCATACACAAAGATTTGATCAATGCATCGAGATTTTTTACACTGAAATTATGGCTGGTCTTGTGAAAGGGCATCTCACACTTCTCATCACTTTTCTTAGTGAATAATGTTTGTAATTTGTAACTGAAATAGGACTTGTTCATTCCTTCTGCTGACTTTTAAGAACATGGATAGGGCTTCGGACAGAAGAATTCTCCTCCTTGAAATGTACGCCAATTAACTAACTAAATTCCAGAAAAATCTTGTATTGTTTTTGTGTTTTTTTTTTTTTTATTATCAAAAACTAAAAATAATGATACCTTGGAGCACCAGAACACCATCTAATGCATCGAACATAAATCAGCCTGTAATTGCTTTGCACTGGCAGACTATATGCCCCTTCACTGAAGCAGAGAGCTTTACTGACACCAAGTGGCAGTTACACTGGACTTCCAGCTCTAAAGACACAGAGGTGAGTAATTATCCCCTGCAGGGTTTCAGATCATCAAGGAAACCTCTTCTTTTCTTTAGTGTTTTTGTACAAAATACAGAAACACCTGACTGAAGTGGAAATTAAACAGGCCTGAGCTGAAGGATTTGTAAAGGAATGATCGAGAAGAAAACTATGCCATTTGCTTATTAGTTTTAATATAGATGTATAGTGAGATGTTTGGTTTTATTTTATATCAGTTATTTGAAACTTTTAATCTGTCTCTGTATTGTGGGACTCTTGTTATGCTTGGTGTTTGGCGCCTCCTGCTGGTCAAAGGGAGGATTTATGTAAAGATGGGAAAACCACCTTTACACCCACTGTCAAGATCAAACATTTCTGCATTTAAAGAAATGACATGTCATGGATGGTTGCTGGATGGCTCATTTATTATATAATAGACTCTGCTGCAAGAACCGGCCATTTAAAAGACTCATAAGTTTGACTCCTTTCATACCCCCCTCATATTTTACAGAACCTGCTGTTGCGGAAAAAGTGGCGCGGTTATAAAAGTAGGCCCTCGAAGTTGACAACAAAAACAAAAACAACACACGCACAAAGTAAAGTGGTAAAGCGCAGAAAAGGAGCGTGCGCGCGGATGTGAGCAGAGCAGACTGAGGTAAATCAGTGTGAGGGGTGAGATGAGAATTACTGAGGAAGTACTTCGTCAATCGGCCGGGTAGAAGTGTCTCAGTGGGGCGCATGCGCAGTCCGTCCTCAGCCTGCCTCCGTCAGGGTGTCGATTCTGAAGCTGGGAAACAGTGGAGGAAAAAAAACAGAGAAAGCGAGCGCGCGTTTCTGCCCCTGACAAAAAAACAGCAAAAAACACACACGGATGTGCTTCAGAAAACGGAACGGCTATCGGCCTCCAGACCATTTTAATGCCAAGATTGTGAGTATGGCTCGCGGCGGCGGCGGAAGGGAGGGAGGGAGGGATGGTGGGCTTTCCCGGGTGGGAAAGAGAGCTCGGTGATTCCTGAAGAACAGCCCGTCCTCAGAGAACTGCCCGCTCTCCCGCTCCACACACTCCTCTCCCGCAGCGGCCTCAGCTCCCCGCCGCTGCCGCTGACAGGCGAGCGGGCGCCGGACTGGAGCTGAGAGAAAAACCCGCTCGGAACCGGGATGTGGCTCCAGGGGCGAGCGATACTTGACAGTGTGTGTTAGTGAGTGAGTGTGTGTGTGAGAGAGAGTGTGTGAGAGAGTGAGTGTGTGGGGGGTGCTGACACGACTGGCTTCCTTTGCGTTGAATCTTCAGGAAGGCTGTGTGTAATGTCTCGCTGCGGGGGAGAGAGACCGCGCGTGTGTGTTGGGGGTCTTTTTTCTTTCCGCGGACACTTCTTTCAGGAAGAGAGGGAGAGAGGAGAGAGAGAGGAGTGCAGCACGGGGCTGTTTCAGGGCCAGGCTCGCGTTGTTTTCTCTCAGTTTTTCCCGAGCGTGTGCTTTGTGGACGGGCTGGTTTGGGAGCCGGTATGGGGGTCGGTGTGGGAGAATGAGAGAGAGGAGCTCGGCTGAGGGAGGACGCTGCTTTAAGTGCAACCTGGAGGAAGTGGGGGAGGGAGGAATAAAACAGCGCTTCGCTTCTCTCCGCCGCTCTTCTCTCTCTCTCTCTCTCTCTCTCCGCTGAGGTTTCTGTCCGTTGAGGGACCCGGAATTCTCTCTCTCTCTCTCTCTCTCTCTCTCTCTCTCTCTCTCTGTAGTAAAAGCGCGTTCGCGACGCACGCGCGAGACCTTTCGGGTGAATGAATCGTGCGCGCGCGTGGGAGAGGGAGGAGGGGGGAGGGGGCGGGGCTCTGCGGAGTCGCGTGCTGTGAACTCGTTCGCGCGTGTCAGCGCGATGGGCGCGCGCTTTTCGGAACCTTTTGGGGGCCCGGCTTTAAACTTAGCACGACGTGAAGACACGTTCACAGAGCTGTATTAACAGTCGACCAAAAGGAGCCGATTGATTACAGGAATATAATGACTTATAGAAATGTTTTACAATGACAAATATGAGAACGTTCAGCAGGGACTGACTGAAATGTAGGAATGTTTACCTCCAACTGACTGCGATGGAATATTAGCAACTGATTGAAATAAAAGAATATTCCACATTATCTGACTGAAACATAATCAACATCCACGGACCGAAATACACGAGTAGTCCACACTGGCTGACTGAAATACTGAAATATTTACCTGTAACTGACTGAAATACTGAAATATTTACCTGTAACTGACTGAAATACTGAAATATTTACCTGTAACTGACTGAAATACTGAAATATTTACCTGTAACTGACTGAAATACTGAAATATTTACCTGTAACTGACTGAAATACTGAAATATTTACCTGTAACTGACTGAAATACTGAAATATTTACCTGTAACTGACTGAAATACTGAAATATTTACCTGTAACTGACTGAAATACTGAAATATTTACCTGTAACTGACTGAAATACTGAAATATTTACCTGTAACTGACTGAAATACTGAAATATTTACCTGTAACTGACTGAAATACTGAAATATTTACCTGTAACTGACTGAAATACTGAAATATTTACCTGTAACTGACTGAAATACTGAAATATTTACCTGTAACTGACTGAAATACTGAAATATTTACCTGTAACTGACTGAAATACTGAAATATTTACCTGTAACTGACTGAAATACTGAAATATTTACCTGTAACTGACTGAAATACTGAAATATTTACCTGTAACTGACTGAAATACTGAAATATTTACCTGTAACTGACTGAACTATATGAATATTTACCTGTAACTGACTGAAATATATGAATATTCAACAGCAACTGAATGAAATATGTATGATAATTGAATAGTAACTGACTAAAATACAGAAATATAAAAAATAATAACTAATTGTACTTATTAAATGTAATTTTGGAATATTCAACGGTAACTAACAGCAACTGACTGAAACACACACATATTCAACAATAACTGACTCATACTGACAATAACTGACTGAATACCTTCATGTTTAACAACTGGAAATCCAAACATGTTTTGTACTTGTACTGAGTTTTTTTATTTCTTTCTTTTATTTTTATTGATTCACTTATGTCTGGGTTCGGGACATTGGGGTCAGAATCAGAGCCGTTCCTGTCTCTCAGCTTGACTGAGTCCAGTCCTAAGACAGACCTCACAGCTTGTTAATGACTTCAAATGTCTTCGTTTTATAGAGGGCAACGAACGTGCTTAGTAAGCCACATTGTCACTGTCCCGACCAGCTGTCTGGCTGACTTGACCAGCTCTGGTGCAGACGGTGCTACGGTTGTGTGTGACCCACGTCCTCCGGGGCTTGTGTTTCTGCAGTTTCCTCATATTGAGCCAAGTTGCTTCTTGCCGGTTGTTACGCAGTGATTTACAGATGTTCTGGAAATGGTTATTGATTTTATATGGGAGGGAATTTCCATACCTGTAAGAAACATGTAACTGAAGAGTAAAGGTGTTCTTATTTCGGCGTAATATGAAAAAAAGGAACATTTTAAGCCGTGTGTTTGAAACGTAAATCTGTTAACGCTGTGCCCCGTGATCTCTTCCAAGGGTCCTCCGTTTACCACCCCTCGGATATGGTCAGTGATCAGAACTTCGTTTCTTAATTGTCTAATTGCATCCTTTCAATACTAAAAGTACTGGAACAGCAAGGCCATTTCATTTGTGTTTGCTTTGCGCTGGAGAAATTTGAGTTTGAGACTTAAAGATGTAGATGAGATGAGAGATCAGATTTTCAGCTTTTATTTCCTGATATTTACATCTAGATTTGGTAAATTACGTTGGACATAGCACCTTTGTGTCTATCCACCCAGTTTTCAAGTAAGCAAGAGTAGTGTAGAAAGTTTTAAAGTGAATTAAATGAAAGGAAACACTTAGTATTTGGGTGCACATCCTTTGCTTGAAATAACAGTCAAGTTAACTCAGTGGCTTCACCATATTGCGGCGTTCTTCTTCAGTTACAGTTATTGTGGCTTCTGTTTAAGGTTTTTTTCTCTTCGGTTTCTCTTCGAAATTCAACATCTGCTTTTCACCCCTACACACTGTGCAGCAGGGAGCTATTTAAAACGCCCGGGGAGCAGTGAGGGGGACGGTACCTTGCTCAAGGGTACCTCAGGGCAACCTACTGATGTGAAATTCAAACCCACTACCTTCCGATCCTGGGGCCTACTCCCTAACCACTAGACCACCGTTGTCCAAGAAGGGAGCATGGCAAGCGAGTTGATGTCAAACAACTTTTTTTTTAAATTTTAAAATAAGAAAATTGGCAGGGAGAAACTATTATGTTTCCGTCATCTAACTAAAGAAGAGAATATTAGCATATATTAAAATGTACATTATAATCTGATGCAAAAAAAACGGTACAAAACATTTTAGAAAACCAGTTAAATACATAGTAACAGGGAGGAGCACATAATATTTAATAAGTGCTAACCTTTACAGTAAGGTCTCTCTCTCTCTCTCTCTCTCTCTCTCTCTCTCTCTCTCTCTCTCTCTCTCTCTCTCTCGTTTCATGGATTACTTAACAAGAGTTCCTGAATGAACAAAACTGGAGAAAATAGAAAAGCAATGTGACCAGTCCCTGGAGCAGAATGCAGAATAAATGATTCCTTTATTCAGGCCCTTCAGGGTTGAATGAGGTTCATAACGATTTTTATGCATTTGTGTGTGTGTGTCTCTCTCTCTCACACACACACACACACACACACACACACACACACCACTGATGTACAAAATATATGTAATATATACCTCACCTATAAATCATGTCAGAATTCTCAAGTTTTTGCCTTGATTTGAAGTAGATTAAAACTGTTATATTTCATCTTCCTGCATACAAGTAACATATGAGGCTATTTGCACTGCATAGAAATGCATTTTTGCAGCATCTGGCTTTTGAATATGTAATTTATGGAGTGTTGAGGTTGAAATGCAGAGAGATCACTGAATCCTAGGACTAGATTATGTTAATGAACCACTCATTTGAATCCTCTGTGCTCTGTTACACACTCTTTTGTTGAAAATTTAAAATCTAATAAAAGCAAGCTTAATTCTTGGCTAAATTAATCGTAACGGATCCATACTCCCAATGATGTCTAGCTCAGTCTTTAAGCCAGTCTTTAACCCAGTGGTAAAAGCATTTTATAGAGATATACTTACTGATCTGTAAACAGTCGAATTCATGCAAAGAGCATGAATAATCTGTATAGCTCGACTGAGCCAGAGCCATACAACAGCGAAACCTTAGCTTTTCTTTCAGTTTCATATGTCAAACCTTGTGAACTTAAATAACTTTGAACTTCTTTTTTTGAACAGTGAAACCATAATCATAAGACACAAACCCTTCTCCTTTGCTAGCCATTCCAGCACTGAAAACAATAGATAATTGATTAGTCAAACTGCTGTGCATCAAATTAGCTTTTCACACTGTTTCCTGTGTTTGACCGCAAGTAGAGATTAATGGCTTTTTGGTAGGGGTGGGAAAATATCTGTAACGTGAACGAGCCTTTTAACCAACTTAACACAAAATTGTATTTTCGGCAAAGTGAGTTTTGCTCCGCCTGACTTGCTGTAGTGCTTCTGTTATGCCATGGGCTCCTTTATCTAGAGATACTGCTTACATCTGCTGCTTTCATGCCAGTATGGAACGTAAATCAGATGTACAGAGCTTAATGATTAAATTGTTGCCCTCTAGTCTCTAGCGTGTCTCATGATAAGGTAGGCCAAAAAAGTAGTCTCTCCATTGAAACCTGTTCAGAAATGGACTAAATGCCACTTCAAAAGGACACCCTGAATAGTTTTTATTCAATAAAAATTCCATTAGCTTCTTTTTGGGGCCCATAGAACACAAAATAATGTATAAAGTTAATATTTTTTGTTAAAACGGACAAATGAGCTCCTTGGTGATTTATTAGGCTTGTTAATGAGAAAGGCTGTAGCTGAAGTACAGTTGTCTATTATTTTTCATCCTGTGATGTAGTGCCTTAAACTTTAAAAAAAGTAGGTTCATCTATTTCTTCCACTTCCTCTTGATGCCTTTCAGGAAGTTGTTGGTGCATTGCAACCAGCACTGAACGTGTATGCTAATCACAAACGTAGCAAGGTGAAGCGCAATGGAAAAGTCCACACCGTTCAACTTTAATGTGTCACGTCTAGGATCATCCATCTGCTCAGTAGCTCTGTGACATGGTTTTGTGAGTCAGAGACAAGAACGGTGTTTTTGAAGAAGCGGTTTCCGAGAAAAATGTCAATAACTTGCATTTAATGCATGCAGTCGTTTTATCATTATCCCTCATGAGGTTCTCAAACATTAGCTACAGTTGCAGGCTAAAGTGGTGTAATATTGCTGAATCGAGCTATATTTGCTCATTTGAAATGCAGGAGCAGAAAGACATTTGTTAGGCGTAATGGATAGTTTAACAAGCTGTATATCACATGCATGAACGGTTTGAACTGACCCAGAGAAAAGGCCTGTTTGCTGATTCTTTAGTAAAATTAAGTGCATATCCTCAGCAGAGAAACTGAAATGGGACAGTTTCTGCTAATTTTAGGGCACACTCAGTATGTTCAGTTTAATTTCTACAATTTCTAAACAACTTAAAAAGAAGAAAATTGGGTGTTCATTCTGGAAATAAACTATGTCAATCATCTCGGTTGCTCAAACGTTTGCACAGGTTTTCCGTCCGATCCCACTTCAAAACGCAGCTAAAAAGGTGTTTCGTTCTTGTTCATCAAATGTCAACTAACGATTTGATGAAAAATATTAATTGTTTTTGTTTTTATAACACCATAAGAGTGATTGCAATTGAAATGTGATGATCATTTCTATGTATTTTTTAAAATCTCTTTTTTACCCATTTTTGTCAAAAAGTAAATATTTTCATGGATTAGACTTGAGAATTAAATATATCACTCTCAATTCACAAGCTGTACATTAGTTAATTGTATTATTATTATCATTAATGAACTCCACCAATTAGAACATGTCAACATTGGATAATGTAGGATAAAACTGACAGGTGCTCTCTTTCAGATTAACTCAGAACGCGATTAATTGTTCAGCCCTTATGCCAACCAGTTTGCCTTTTGTGTGTTTGATATTAATGTGACATTTTCCTGCATATTTCCGAGCACACATAGCTATCCTGAGTACGTGTTGTATCATGATGTAGGTGATGTCCTGTTAAATAACATTTAAATGAATCCTGATTTATTTATACTGACATATATTAGCCTGGATTTCCAAGCAACAGTACCTTTGTCCCCATTCTAATTTAATACTCAATTTATTGTTAATTTTCTCTGGTATACATGTGTGTTTTTCTGAGCCACTACAAAGCCTTTTTGTGCTCTGAAAATGCTACTGCACCTGATTTAGCTTGCTTGGAGGAAGGCCAATGCATTAGTTATGCAATAAATTAGTGTCAGTGTCCAGGTGATGGTGTTCACTGAGCTTGTTAAGGCACTTAATTGGAACCTTTTTTTTTTTTTGGGGGGGGGTGTTTGGAAGAGCATGTATCCAATACACGTCAGAAGTATCTCTCAACATGATAAACAACATGATGATGCAAGTTGTACTGCTGTCAGTCAGGAATTTGTGGTATGCTTATGGCACCATGGGACTTACTATGTTCACTTCTGCAAATAGACTATACAAGATCTCAACAGTCATGGTGGATATTTCTGAAATGCCTACTATTTGTTGTGTTTGACTTTTTTCCCCTGAACTCCGGTTACAATGTTTTTGCATTCTTACACACCAAAAAAATATATTTGTTTTAACATTACAATTTTCTATCCACATTATAGCCCATGGAGCTAGACAGGGTTTTTGGTGAGTTCTTTAGTGAGAAGTCAGTGCTACCATTTAGTAAATGAGCTTTGTTATGACTGACTGCTATGTATTGTGCTTCGTTCAAAAAACAGTCCGGGCTAAAACACACCCTATAATTTATTTGGGAATGGATAGGGCTGTCTGGTGTGGCTGAATAGGAGCGCATGTTCAAATGTGTTGGTTTTCATGGTATGAATTCAGACTTAATTTTCAGATAAGGACGGTACAGACTGGTGACGGGAACGTTTTGAAACTTTACATTTAAACTAAAAATATCCAAGCTACATAAATAGCACATAGTTCTTTGTCATTTGTTGAAGAATGAAATCCCATTTCAGTATATACCTGCAGACCCCCATAAGACCTAACAGATACAGCCCCATACAGGCATCCATTTCACTGCAAGGGAAACAGGCTGTTCCAGTTTTACATGCACTCCTTTGTGAGTTAAAGCCAAATATGTCCTCTTTATCATGAATCGAAGTTAAAAATCTTAAACTCAACAGTGGTTAGGCAGGTTTCAGTTCAGCAGTGGCAGCTTTAGAGGGTTGCATGACTAGGCCGGAACATGTGAATGGGTTAGATGACACTGATTACAGCAGATAGGATGCAGAACTCAAGACTTGGGGTGCATAATTGGCCGGTTGTAGCTGAAAGAAAAGAACAAAGGTGTACAGATAAAGTGTAATCAGGTCCAAGTAGTTGGTATAGTTAAGATGACATAGAGCATTAACTGTTTTAGTAAAAAGGCATCTAACTTCTTAATAACTTTAATAGCTCATTTTTATAGCTACAGTAACTAAGAATAACTAAAATATACTATTAAGGCATCTTAATCAACACCTTAAGGCCTTTATATATGAGGCCACACTTTTAATTCCTATCTGTGATGGCAATGTAACTCACATAGTTATTTGTAACTCACATATTTTTTAAGACAAATAAAGAGGGATACATGCAGTTTAAGGGGTTTAAAAATTTGCCATTCAAAACACATCATCTAAAATCAGGTCACAGCATCCAAACTGAATTTGTGGTTGCATGGATGTCGTACTTTTTTAATTGTTATTAGGCTCCTTTAAAAACATCTGAAGTGACTGCAAAGTAAAGGAAGTGTGAATGAGCCTTATCGAAAAATCTCATGCATACGTTTGTATTCTCAGTATGTAAATGGTTTGCTCTGGATGTGGATTGTGCGATAGCTGTGCTGTAGTTCTTTTTTTGTCTTTCATGCTTTGGTCTGAAGGAGGCAGCTCAAGTGCGAGTCACCAAGAGATTAGTGCAGTGTTGCTGTAAGAAGAAAACCTCACTGATCTTAAAGAGGAAGCATGAGTCACACATCATTCTGTGGTCATCTCTCTTTTTTCTTTCTTTCTCTCTTTCTCCCTCCCTCTCTCTCTATCTCTCTCTCTCTCATCTCTCCCTGTCTCCTCCATCCTTTCACCCCATGCCCAGCTGTTCGGAACCGCCTTTGTGAAGTACTCTCCCAGATCTCCCAAAATGTGTGATCCAACCTCTGCTGAAATTAGCCCGTACACTCTATTAAAGATCACCATTTAATCCCTTAAATATTATCTTTCATTAATTTATTATTACCTTTGGTTTGGTTTAATGTTGCAAAACATATATTTTACATGACCTTTTTCAGCCTCTCTTTATCCATTTTGAAAAGTGTAAATGACCTCTGATCAGTCATTTGTGATAGCACAGCTGTTTTGCCTCATTTAAAAAGTAGTCTGGGGTGAATCACTTTATAATTATAGCTTCACAGTCTATAGTCAGAGGAATTAACGAATAGTTTAAATGTTGACTTTTACTTAGTCTTCCACAAGGCCGATCAAGTTACTGATCATTCCCTTTGTCTTTAGAGAGCCACATATGACCACGTTTTAGGCCCTTGCTGTCTCTGTTTTTCCACAGAACATCTTCAGCAACTTCCCTTTTTCTCCCTTCTTCTCTCGTCTGTTGCCCGTTTCCTCTTTTTTGAGCCTAGCTCCCCTTCCTCCTTTCTTCTCTGGCCTGCTAAAGGAGAAGTAGGAGATCTTGGCCATGCCAGAGTGAGTTGTGCCTAAAGATACTGCTCCAATCACAGAACACACTCACAGGAGCTAACAGGATAGGAGCAGGTTTCACTTAGACCTGGGATTATGTGAGTACTACCCACCCTGTTGTTGAATTTCATTATTTTTTTACTGCTGTTCTAGGCAAAAATAAAATTGACTTAGTAAGATTCTTGATTGGGTGTGCCGTCTAAGCTAAACCGGAGTCAGATATTGGGACATGGTTGAACCTGGATTAATGGTTAGAAATATTGAAGAATTTGATTGGCTGTGTGTTGTGTGATGACACTGCGAGGCGACAGCTGTGAGCTTTTTCATTTTTAATTTATATTTAGGTCAGAATTATTTTAGGCAGCATTTTGCCCATTTCTGGATGTATGTGTATGAATACCAATACCACTTTTGCGGAGAAGCGCATGCCGGTTTGTTAGGCTAGTTTATCTTCTAGGATTTCATGGGCTAGTGGTAAGATTTAGTGTTTAAATAAAACAAGAAAAAACAATGTTAAAACCTGAATCTTTAAAGTCAGCAGTCTGAACACAGAAACCTTTAGAGTTTGTTTGATGAAGCTTTTCTGGACACTTTCCAAATGAAGCGTGTTGGTGTTAACATTCAGTTCTGGAATACTGCAGTCAAAAGCTCCATTACAAAAATACTGGATCCAGCCTTACACTTTACTAGAGTCTGACCAGTCAGGGCCTAACAAGACCTTTTTCTTCATAAAAAGGGACCGTTGATGAAATAAAGGAAAATATGATTTACAGAAGCTAAAACCTCAAATAATTACAGGGAGCCGTGCCCCCGGTGCTAAGCATTATTTAAAGACAGCATGAATCTGATTATGGGTTCTTTCAGAAGAGTGACACCAAATGTAAAATATAAATAATGAATAGAAGACACCAGTATCATTGGTAATCACAATGCTTTTCATAACAGTTTGGCTCCAGGGTTAATAGTAGGTAGAATATTTTGTTTAAAAATGCAAATGAAAGAGAAACAGAATGCTACACCTTAACTGGATTGAAGGGTCACTGCGGTCAGTGAACCTGGAAAATCCGTTTTGTTTCTACAGCGATACGTGCAACACTGGAGTTCACTTCCTTTGTGGTAACAGACCATGTGGCAGGCCATGCGTCTGCTAACAAGAGACAGCATGGCAAGAAAGCAGCCCAGCAGTGGCTTATAAATTACTTCTTAGCAAAGTTTATTTGCAGCTGTTTTTTTAATACTGGTGTATATTCCTGTGATTAATCCTGCAAATGCACAGCATAAGAGCTGACTACGCAAGTTACACGGCACCTGAATCAATGCACAAGCAAGTTTTTACATGTGCAACATCATTACATCTGCAGTACATCTGAAGTTTTCTCTGTGCGTGTGTGTGTGTGTGTGTGTGTGTGTGTGTGTGTGTGTGTGCGTATTTACCTTCATAGGCATCTTTAAATGCATAATGCAATTGGGATAAATATCAGCACATCACAAAATATCAGTGTCAGTAAACTGATTTGGGGGATAGACTGGCATGTGGGTGTTATTTGTGCTCCGTCTAGCTGTTTATCTCTTCTATTTTGGTTGTATTTTTTTCTTTTTACAAGCAACACAAGAGAGTGTGTGGGCAGAGCTTTCCAAAAGCTGCTTTTGAAGCAACATGTGACAAATGTTGGTCAGTGACTACTCATTAGATGATTGAAATCTATTTTTGGTGTCTGAATGCTGTTTTAGCATTTACCCCTGACAACCCCCCCCCCCCCCCCCAAAAAAGGTCTTTTTTATCTTAAACAATATGAAAAGCATGGTACATTTACACAGGTTTAATATTGATCCTGATCTAAATGTGATGGTTTCTCTATTCCTAATGTTCTGAATGGTGGTTCTCCGGCTGTTTTGTGAATGAGAAGAAATCAGTGTAAAAATAAAAAAAGAGTCTTTTCAGAATGTTCTGTATGTAGTCTTAATGGAAATAAATAGATTTATATGCAGATATTTGGACTGTCATTGCTTTGAATTGATTTCAATATCAGTTTAAATGTACATTTGTGGTGAAACATGCTGAGAGTGAATCTATTTGAAAAATATGTTTTAATCTCTGCATCTGGATTGTAGACGGTAATATATATGTTTATTTGTCTGTTTTTTAAGTAATGTGTTTACTCAGTCACTAATGTAATTGATAATTACACTTTTAGAAATAGAAATTTGAATTTAATTCTTGCCAAACATAATGAAACATGAGCTGTGACTCTGTTTGAAATAACTAATATCAAATACTGGCATTTCTTTCTCTTTTTTCTTTCTGTGTTTGTGTGTTTGTGTGTGTGTGTGTGTGTGCGTGTGTGTTCTTGTATACACCGCCTTTCCTGGTGTGTGTCTGTTTCTCTGTGTTTGTGAAGGAGAGGTCCGCGGCCTGCGGGGGGATGACATGCATGTGTCCAGGCTTTTAACATCGTTGAGGATTATAAGACTAGTTGGCTGCCCTCTGCCGAGCCATGATGGACATTCTGGTAACTCGCCGCTTTCTCTCCACTGGTGCTGGTGCGGGTGCTTGGGATGTGTTTGTGATTTGCTGCATTGTGTGAGGTGTCAAACAGCATCGGGTTAAATGTCTGTGTCCATTGGTGGTGGTTTTGTAAATGTCAGTAAGGCTAGTCATGAGTTGTGCCAGGGATTCTGATGTCACACTCACACACACACACACACACACACACACACACACACACACACACACACACACAGACTATTTGCAATGTATGCATGTGCCCTGATGTGAAGTGACTAAAGTAAGAGATAGGAGGAGTGTATGTAATGAGTATGTTGTTCAGTTTAAATAGTGCTCAGACTGCGATAGTTCCTCTGATTTTGCTAAAACATGTTTCAGCTGTCCACTGGCCAATGTCCATAGGGACGAATACATACAGCCTGGATGTTACTGCTGTTTTAAACAGGTATAGCTGCCCTATGATTAATGATTAACCTCTTAAATCAGACGTTTCGTGTCGTTCAAACATATGTCTACTTGTCCTTAATTTGCTGCTAATTGGTTGTCAGTGATGTCAAGGACATCATCATTGAAATTCATTATACTACATTGGTTGAATTTTTTACTCATAATCTTTAATGAGACTGGAATGATTTTACCACACGCAGATTAAGCACAACATTAAACAGTTGAAATGATTAACACTGATAAAAAAACGGTAAAACTGAACCAATAGAAGATCATGGCCTGGTGTGATGAACCTGATTTTATGTTCAATAATGTGGCTGGATGTACATGTGTGTGAGATGAGATGACACAAAATGGAAGAAGGCAAGATGACGGTCTTGCAGATTAATTTGGATGTAACATTATGTAACATGTAACATGATGGTTTGAGAACATGACAAAAGAGACAAAGATGTTGACTTGGCCTCCAACTGTCCCCGATCCCAATCCTAACTCATATACATTTGCAGCATTTAGCAGACGCTCTTATCCAGAGTGACTTCCATGTCCTAATTACAGGGACAGTCTCCCTGGAGCAACTCAGGGTTAAGGGTCTTGTTCAGGGACCCAGTGGTGGTGGTGCTAGAGGTGGGATTTGAAAGAGGTCCCAGGTCTGGCAGC
>CM029385.1:12142833-12210333 GCA_017165825.1 Hepsetus odoe | reverse complement strand
T
Source organism: Hepsetus odoe (assembly GCA_017165825.1). Taxonomy (NCBI): domain Eukaryota; kingdom Metazoa; phylum Chordata; class Actinopteri; order Characiformes; family Hepsetidae; genus Hepsetus; species Hepsetus odoe. The sequence goes on along the minus strand of CM029385.1, from coordinate 12,210,332 downwards.
TTCCTCTTTTTCACTTGCTTTCTTTTCTCTTTCTCCTTTCTCACACTCCCCCACCCTTTTTTAGTCTCCTTGTCTTTCCCATCGCTTTTTTTCTCTCCTTTATTTGTGTTCCCTCTCACTACATTCTATGTTTCTGCATTCCTCTCTATTTTTTTGCCCCTTTTTTGCCCCCCCCGCCATATGTGACAGTGTGACACTTACTGCTCTCAGGTGAATATAGAGACTCGCTTCATGTCTCTTTATCATAATCCTGTGCTGTTAGTGCTGGTCTGTGTTGGCATGGATTAAGGGGGGACCTGGGGGCTGCTGAGAGAAGTTCCTGCTTTTTAGAGCTGTCTGAAAGAGGGCCAGTGTAAGGGATACACCCTACAACCTAAGTTGGAGAGAAGAAAGGAGGCTAATCATAGCTAGGATAACAACTGTGCGATGCCATGGGAAGAGGTCATGTTCTTTTCAGAAGAACTAGGGTAGTTCTAAGATGATCTGATTTTTGAGCATACACTCACTGACCTGTACATTTACGATTTTCACACACAGCCTACTAAATATGGCATCTCAGGTCCCATAGTGATAGATTCGCATTAAAGAAGGAATAAAATGGGTAATGTAACTAGAGAGATGACAAACAAAGGAATGTAATGAACAGAAGTGACTATTTATCATGGGGTAGACAGTTTGACAATAATTTATTGTTATTGTCGTCACCTTCATGAATTACACTGTGGTATGTGTTTCTGAATATAATTCAATCATCATTACATCTAGCAACAACAGTGGACAACTTCAACTAACAAAGATGTTTAGACCATTTATGGAGTAACTTGAGAGAAGAAACCCTTCTGGGTATTTTCTCTCCTGATGACATGATGGGATCAAATCTAATTTCTACATATTTACTCAATGGTTATTGTCTAGTTATTATCATGTTACATCTGGATCCTTGCATTCCTTGAATTTGTTGTTCTGGGAACTTTTAAGGGTCAGTTGTTTCTTTTTTTGCTGTTATAAAAAAATGACCTTTGCGTTTAGATTTTATTGTACACAGAGTTTTCTTTAGAACTTTGACCCTTTGAGGAAGGCAAATGCTTCAGTCTTGGGGCATATTACTGCCAAAAGAGCATTATTTAGGTTGTTGGCTGAAAGTTTCAATGCTGCTTGCAGTAGGTGCTGGACTGGCTTTCATTAGAGTTGAAAGTCTAGTTAAGAATGCTGCCACTTAAAATGTCAACGTTGTTATCGATACCATAATTAATAATACCATAATAATAATAATAATAATAATTTTTAAAAATCGCCATCACCATCACAACATCCCAGTTCAGGGGCTTCATCCTTTGAGGGCTGTGTTTAAAGGCTGATTTTGTTGCAGAGCTGTGAGCGGGCCGTCCCATTCTGGTTACTCCTTAAAATGCAGCAGAGAAATGCAGCCTTCGTTTCTGTGGAAACGGAGGATTCAACGGGTGCCTCCTTCACTACCATATCCCATCATTCATCGCGTAGTGGTTACAATTTTTTTTATTAGTTAATTGTTTTTATTAGTTGATTGCATGTCAGCCCACTGTGCTGTTATCTTTTTTTATTCATTATTTTTTGTTAGGTTGACACAACCTTGCAATCCTCAAGAAACAAAATCATGATACATATCGTATTGTGAAAATATCCATGTATCGCTTATGTTAGGTTTTTGCCTTTTCAGTCACTCTTACACTGTAATGTTGATAAAGTACTTGTCTGGGAAAGACCCCCAGAGGCAGCCGGTGAGAACGTCATGTGGAGCTAATTCAATAATACTACATTACTGTATTTGTTTTTGCAGTCTGCACCCTCTCCCAAATAAGGTGAAGAGTGACTGTGCTTGCAAAAAATTGCATTATACTTTCTCATTCACACAACTCTTGCATCTCAGAACTTCCTGTTCTGACTGGTCTTCCTTTGCCTTTGTGACCATGAACTCAATGACCCCCCCCCCTCCAAATTTCTTGTGCCCTTCATCTCCTGATTTGCAGTGTAAGAAAAGAGACTCTTGGGTTGGGTAAGAGAGGAAGCTGGCATATCACGCTGGCATGACGCACTCTGAGCCAGGACACACGGTCACACTTCCCCTTTCGGGAACAGCTCAGGCATCTTTTTGTTGATGTAGCTTTCATCCCATATATACGGAGCTGCCATTTTATTAGGTACATTTATTAGGTACATGTTAGGTACTGTGCACATATTGGCCATTCTATGAGAAACATCCACCATAGCCAGTGTGCAAACATTTTAAAAGCCAAGTTCAAATGTTTTATTGAATTACTAAGTGAAACTAACTCTCTTAAAACATTAAGAGAACTCACTAGACATTTTTTTTCAACTGGACAAACAAAAAAATGCTAAATATACTATAACTTTTGCCTCGTTTTAAAATGTGAAAAAGCATTCTGCAGATGTTTTTTTCTCTTAAAAACAAGTCAATCAAACATATTAATTTGTCCAGGGAAACCAATATATTTACCAGTGAATGCACGCTGTAAGTTTAAAATGGCCATATGTAGCCCATCTTTTACTTTGTCAGCCTGCTCCGTAAAGCAGCACTACAGAATCACAACTACTGATCAGATATTATTTGGGTGGTGGTCCATTTTCATATTTGACTGGGACAACAACAGGGTGATGGGATATTCATATTCGAGTTGTGCTTGTGTGAGAAAAGAGAAAAGTGTTTTTTATGTTACTATTTACGCATGGCAGCACAGTGGCTCAGAAAATGTGTGAGAAAGTGAATGAGTGTTTACAAATGTGGGTGGCGCAGTTGGTAGTGCTGCCTCCTCATAACGAGAAGGTCCTGGGTTCAATTCCCAGACGGGATGGCCTGGGTCTTATCTGTGTGGAGTTTGCATGTTCTTGCCATGTCTGTTTGAGTTTCCTCCAAGTATTTCCTCTCACAGTCCAAAGACATTCAGGTGGATTGTAGATGCTAAATTGCCCTCTAGGTGTGAGTGAGTTTGTTTGTGTGTCTGCCCTGTGGTGGACTGGTAACCTGTCCAGGGTGTGTCCCTACTTCTCGCCCTGAGTGCTGGGATAGGCTTTAGCACCACCCGCGACTGTACTCAGGATAAGCGGTTCAGATAATGAGTGAGTTTTTTCACATGCTGCAAATTGTACTAATCCCAGTTTACCAAGCCTACTTGTGCTGTTTTCAATGGAACATGTAGTTAGACAGTCTTTAAATACAGATGATGCTTGCTCAAAGAAACATATTGAGACTTATTGTGATATGATAATAATAAATATCATATTGCCCAGCTTTAGTTCAAACCAAAATATCCCGTCAGTATTGGCCTTGTGGTCAGAAACTGCAAATTATTTACAGAAGAATGACAATTTAAACAGAGCTGAGCTATAATCTTTAAATATGCCCTTACATCCTCCTCTTCTTCTTCTTCTTCTTGTTTCGGCTGTTCCCCCACAAGATTTATCAAAAAGATTTAATAAAGAATTTTGTACCAAAAAGATTTAATAAAGTCGATTATGATTATTTGTGCACTCGGAAGGACTTTATGTGCTGAAATGGCCAAAAGTTGTTGCTCTCCTGGAATAAAGCCCTTTTTACACACAAGCCACCTCACAGTTTTTTGCCCCACCAGAGGTCCATGGGAGGCATGTTTGTTTTCCCAAGCCACACTTAAAATTACACAACACCCTTAAACGCAGGCCAGAGCATCTGGAAGTGCTAGAAACGATTGGAAAAGTAGATTTTTTTGTGTGCACATGACAGGATGTGGTGGTAGAATTAAAATCTTGTTGGATTGCAAATGAGGGGAACCAAACCATCCCTTGGCCTCAGTTGTTCATCCCTGTTCATCAATGCCATACAGCAGCATAAGCTCATCGCTTGGTTTTGCCTGACAAGTGGCTGATCTAGGACATGTGCATTCATCGTTTGGTCTGGTCTGCTGAGTGGCAGAAAGAGGAAGAGACAGAGCTGACTCACGAGGTTTCACACACGCCCCTGTGTCGCTTACAACATCAGACTAGTTACAACACTTCCCTCCATGTCCCTGTCTCTCGAACTCTGTAAGCCCACTTGGACTGTACAGAGTCAGGCTATTTCTCTGATCTGTTAGTTAGTGGGCTGATTTGACTCTGCTCTCCTTTCACAGTGTAACCCGAATCATCCTGTTAATTGAGCACCAGGGATGTAGCCTGACCCCATCTGCTCAGAGTGACAGAGAGATGCAGAGGGCACAATGGCATATCAATCAGCCTGTTTTATATTCTCCATCATTTCAAATTTTTTAATCGTAGCAGTTTCAAATTGTGATACGATACAGTACAATGCACAACTGGGATACAAAGGAAAGTAAAGTTTAAACAACTGCTTCAGGCGGCTGCTCTGCTGTATTTAAGCGCTTTTTAGAGTCGCGGTTATTAGAAGTTGAATCCCTGAGCACAGAGGGTCCATCATGTATAGCCAAGGGATCACTGGTTTATTTCATGTATTAAATGAAAGAGCATGGCTCAGGATTTGTGCCAGCTACACCCAGAATGAATGTTAAATGTAAGGGTGAAAAAATGTTAGTTTTTTAAAAGTTTTTTTTAATGGTCTGTAAACTCACCCAATGGGCACTAGGAGGCCTGAAGAATTTGTTTAAACTAGACAAGCTTGGACCTTTTTATAATAAAACTGACAGATGGACCATAGTCTTGAGTACTGACAGAAACATTTAGTGAGTCTAAATGTTCGCGATTTCCTGAAATTCATTAAGTTTCCTGTACAAATGGAAAAAGCAGTCATCTTAAGAGTGAATCATCATGTAGCTACACAGTAATGAAATGTTTAAACGTGTTCAGGTTTTGTGACACTGAGCTGAGCATTATAAGGACACACCATGAGCAAACAGCAGACATGAGACACTGAAAAGAGGGACATCTGAAGTGTGAATGTATACATTTTTTGTTTTAATATGCTTTGTTGCCCCCTACTGGCATAAGTAAAAACAGTCCTAAATATACTGAATGTTTCTGTAAAAAAACATAGTTGTCATTTGTCATAATAGGGATTTATACCGAACATTTTGTTCCAATTTATAGAGTTATTGTCCGATTCCTTCTGATTTTTTGTGGTAAACATAAAAGCATGTTATGACACAGTTCTTGTCACTAAATATGATCATATTCACCGCTTTAACTGAAAAACACATATGCTTGTTTTAAATAGACAATCACTGCAGACAATTATTTTAAACTACTGAAATTTTTAACTCCAGTGCATATAACTTTTAGAGATTTAATGACTGAAAGGACTGGATTAAAGTTTGTGAACCCATATGTTTGGGAGCAGATTTGCAGTGTTTTCATTGTTAAAAAAATCACTTTCAGACTATGTATTGTGAGTTTCTAATTTCTAATCAAAAAAATCTAAATAATGAACAGGAAATGTTCAAATGACAAAATGATATGAGTTTTTTTTTTTTCCATGTTTAGAAAGCCCTTGTTTTGCAGATCTGGGTTGTTTATAATTATATCAACATGGTAGAGGGATTTTTTAGAGGGCCGTCCAGGCATTATTAAAGCTCTCTTTGAGAAGCTTGATTTTTCTAAGCCAGCCAAAGCTCTGTTGAACCAAAAAGGACTTAATTTTGGAAATATCAAAAATTAAGTCCTACATCTAGAATTGAATATTGTATCAAACCTGAATGTGTGTGAGGTTTGTATCAGTACACATACTCAATGTAAACGTATATTACCATCATGAACCAAGTCAAAGTGTCAATCATTTTGATCACAGATGTAGCTATTACTGATGACTGTGTCTTTCTTCTGCCGACAAAAGCAGACCGAGAGTCTGTTTATACTGGGATTTCCTTACATGGACATCAAGCCAGCAGAAATCAGAGGCGAATAAAACCACAGCCATACATTCTGCAAAAAGCAGCTCTAAGCATGTACTCAAATGGTTGTGTGTGAAAGAGAGAGTACTGCAGTGCCTCTGTGGTTTTCATAGGTCGCACAACGGCTGTATTTACATATTTGCATGAAAGACTGAGAATTTATGAGTGTGATTTAGGGGGAGAATGTAAATACATTGCATGCAGCTAGATGTGTGTGTATGCACATGTGTGTGTTGTATGTGTTGAAATAATGAAATAAAGTGCCAGATTAAGCCCATTCTTTATCTTCTCTTCTCTTCTCTTCTCTTCTCTTTATATTTCTTCCCTTCCCCTTAGCCTTGCCTTGCCTTCATGTTCATTCATGTATGTTTATGAGGGTTTGTTCATGTGTGCATGTGTAAAACACCCCAACCCTGCTTTCAGACCCAGCCTCATTTTCAGAACCTCCTCTTTACTGAGTGTTGGAAAACTTCCCTTTTTAGAAATGTGTGACTAATTTGAGTGCTCTGTGTTTGGTGGCTGGCCAGGCCTGGAGAATCCCCAGGGTGGAGTGAGGGCACTGGGGCTGCCTGCCTCACTCTGGCCCTGTGTTTCCCTGGAGCACTATGCACTGCAGTCTAACTTATTTAATACTCATAAACTCACTTAATTTGGAAGTCCCCACAAGCCTCTAATTAGATAAACATGGTGAAACTCCCAAGTAAAGATACTTGTAGCCTTATTAGTTGTGTTGGTAACACATTCCTTATCTCATTTTCAAGACAACACTGTCAGAAACAGGCCTACCCCTGGGTCAGTACATCAATGTACCTTTAAGTGCTTGCTGCCTAAGACTCGGGTAGTAATGTATGCTTTTTAAACAGAAAACAGCAAGACACTGGTGGAACTGCCATAGTTAGAAGCATCACCAGTTTAAAGGAACGACGCTATGCTTTTTTCTTGGGGTAGCATTGGATGCCACCAAGATAATCATCCAAACAACCTGCCCTTGCACCTCTAAGCTTTCTTGGAAACCCCCTCAGGTGTGCCATTGCTTAATCAGCCAGGATCATCAAAGAACAGTTCATCTTCCTGCCAGACTACTGAGTCATTCAGAGTCCAAACATCAGAGAAGTTTTCATGATTGCTTCATGATCAGCTTCATTTGTTTAATTTTATTTCTGGAACAGTTGCATTGAAGCGTAATTATTTACCTAAAAGCCCTGAAAATGTTTTGTTGTGTTAATACTTCATAATATTATTAAAGAATAGCATATAAGTATTAGACCTGACACACAAAAAAGACATAGCCCCCTGCAAGTTAATTTGGTGGGCTGTAGTTTTGGCACTCAAAACAAACTCATTAGCTTGTTGTGTCACTGCATATCTGAGAAGAAGCTGATTACAAAGATAACTGGCTAATAGAGTTATCTGATGTACATAGGAAATGAAATGTCATCGTTATAAATAGAACCAATAATAACAAATGTGTCCTTTATTTTTCAATAAATAATATATACAAATATATAATAATATATTTAATATATAATTTGTTTCCCACCATATCCCCAAATAGAGAAAATAAATCAGAATTCAGGATTTTTGTTAACAATTCCTGCACATTATATAGATAAAATACCATACTGCAGTTATATATATGAAGTTATGTATATATTTCATTTGATATCTTATGTAATGTGGTTAAAGATGGGACCTGGATGATTAAAACTAATAATACATCACATTAAAGCTAAGTGGCATATTGTTCTCTCTCTGTCTCTGGTTGGGAGGTAGGCCCTGCTCTGTTTCTGTAAGACACTGCTGATCTGAGTGAGATTAATCGGGGAAGTAATCACACCGATTAATTCTCAAATGAGTGCATAATTGCTTAAACCCCTCTGAGTGAGAGTCATATGGCTTTTTAAACCTTTAGCAGTCTGAAAAACAAACAAACAAAAAAAAAACAAAAAACAAGCATTTCATCCTAATAGATCTCCCCCCTCTTCCTCTTGATGCTCTAATATGATCAAACCACTGCTGCTCTCCCCTTTCTCTGTTTCTTTCTCTGTCAAGAATGTGCTTTCGTCTCCTATCTTTCTGTTAGGTCAAGTGAGGCAGTAGTTGGGGTTGCCAGGGCTTGACCAAATCCCTCCTAACAGGATTGGAGGGAGGGTTAATAAGATTAAAAAGGGCTGAGCTGCACCACCAGCCACAGAGGCCAAGAGCACTTTCGAATACAGAGTGAACACACACGCGCACACACCATGCACATACATACATGCGAGCGATGAAGTGCTGCACAAGAAAAAGTTTTGCTGGTTTTTGTATTAGTGATACAGCAGTTTCAACCATTCGAATTAAAATAATTAATTAACAGCTACATTGAAAGTAAGAGGCAATTTTTAGTATATCAGAATGGCTCATGTAAAATTGTTTTATACATTTTACTTCAAGTGGTACGGCAGAATTGAAAAAGAACACAAATGCTTTTACCTGCTTCACATTATTTACATTATAAAGTTTAAATACCAACCAGATGGTAAATAATAAAGTGGGCGAATGTGTTCTGATCAGACATCTAATGATTTAGGATGATACCAGCCCTACAATTTGTGTAATCCAAGAAAAGTGAATTGTTTTGATCAGATAAGCCTATTTTTAATGTCACATTATTAGGTCAACAATATGAATTTAATGCTAATAGGACTGTGTGTACCAATGGAATCACACATTTTTTAAACCATATTGAGAAACCCCAGACCCTACACCTACAAAAAACCCTGTTGGATCGAAAGATTATTGTCTCTTAAAAAGTCATTCAGAATGTGACCTATATAGACCATAAAAACAATAATGTCTCTGGAGTAGACTTGCCTCAAAATCATTTAGACACTCATAGTATGAGAGCAAATACAATCTAGTCCTTTAGCACGGGCCGTGACTGGACAGGATTCTCCGGAGGGAGACAACACTATGAGCAATGGCAAACCACCAGGGAAAACGAGACTTTGCTGTGTTTGCTTTGACAGTGTCTGCGAAGTGTGGAGTGTGTTGTCCAGTCATGCTTTTCACTCTCTTAACCCTCCCTTCCCACACACAGACACACACACACACACACACACACACACACACACACACTTACGCTATGTACATAAATGACACTGACACTCACTCCTACTGACCCCATAACAGAAAATAGACTCAGCACGGAGAAGAAACAAAAAAGAGCCGGGTGGATAAGGGTCTGCCAAGAGCTAAAAATATCCCCTACATTCGATGTGTGTGTGTGTGTGTGTGTGTGTGTGTGTGTGTGTGTGTGTGTGTGTGTGTGTGTGTGTGTGTGTGTGTGTGTGAGAGATCGTCTTTAGCGCAAAGCGGCTGCGACTAGATTGGATTATATCTTGCTGAAAAGGGAAAGAAGAATGCCAGAAAATAAGCAGAAGTCCTGAAAAGAGGAATACTAACACTTGTTTAGCTCATTAAGTGTGCACTAATTCAAACTCTTTACAGAGAGCACCCCTTTATGGTTCCCTCCCCTCTTCGTCCTCTTTAAAGACAACATTTTTCAGCCTGTCATAAATTTTGATCTCCTTGCCAGAAGGGGCCTTAAATGGCATCAGATGGATTCTCAAAGGGAAAACCCACGATACTTATTCCCAGCTGTTTCGTCTGAGGAATGAGGGTTGATCCCTTTGAGGCTTGTTGTTTTTTTTTTTGTTTTTTTTTTTAGTGTGGCCCCATTTCATGCTAGCAGACAGTTCACCAAGGTCAATTAATGGCTGACCTCAGAACAGTCTCCCATCCACTCTGAGGTATGAGGTAGCTTTTAACTAGAAGCTTTTTGCTAGTGTAATCAGTGGGTCACCAGTTGCCTCCCAGCAGGCTTTTGTGATTTCAATTGATTCATTAGTGTGAAGCATCAGACAGAGGAACTGTTCACCTTTTTCACAGTTTTGTTCGATCCTCAGTTTCTGAGCTACGTTTCGGCTTCGTCACAGATCAGCTTGTAAAAGATTTAACTAACATTATGCTTCAGATTGTTCTATACAAAAAGACCTCTTTTACAACTGTCTGCCAAAAACGCAATGAATCGTCGCAGCTCCTTGTTCGTCTTTTACATTCTGTCTGTACTGAGTAATGCTGTGCCTTAAACACGTGGTTACAAAACCATGGTTCAGGCATGTTAAACCGCGATCGGAATATCAATCACGTATAAAAGTGATCGAAATACCATGGCTCATATGCGTTTAACAGTGATTTTTGGTTTCTGGTTCCTTGTTTTCTGAGCCAAGGTTCAGTTTGACTCAAGCACATTTAACCATGATCAGATTACCATGGTTGAAGCATGTTTAACAGCAACTGCAATAACTTGCCTTGAAGCACATTAAATTATAATCAGAGTAATGCAGATTAGGCACACTTAGGAGTTCTGTGGTTCGAGCACATTCAGCAGTTCTAGTAATTTACACTTTTAAAGCTTTGTATCTTAGCAGCCCACATGCTGACTGAACAAAGAGCTGCCTGCTCTCTTAATGAAAAATCTGTGGGTTACACCACCTGCACCATCAGCTGAACCAAAGACTGCTGATTTCAGCTTTTGCGTGAGATCTGCTACATCACTGGCTTCACCTGTTACACCATTAATGAAGTGGGCTGCAAGAAAGGTTTTGTATGTATGCTATTCATGTAGAAATTACTGGGTGTATACATTTCAGTCTGTTCAGCCAATTCATTTACCCTTTTTTTTGCAGGCACAAATTCCATGTAATAGAATCAACTCACATTGAGTGCAGATGTGGGAGTGTTGCTAAAATGTCCTTTGAGTGATTTGTTGAGTGGCACTGTGAGACTAGAGAGCACACAACATGGAGAATATTGCTACATAACTTGGACAATATTGCTTTGCAAGCTGGTTTACAAAGTTCATACTGATCTGACCTCTGGTACATTTCCCTGAGGTGATTATTCTTAGAATGATTATTCTTTTATTATTTTGTTTGGAGGTCTGTTGGGTAAAACAAATCTTGAGCCTTGAATTGGATACAAATGTGACTTTTGGGCACCTTGCTGGTACGTGAAAAAGGTTCACTGGCTGAAAAATCTACACACACACACACACACACACTTCCTCTTGCTGTTTTAGTTCATGGCTCAGTGATCAGTGCAGTGTCCTCAGCCTGACTCGCTACAGAGGGCTGTTGTTACACTTGAAGGGCTGTTGTTGATCTGGCCACAGGCTCAAGACTCTCACTGTAACAGGGCCATTTGTGTGTTGGAGTGTGTGTGAGTGTGTGTGTGCTTGCTTCAGTAGAGACCCTCCATTGGTCTGAATATGCCACTATACTCTGATCAGGTCATTAAGCAACAAAGGCCTTTTGTTTTAATGCTCAGTAGTTCCGTTTCCCTCGCTTACTCTCACTCACATGCATGGACGCAGCGTCTCCTCCGTGTGTGTAGTTGCGGCTGTCACTCTATTCTGATGGTATTAGGGAATGCTCAGGCAGGGGCACTGGGCCCCACTATGTGGGACAGCTGGCCCAAATGTAATTAGAAAAGAATTATGTTTGAGGCTTTTTAGCAAATTAAAAATAACCCCAGAGCTGAGACCGTCATGTGCAGGGAAGGGCATCACTGTCTGTTTCTGCTGCATTTCTGCCTGCAGTGGTTCATTTGACAGAATCAGCAGATTACATGACATTGTGTGATAACGGTTGACTCTGTGTGTGTGTGTGTGTGCTGGGAGACTTATTGTCTGTATTGTTGTAGCAGTGTTAGTGTCACTCAGCAATATTGTGAGATTGAAGTAATAAGCGATTTTAGAAAAACAAGATTATTATTTTATTTTAACTGTGTTTTTTGCACATGCACATTCTGCATATCTAGGATATTCCAGAAAGTCATAAATTATATTTTTCTAATTCAAGGCCATTGATGATTATCAATAAATATTCCCAGTATTAGTATTTAATTTAATTTAATTTAATTTTTTTTAATTTTTTTTTTACTTTGTTGAAATGGTTTCATGATTTTAAATTCTATTTTGTAGGAGTGTAATAATTTAGCATATTATTACAGAGCAAGCTCGCTTAAATAAGGGCTCAAATAGGGCTTAAAGATATGTCATGTTTTTTCACCAGTTTTGGAGACTGCAAGTTCAATTATTATCTATAAATAATCAGCCAGGTCAGCTATTTTGGCAAGGAAGACCAGAATATCCACTTTTACTCTCCATGGATTTAAATAAAGCCCCAGACTGCCTGTTAGTATTGATTGTTGTCATGTACACAAGCAAATTGGTATTTGGTTGTTTTTGGTTGGTGTAGGGTAAATGTAGGAAATCTGCTGAGATATTTTTAGAGCTAGTAGGCGCTGGAGAATTGATGTTAGAATTTAATGGTAATTTGTCATGTATTATTTCATTTAATTTAAATGCTTTTTTATTTAGAATAAAAATATGCAACTAAGTGTGAAAAAATCTGGCTGTGCTTAATGGGTATCCTTAAGTCACTTCTGTTCCAGAACAATGTTTATTTTCTTTAAAAGGACTGTTTAAATTAAAATATCAGTTTATGTTTCAACCTGTTTCAATCCTATCGGAAGACAACTTGAGAAAGGTAAAAATAATAAAATGTTTAATATAAAAATAGTTTAATATTCTTATATAATACATTAAAGTCATAATAATATTACACTGTGTGTGTGTGTGTGTGTGTGTGTGTGTGTGTGTGTGTGTGTGTGTGTGTGTGTGTGTGTGTGTCTGTGTGTGTGTGTGTGTGTGGTGGCAGACTCCTTGCTATCTATTCATGGCACATTCACATGATGCATCACACTGTCTCCTTCCGTTCCCTTTTCTGTTGCTCTCTCTGCTAGTTTATGTGCATGACCGGATAGATGAACTATAGTGTTCAGTCTGTTTAGCTGTGCTCGTGTTGAGTGTAAGTGTTAACCAAAGCCTTCCTCAGTGACCTGCCACGCTTGGCATTTCACTTATTAACTGTTTGTGTGAAAAGGAGCAGCTGCACATTCATACATAACATGCTTTTGCAGCTTTGTGGTTGTGCTGCTTTAGTTCTCGGGGTCATTTCTTGATGACCTTCATGTGTCTTGATGATGGACACACAGCCGATTTACAGTCTCCTCCAAAACTACTAGAACGGCAGGGCCGATCCATTTGTCTTCGCTACACTTCGAAAATGAGTTCTACACCAAAGGATGAAAATGATATGATCAAAAAGCTGAATGTCTTCTGTATAAAATTTTGAATCTGCTGTACTACTTGGGATGAATGTTTGTCTTGCAGTTGCATGTTTTGTGTGCATGATAAAGTGCAAGGTCAACAGCAAGTTTTTGTTTTGGTCATTTTTGCAAACATGCTATGTAAAATTGTCTTTAAATAAAATCTTGTATCTCCATTTTTTTATCTCCAACTTGAATGTGGCTCTTTACACAACATCAAAGTCTTTTTGTGAACCTACCAATAGAATAGATATTATTATTAATAAAATCTTGCTTAATTACGGTACAATGAAAATAAGACAATTTTTCGTTCTCTATGAAATTTTGTTTTTTTTACATTCAAAAATGACTGACACTTTGAACGTGAGCATGTCTGTGTGTTTGCAGCTAAAATATTGGACCCACCTGATTGTTAATCTTAAAGACATCATGTCATAATGAAGCTGGTTTAGACCTGTTTTTATTTTGATCTGCTTTACACGTGTTTGCTCACTGTATAATTATTTGTGTGACTTAATGGTTTGGATGCCTTCTTGAAGGTACTTAAAAAAATATATTTTATGAGCTGGTGTGCCCAACTTTTATCCTGCATTTGTAAACGATAGGGCCTCTGCAGCTTATTTTGTGTGTATCAGTACACAGGCCCAGTCCCGGCAGACCGCGAGTCTCCGATGGCACGGAGCGAGACATCCCCAAGCCGGGCGCAGCACTCCTCCCCCACACAACGCCCCAACGCCTGCTGCTTCTGCTGGTGCTGTTGCTGTAGCTGCTCATGGTAAGACCTTTATAAAGCACTCTCAGTTAACATATGCTGCACTCATGTCTCACAGTTACCCCACAAAAACATTTTTATTTTATTATTGTATTTATCATGACAGATCAGCAGCACAGAACAGCACTGAGAATATTCTAGCTATAGGTGTTTCCCACCTCGGGTCATTAGCAGCCCAACTTTTAAACACTGTGCCAATTTGCCTGTTCCCCTATATTTTTCTGTGTTAATTTATATTTGAAGCGGGGGGGTGGGGGGGGGGGGGGCAGAAAAGAGATCGCAGGTCACAATCGGCCAGAGGTATGCATAAAAAGGTAAACAGTCTGACTCATTTATTCACTGTTTTTCTCATATGGAACATTCCAGCTACTCTGATATTATCTCCGATCAGTCTTTCTCTTACAGTTTCAGAGGGTTTGAGGTGTATGTAAGTGTGTGTTTGCGTGTGAGAGAGAGGACTTTATTGGTATGTTTTTTGTTTTTTTTTTTTGGCAAAAAAAAAAGATGCAGCAGGGCCACGTTAAAAAAAAATACTATTACAAACATTATTACAAATGATTTTTACTCAGTGTTTCACCAACTGATTTATATTAAACTCAATTAAACAGGACAAATGACACTCTGTAATAAAAAGTTTTTTTTTAAAACTGAAATCGCTGTTTATGAAAAGCACCTTGACCTTTATGATATAATTTTTTGCAATAATGTAAAATACCGTCCTGTTGCTCAGCGCTAGCGGCGCTTTGAGACTGTGTGGATCTGCCTGCTCCACGCTGTAATTCAAGTCTGCTGTGAACCTGAAGAGCAAGTGTGATTAAGATTGCTCTCATTTTACCAAGAGCCCTGTGGGAGACGACTGCCATGTTCACACTCCCACACCTCAATAGCTCGCTCGCTCGCTCTCTCTCACTCTCACTCTCACTCTCTCTCTCTCTCTCTCTCTCTCTCTCTCTCTCTCTCTCTCACACACACACACACACACACACACACACACACACACACACACGTTCTGTATTTAGCTACTCAGGACTGCTCTCACTGCCTCATAACAGAACTCCTCTAAACCCATTTGCTGGCAGCATCCTTATAAAGGAAGGCCCAACTACATCTAGCACTGCGGCCTCAATCAGACTGGCCTGTGTAAGGTGCAAACTGCAGACCACAGCACGTGCTTAAGTGTTGAAGCCTTACTTGAGGTTTTGAGGTTTGCCATATTGGCTCATAGCTTTGCTCTGGTGCTCTTTGGGCAGCCTCTGTGGTCCGCAGCAGAGGAAGATCATCCATTGCTTACAGAAACAGATTACAGTGGCCAGGCTTTCTGCAGACCACACTGACCAGCATTAGTGGGGCCACTTTCACATCTAGGTGCCATAAATTGCATGTGTGTGTGTATTTGACAAAAAAAAAAAAAAAAAAAGAGAGACAGAGTGAGGAGTGTGTGCTGGAAGTGTTTGTCCCTTCATTTTTGAGTGCTAGTGAGAGTGAGTGTTTGTGGCCAGGCCCTGTTGGTTCCGGCACAACTGTTATTTTTCAATGCCATTTTACCACCTTCCAGTCTCACTGTTAGGAGAGAAGATGAGAACCGTGGTAGGATGAAAGTCCAGGAAACTAAGCTGGAGACCATACCAAACTGTGAAGCTTGGTGAGATTACACGTTCACATGCACAAACGCATACTTTTTTTCACACTCTCACTGTTATTTAGAGACACGGTCGTTAGCTCTCAGCTATCATGTGTAAACATACATTTGATTTTACAGTGATTCTAGTTTGTGCTCTATAATCACAACATACAAATGATTCCAAAAACATACTACAGACTGAAAATGGCCCTGATAACACACATTTAGAAAACATGTATTTTAATTTCTTTAATTTCAGTTAAAGCTGTTTCGATGTACGATTTTTAAAGTATATATATATATATATAGTCCTGTGCAAAAGTTTTAGGCAGGTGTGAAAAAATGCTGTAAACAAAGAATGCTTTCAAAAATGAAAGTGTTAATCATTTATTTTCATCAAAATGCAGTGAATGAACAAAAGAGAAATTAAATCAAATCAATATTTGGTGTGACCACCCTTTGCCTTCAAAACAGCATCAGTTCTTCTAGGTACACTTGCACACAGTTTTTGAAGGAACTCGGCTGGTAGGTTGTTCCAAACCTGACTGTGTTTCCCATAATTAAATGACATACAAACATGTAACATGATCATGTTTTTTATAGGACAGTCGATTGATTAAAATACAGAGTGTTATGTGTGAGCTAGAAAGGTTGTCAGTGGTAATAAATCATATTGTCTTTAAGCATGCACATGTGGTGTGACTGCATGAGTAATTGTACTGCCTGCTATGTTGCTTTTTCTATGTTGTGGTGGAATCAGCATTATTGCAGTTTAAGTCTGTTTTTATTGAGAAAGATTATGTTTCTGATACACATCTTAAATGGCATCCTCTAGTTATCAGCAAGTGCAAAGATGGAAATGTTCCTCTTTTTTAACTACAAATAATATTCTCACAAAATGTTTATATCAAAAGGCCCAATTTCTGGGCGGATGAGAAAAAATATGTTATGGGGTTTGACTTCAGGGCTTAGCATTATCTGACAGTACACAGTTTTGATGTTAACACTCCTGCATGCCTGAGCTTGTACCAGCTGGCTGCAGGAACACTGAAATCTCAGAAGCATTTTGTTCTGTGTTGACGTGTTGCATTTGATGATCATGTCATCGTTTGCACTGTGAACATCACAAGGCAGGTTTAAGCAGACTGAGGATGTACTCATTTCCAGTCCCATAAAGCTTGCTTAAAGATGTTTATTCTTTCAACTGCACCAGTCTAAGTGTGTGTCTGCTAGGGCTGTAAGTTCTCGGTTAACCTGCTGACTTTGTCAATTAACCCAACCAGCTAATATGTTATGCTTTGTTTGGTTCTTTTCCTTTTCCTGCCACCACAGTTGCATCTACATACAATTTTTCTTTCATAAAATCATTTAAATTGTAGATGTACATTGGTACAAAATAATATTCATTCCCCAGCCCTACACAACACCCTTTTAGTAATCAGCAAAGAATTCTGATTCTCATAACAGCACAAATTCTATATTTTTTTCATTGTAGCAAGAAAATAAATTCACAATAATTAAGGAATACATTTTTGATGTTATTGAATTAACCTTCCTATGATTTATAACTGCATGAAGCTAATTAACCGCTTGTGCTAAACTCTATCAGCACCAAACCGACGGTGGAGGAGATGAAGCAGTGGGCTCAATCTTTCGATAAGCTGATGAAGAACCCGGCAGGGCGGAATGTGTTTCGCGAGTTTCTGCGGACAGAGTACAGCGAAGAAAACATGCTATTCTGGCTGGCATGTGAGGACCTGAAAAAGGAGATCCACAAGAGCACCATAGAGGAGAAGGCACGCATGATCTACGAAGACTACATCTCTATTCTCTCTCCTAAAGAGGTTGGTGTACACACACTAACAGAGAGACTACGCTTAGTGTAAATAGATGAAAAATCACTTTTGCTATCAGTACATCAGAGTGTCAAAAGAACTGGAGCATGTCAAATTATGGTGGTGCCTTATTCCAGTTCTTCTTTTACTTCCCCGGGTGTGAAACATTGAGTTCAGGTTAGGGTGTATTTAATGGTAGAGACTGGGAATTCTCAGATTCTGGCAAAAGTACAAATGTTAGTGTAATCTGCAGCGGTGAAATAGAGGTTAGGAACTAGGCCCCATAATCAGAAGGTCATGGTTTCAAGTCCCAGGCGACTAGGTTGTCCTGACGTACCCTTGAGCAAAGATCTGTCCTGCTCTCTGCTATATGGGGGCTGGCTATAGCAGCCCTCTGCAACACTGTGTGTTTTGGTTAACTGCAGATATACTTAGTATTGTAAGTGAAAGTGACTACTTGTCATTGTGAAACACAGCACAGCACACAGTGAAACACAACAAAATGCAACCTCTGCTGTTTAGAGCGCCTGGGGAGCGGTGAAGGGGATAGTACCTTGCTATAGGGGAACCTCAGGGCAACCTGCTGGTCTGGGATTCGAACACAAGCTCTGTGTATATTTATCATTTCTAGGCTGTTTGTAGTCCTGAAAACCTGGAGATACCTGATCCCATACACATCCCTTAGAAACTCCAAAACCACTTAATCCAGTTGCATCTCTACTAAAGTCATAGTGTAAACATCGTGCCAAATGGACAAAAAGATAATGCTTAGGCCCAAAGGCTTAATTTCACATCTGTATTACATTGTCACTCTTACAACTGGCTTAATTCCAAGTGCATATGAAGTATGAATATACATTTTAGCAGTCAGTGCAGCTTCAGGCCCTAATGAAAATGGAAGGCAAACGGGTTGTTTTTAATGTATAGCATTAAACACTCAGCCACCACCCGCTCATTCCCCCCGCTGCATAACCAAGGAACATGCAGCCCAGCTTCTTCCACCATCTGTCCGTCTCACAACTCACTCTATGTATAGCTCATCATAGTGGTCCTTCTGTGGTCTTTAATTGACTCACTTTCCTGTCTCTCTTGCTGTGTGCCTCTCTCTCTCTCTCTCTCTCTCTCTCTCTCTCTCTCTCTCTCTGTCACGATGTGCCTTTTTCTTTGAAATCAGACTCTTACATATTGCAAGTGTGTTCTCAGGGCTGTAAGCTGTTTCAGGTCACCTGTACTGGAAGAGCTCAGAAGGATTGGCAATGTGGATATGTGTTTGCTCATTAGATGAGCTTCAGATGAGTTGTTTTTACCACTATACTGCAGGGCTGCACAATGGGTTGCTTGATATTGCAAAAGGCTGCCATACGTAATGATTATAACTGTTGGTCATAAGCATCCTTATCAGTTTCGTGAGTTTTGTTGAGTCCATTGTATTCACGTAACCCGATGAAATCAATTGTTTTTGTGAAATGTAGGGCAATCTTAAACCATGTCAAACTATTAGCTTTTGCTATAGGGGGATGCTCTGAAACTACTCCATTTAATGTATCCATAAAGTTTATTGCTCTTACATTTTGTAGCCAATCATTTTTTCACACTTCCTGATTTTGTTTACTTTTTCAATGTGACCTTTTTTCAAACTCTAAACTTTCACCTTAAAAGAACTGGGTGGTACATACAGTTGTGTGTATGCAGGGGGAGAGGGAGAGAATTTGTTTGGAATAGATGATATTTCCACCTGGCTGTTCCTGAGAAGACCATGTGGTGTGTGTGCAAGAGGCTGGTTTCACACTGCCTCAGGTGCAGATGTGACTCGCTAGAGCAGGTTTTCTGCTGCCTTTCTTTGTTTCACTGGAAAGCCCACTTGTCGGTTGACATTTCAGTACAAAGAAATGGATGTGAATGAGAGGCAAAAGCTCTTAATAAAAAGTAAATTACCAGGCAATAGGATTTTTATTAATCTGTCTGCAGACTAGTGTGAGAACACTTTTAGAATACTTTTCTGTAAAGCTGCTTTGACAACACCAGTTGTAAAAAGCACTATATAAATGAAGTTGACTTGACTTTTTTAAGATTACCTTTCTGAAATTAGTGGCAGCAAGCCTGCATCAAGTTCCAAGCCTGTCTTTTCCACTAAGTAAACTATTTGGTTGCTGCTTTGATGCATTTGATGCATAAAACTTGTAAAAACTGAAAAGGCTTAGCAGAACTTGTCACTGCAGTAATTTTATGGTGCTATCTGTAATCAAAATGCTCTTGATTTGTGAAAACTGGACACAGAATTAATTAATTCACTTATTTTTCCAACATATTTTGCTGTAAACATATTAAAGCGATTGGCATGAGGTTGTGTGTTGTGACGTGTATACTGACTGCATAGTTGTATTCACAGTAGGAATATAATTAGACTACTAGTGATTTGTCAATTTTGTGCAACTCTAATATGTTATCAGTTTTTGTCTTAATGCAGTAGTGCCCTAGTAGAAGGATTAATCACCGTTTTCAGAATGCATGGGTTCGAGTCCCAGACCAGTAGGTTACCCTGAGGTACCCATGAGCAAAGTACCTTCCCCAACAGAGCTCCCCGGGCACTGGATGTATGGCTACCCCCTGCTGCATGGTGTGTGTGGGTTAAATGCAGAGAATGCATTCTAGTGTGGTTCAGTGTGTGATGTGCTTCACTTTTTTCAGAATTTTTTTTTTAACAGCTGCTGAATTCATGTCATACTTAGGTGATAGTAGGCTGGTGTCTGACAAACTATACAATAGCAAGTCTTCTACATAATCTGGTATGCATACACACACAAACATGCACACACACACACCTTTGTGAGTACTCTTTGTAGACATAAGCTCTTTGGGACAGGCAACCTCCTATACTTACTTACACCCCCTAGTGCCACACCATCTACTCATGTTTTTAATCAGTGCAGCGATGAAGTGAACATGACTGTAGTGGCTGTTTTCCTGGCAATTCAGTCATCCCTGTCCCAACCCTGCAGCACTGCTGCTAACATAACTCAAGTAAACATCAACTCACACACCCCTACAAGTCATGCAACTGGCTGGATTTGTCAACTTGTAGAAACTGCACTGTCGTGTGTGTACTGT
Source organism: Hepsetus odoe (assembly GCA_017165825.1). Taxonomy (NCBI): domain Eukaryota; kingdom Metazoa; phylum Chordata; class Actinopteri; order Characiformes; family Hepsetidae; genus Hepsetus; species Hepsetus odoe. Next base: position 12,189,908 of record CM029385.1, on the reverse strand, counting down.
ATACTCAAGCTATATGCAAATGATGAAACGGGTGCTTGAAGCCACTTCCTGGAAGTGAAGAGTATTACAACACAGGGATCATATGACGATACGGTATGCTCAAGAAGCGTTTAGATACACAAATGAGAAAGATGTATGAATATTCAAAACTGCAATAACACAGGCAACCATTTACAGAAACGGTGAGGAAGAAAACAGACTATATTAATAGACTGATATAGAGTATACATCTGACCTTTATTTTGGACCATGATTGCTAGAGTTCAAGAACTTGTGCATTGTTGCAACACTGATGCCAGTAACAAAAACTGTTAAGCTGGCTATTGTTACAACAGAAATACTGACTAAAGTGACATGTGCATTCAAACCTATGAGAAAGACATCAGTAAAGAGGGTTGGAAACTGACTGAACTGTGGAACTGTGGTTAGATGAATGTGAAGCCTGTGCATTAGTCTCAGGCCAGTCCATGGTGGAAAGAACATCTACACAGAAAGTGTTAATGTCAAAGGAGTCATCTTTAACCATATTCTCCACAGTGCACACGTGGCATGCCAATAGATGCACACTGAATGTCTCTTACAGTGAGTTGGTCCAGTGACTCCAAAATGCCATAGGGGACATTTTGCTGACATGGTCTGGCCCACTTGTTCCTTTAAAAGGAAGGGTCACTTCAAATCAAAACAAGATTATTCTGACCGATTAATTTTGTTCTATGATGATTTCTATCCTAATGGAAGTGGTTTCATCCAGGATGACACTGACCTCATCTACAGGCCACAAAGATTCCATGAATGGATAGACGAGTATAAACCATGAATAGAAAACATCAGGACCAGTTTGTGGCCCAAAACACTTTATTTTCATTTCTTCATTAATTTGTCATTTGTGCATTTATATCTGAATACTATTAAACTATACGTGCGGCAAGTTACTGTCATCATTCTGCTATTCTTGGAAGGCACTGTATGCAACTGTCCTTGAGAATCTGGGTGGCAGTGTGATTCATGACACTAAGACTAGTCTTGTATCTTTGGGAAGAACCATCACTGCAGTACAGTTGCAGAGACGTGTAGAATCTGTGCCAGTACACACTGAATTTGTTCTCACTCTTCATAGTGGTCCAATATCTTAAGGTGAAAATTTATGTTTGTTATGTAGTTTATCATGTCATATAACTAACTGATTAATCATTAAAGACATAACTTGTATGAAAGGATCGCTGACCTACTTGATAGTTTGTTCACATACGTGTTAGTGTCTTTCTATAACTGATGGCGTGTGATGATGGCCGAGGATGTAAGAGAGAAACTTCACTATTTTCAGTGAGAACAGATGCAGATTGTGCTTTCTGCCTGATGGTATGCATGACTGCAGTGTTTCTGTGTACGTTAATGTAAAACATGTGTGTTCTTAAAGTGTAATGTCACTGTTCATCGTGGTTGTCTGCTCTCATCACCACAAGCCCATGCCATAGAACTTACAGCTACAGTTCTCCCTGTCTCTAGCTCTCCGTGTCTTTCACTCTCAGGAACATAAATAAAATCCGACCACAGGAAACTATAAATTGTGTCCCCCTGGCTTCCCTAGAAGAGTCTATAAATAGACTGCTGTGTGTAGGAGGGAGGGGTGCTGTTTTAGGAGTCAGAGGTTGGACTCAGGAATGAGGAGCGGGAGGACCCTCGCTTCTTTCTGTGGACTCTTAGCATGCACTGAAAAAAGTAATCAAATTTATTACATTAAAATATGGATTTCATTTCTACAACTACCTAAGATAATACATCCAGTAAATTCAGTGCATACATGGGGCACAAGGGGTCTCTGAATGGTTTGATGAGAATAAAACGGTTTACATCATAGACTGTGACCCTTGCAGTTGCCAGACCAAGACCCTGTGGAACACCTATGGGAGATTGCGGGCTACATTTTAGAAAACACTCTCCATCACCATCAAAACTCCACAAATATCTTTTGAAAAAAATATCCCTCCAGTACAGTCAACAATTAGTTGAACATCTAAGGTTAAATTTCTAGTGACTCCCTATTCCCTATGTAGTGCACTCCACATGTAGTACATCAAATATCTCAGAATTATGGCTCCAGCACCAAAAATGGCATTGTGCTTTCTTGCCTTCAGGACCTATGAGCTATGTGGCTATAGAAGATAAACTTAAAGAGAATCAAATTTAGAGTTGTCCTTAAAGTTGTCCTTTGTCCTTAATGTAGCTAATGAATGAAGATTGTTTGGTGTTCAGTGTAGCTATGTTAGCTACAAGGCTAATGTTGCTAAAAAAGAAAAGGAAGCTTACATTCCATGAATCAGCCCTGAGCAAACTGTGCACCTAAATCAAGATGCACCTCAAACCACTGTCTCTATTTTTAGAACATTTCTAGAAAAGCAGGCCAGTGTTTGCTAAAGTGAGCTATATTGGCCTCCAGATGATAATGTTACTGGTTTCATTGCTTTCTTAAAATTGTTGATGATTTAGACCTGAAATTTGCACAGTTATAACTAAAATACAGTCCTATGCAAAAGTTTTAGGCAGGTGTGGAAAAAATCCTATAAACAAAGAACGCTTTCAAAAATGGAAGTGTTAATCATTTATTTTCATCAGTCAACAAAATGCAGTGAATGAACAAAAGAGAAATCTAAATCAAATCAATATTTGATGTGACCACCCTTTGTCTTCAAACCAGCATCAATTCTTCTAGGTACACTTGCACACAGTTTTTGAAGGAACTCTGCTGGTCGGTTGTTCCAAACACGACTGTGTTTCAACCTCCGTGTGACATTGATGATCATCAGCACCTGTTTGGTAAAATTGGTTGATCATACACCGACTATAATCCTACAGAATCCCTGACTTTGTGCAAGTGTACCTAGAAGAACTGATGCTGGTTTGAAGGCAAAAGGTAGTAACACCAAATATTGATTTGATTTAGATTTTTCTTTTGTTCACTCACTTTGCATTTTGTAAATTGATCCAAATAAATGATCATTATTTATATTTCTGAAAGCATTCTTTGTTTACAGCATTTTTTCACACCTGCCTAAAACATTTGCACAGTACTGTGTATACACAATAAATTTGAATGCACATTATCATTGTATCTCAGCAGACACAAACATCTAGGCTGATAAAAAAACATGTTTTTCTTTATTACTGAAGCTCATATTTTGGCTTGATATGGTGCTTTCTTTATGTCTTTGTCAGGTGAGTCTGGACTCACGGGTCCGGGAGGTGATCAACAGGAAGATGCAGGATCCGACTTCACACACGTTTGAGGATGCGCAGCTGCAAATCTACACACTCATGCACAGAGACTCCTACCCACGCTTCCTCAACTCACCCATCTACAGATCGCTAGTGCAAGGGGGTTCACGCTCCTCCTCCGAGTCCTAGAAACCCCCTGCACATGCTCCCCCAACACCTTTCACTGGGTTCTCTCTTTGTCCCCATCTATTCCTAAACACCTCCTTCCATTGCACAACCACTAAAGGAGAAAGGAGAAAGGAGAAAGGAGAATGTGCTGGTTAAATGGGATTTATAGCCTTTTTGTCCTGGTTGGATTTTTCAAAAAATTGTTTTCATTTCTGTTGTGTTTGGTTCCAAAACATCCCCAAATACTGCACATCCTGTCTGCCATCTTGGAGAGTAGAGCTCCTCCTCTCCAGAATCTTCTGAACCTGCATAGACTGAAACTGGAAGACACAGGGTTGAAGAAGTATCCTCTCGGTTTCTCTCTCTCTCATCAATCCAATGATCATGGCAACAGCTGCAAAAGCAACTACTGATCCATATGCCCATGCTTTTTTTTTCATTATTTTTCAATAAGCATTAGAACACAGTGTAGAATTTTTTATTTTTTCCCTTGTAATCACACGTTGACTTGGACAAGACTCTCTGCAATAAGACACACTGGAGTCCGCTTTCTCCGCTCCGCACCTGACCAGAATGCCTATCTCGCCACCTTTGACCTGTCCACTGTCTCCCTTCACTGATGGGCTCTCTAAGGCGAGGGATTGAGTGGTGGTTGGTTAGCGGTTCTTTTTTAGGCGCTGGGCTAAAAGTTTCCCCAGGTGCAAAAACAGAATATATAGAATGGTAACACATTTTATGATTGCTATTGGAGAGGAGGAATACAGAGTTAGTCAAAAAGAAAAACAAGAGGGAGGAGAAAATGCCTAGGTCTTAATTAGACTGGTCACTCAAGTAAATTTTTATTGTAGTATTGTTAATATTATTTATTCTTTCTGTTCTTGTTCAAACTGTAATTTTTTGTTCTTGTACATACAGATTAGAAGCTGGTATGGATGAAACAAGCCGAGCAAGGTCACAAGCGCTTGTTGGCACTCTGTGTGTGTGTGTGTGTGTGTGTGTGTGTGTGTGTTTGTAAAAAAAAAAAAAAAAAAAAAAATTGTAAGCAAACCTCAGCCTCTCTGGCACATTCTCATTTCCATTAGGTTCATGGGCCAGGACTTTTTGGCCAAGATCATGAACCAGAAAAAATTTAAATTAATGTAAGTTATGTCTCTTCCTATAAAATTACAATATTGATTCTAGCATTCTTTTGGAAATGTTGGATGTTGTAATACTTGACATTTCTGTGAGTTTGTTTATACCTTGCATTAAATTCCTTTTTCTGTTTCAATGTTTAAAAAAAAAAAAAAAAAAAAAAAGCATTCAGAGAGGTTTGATGTGAAATGGTTTGCTGTTAAAAAACTTCAACTAAGATCAAGTAAGATTTCTTCATAGTGGTTGTGCAAAAATCAATTTTATTCAAAATGACCAGTGAAATTACAAGCGTCTTTTGAGTTTTTATATGTATTGTCACAATGGTAAAATAGTGAAATATTTGGAAAAACAAAAGTCGTATTTAATCAGCATATTTGGAACTATTTTCAACTATTTGGAAATATTATAGTTTTTAGTTGCACTGGATTTAATAGACATTCAGCTCTACAGATGTGGATCCTACCACCACTGTGAACAATTCTGTTTCTCTGAAATAGTGCATTTCACACCAGATCGCTCTAAATGACTTTGTTTACATAGCAGTCGTTGAATTCTAACAGAGATTTGTTTGAAGTTTCAGGATATTGTAAGGCTTTACTATGTGTCATATCCAGATTATATCGAGATGTACTTTGGCCAGATTTACATTTTTCACAAACATGCTTCCTCAGTGTGACCATACAAGGGCAGATTTACCTTTCCCTCATAAAAAGCACATCAACATTTCAGATTTACTTCTGCTAATCTACTGTAAACATGGTTTCTGACCTGTTACTTCCTGAAACCTGTTGGACACTTTTTGTCCTAGAATGTGAGAAAGCACTTGGTTTCAGGATGTCAGCCTTGCATATTGTCCATCTTGCATTTCAATATTTAGTCCGGAGGCGTAGACATAGAGAGTGCTTTCGATCAAAGATCCTTCTCTAAACACTTCCAAATATGGCTGAGTGATCCGATCGTGCTCTAATGGTTTTGTCTTGCACTAAAAGGAAAATCTGAAGGTGTTCCGATCTCTTAAAATACATTGATGCAAGGTTTAAACAGCCTCTACGGTTTGTCAATAGTGACCCAGCTGCTTGGCATAATAAATGGAAATCCCGGTTGCATTACCTGTGTAGGAATTCCATTCATTATGCTACAATAAGTGGTTGTCACATCAAGCTGACCCTGTGCACCAGTGGCACTAATGAATTCATGTGGCTGAACTGGTTGAAAAGGCCTTTTCATTGACAGTTTTTTTGACAAACTGTCCTTTTAAGATTTTCAAACCATCTGTACTGGAGTTCTGACATATACGCACATCCACACGTCGGGTTAGCCCCTGTCATGTACTGCGCTGATTTTGACGGTACTGTATGTTTAGAAAAGAATCATTTTACATGACAGGGCTCTGAAAAACAAGCAGTAGCCTAGTTGGTTTGATGCAAGCGTGATTGTGAGATGAGTGGATACACATCTCGCCTCCTTTACCCAGATTCCTTCTTAAAGGAACTGTTTGGTCAAGTAATGGTAAACTCGCTAACAGTGGATGTAAGTGAATCAAGTAGCATCATGCAAACCACAGCATGCTTATCAACTGGCATTCACTGTTAGCCTTGCTGGCATGTTTCCTTACAAGGCAGATACGTATACTACTGTACCTCTAGGACGAGTCGTTACTGTATATAACATTGGATCCATTGGATACCAGGTCTTGTCTTTCATTTTCAGCCCTGAGCGAAAAAGACGAGCTGTCAGTGAAAAGAAATGGCACTCCATTCAACTTAATTCTTTCTTTGGTTTGAAAGCAGAGTCAGGACTTGTTGGATCTAGAAGCCTTTTTTTTTTTTTTTTTTTTTAACCACCCCCCCAAAAAAAAATCCTAATCTAATGATTTTTTTTATTCAGGAAAAACTGAATCAACTAAAATGTGGGCCATTTTAAAGGGGGAGAGGGGTTGAAAAGTAAAAAGTAAAAACTAAATACAATTTATAGGTCAGTTCTCAAGGCCCAGTTTAAGATTTAGCCTAAAAATAGACTAAGATGAATTTCCAGTAAACATTTTCTTCCAGCACTCCAAAGGACTAATCCAACAGTAGGCTTGATCCATGTCTGAGAAATTAAGCACACCTTTTGCGAACACGGGGCTGCTCCAGCGATTCCAGATCAGGCTTAAGCAGCGCATATTTCAGAGTGTATTCTTACACACAGCCTGTCTGTGGAATAGCTAAACCCGTACAGAATTTTTACTGTTAGCTGCTGTCACACACACACGCACACAAATGCCTTTCTTTCTGCTGAACGCAAATCACAAACTGAATTCACAATCTCTTCTAATTACACGTCCTTTCCATTTCAAGCTCCTCCTCAGTCTGAGTGTGCAGGTACTGAAGGCATCGGTTACAGGCGAACCCGGTTTTTTACTGTTATGTTGCCGCTCATAAAGAATGTTACTCTTCATCGCTTAAAGCCGCCTGCTTTATAGCAAACTACATGTGCCTGAGTGCACTACAGTTGACCATGGCTTTGTAGTTCTTTTCTACGGAAAACAGATTACATATGTGAACGCTGTGTGGTGCTAACACTGAGCTTTTGGTACCTACCATACACTCTACATTTCAAAATGTGAATTTGAAAATCAGAGAAACTGAGAGCGAGAGAGAGCATATCTCTCTCAGGTAAATCAGAAAGATTCTTTTCCATTACAGCACTGATCTTAGACCTTTTTTGTTTTGTTTAAGTTGGATTTGCCTAAAGCCATTTCTGCTTGATTAGTGTAGATAAATCTTCAACCCTGTAATCTGCTCAAAGTTCCGCTTCTTCCCCCAGAATGTTTAGGATTTGGGACCAGTTTAGAGCAAAATGAACCCAAAGCTTTATGACCATCTGAGCTCAAATCATATTCATATTCCAAACAGGCAAAAACATCTACACGTGCTCGCTGAAGAGCGGCGTTTTCTTAATCTATGCTGATTACATCAGTAGAACACATTGATGCCCGGTTCACGTGGGCATGATTTTCGACCCTCACTACCTTTCAGCCTTTCACTGTAACATTGTACTCCGTCATGTATTTGTAAATATCTATGTGTTGTAAAATATACAGAATTATATTCAGCAAAGAAGGCAAAAAGATTTTAATAGTAGAGCCAGTTCTATTTAGACATATTAAAGTAATATGACTTTGCCAAACAGGTTTAGAGGAATTTCTTATAGTGTGGTGCAAAAAAAAAAGAAAGAAATGCTTTATTTTCTCAAATGAACTATCAGTTGTGCATGAATATGTACATTTTATTAGACACATACACAAACTTGAATTTAGTCTTGTTCCTATTTTCCAGTAAGACGTGACCAGTCTAACTTAAGCCAGATGATGTGTATGTGTGTCTGTGTGTTTTTAAACAAAGAGTGTTTTAAGGTTCAGTGAACCCATTTACGACAGAGCAGAGAGACACTGTGTAAACGGGGCTTTTGGCTCGACATATTTTTTATCGGAGGTTTAAACACAGGTACGCGTTCAGAAAAGCATCCAAATCCATCCGTGCACACTTTCCACGAGCCGGATGAGATGTCAGGCTGCTGAGCATCTTTCCGATTGTTGCACACACTGAGGTCTGTTGCATGATTTGGGGAAATATCAGATTTGCGATTTTTAATATTTAAATATTTAAGTATTTAAACTGCAGAGTAAATTGTAATTTGAATACAGGTGTCAGTTTTTTGATTTCACCCAGCCCCTTTATTCCCCAAAAAGTTCATTGCTCCAGATCTTAAGTTTGTCTTCTAAGCGTAATCTCCCAGAGTGCCACATTGCAGCCTTTCCATTTTCTCATTTTCACGGTTAGACGCCTTTAATTACAACTGCGGTATTGCATATTACAGGATTTAATTCAAATTGCAGCTCTTGCAATGTTGATATAAAAACCCTTATTTCAGCCCTAGTTTTTTTGCCACAGACACTTATTTCAACATTCCTCTGCACTTTCTCAGAAACAAACTGAAAACCTGTTGAGATCACGTATGTCGGGAGTACAGAAACTGAAATAGGAATTCTTGTAATACAAATACTGACCTAATCATTGTGTTACTTGCATTACTTTTAAGAGACTAAAAGTAAATGAAATCAACTTTGTTGTTGTTTATAACACCACGTAGGAATGTTCCTGAACAAGAGATATTATTTCATAGCAGCTGTTTTTTTAATGGCACATTTCTAGATTTTCAAACGACTTTAGATGTTTGCCGATTTTTTGACCGTACGCTACAGATGCAGCACATTAGTTTAAAAAATAGCAGCATTTGCCCCCAATTTTTGGCAGAACAGCACAGGCCAAGCCCACGTGTGTGCAACTAGTTTCCTGAAGAGAGAAAGACGCTTGAGATGTAGGACTGCTTATGTTTACATACATTTCTCAAGGTGCCAAATTAGCTTAGCCTTCTTACCATCTCCAGCTATTTGTTTGATTGCATATGGACTGAATGTGTGTGTGTGTGTGTGTGTGTGTGTGTGTGTGTGTGTGTGTGTGTGAGACAGAGAGACTGAGTATGCTGTATGATGCTCTTTAATAATACAACAGTCCTCATCGTGACAAATGTACATAACTGCAGTCTATACTTCTTTACCAAATGTCGCCCCATTTTATTCTTTTAAAGTAAGAATAGTATGTTTGTGTGTGTGTGTCTGCTTTACATGCGAGGTTCAATATAAAAAAGGCACTATAAATGTGCACCTCTTATGGCCTGCCTGTTTCCCCTTTCCATCTTACACACACACACAGGTTCACCCTCTTTCAGCAGTCTCCATCCCTCCCTCTTTCTTCCATCCCTCTTCCATCCCCATGGCATTCTCCCTCCGCAGAGACCCACACTCATGGACTTCTATGGACAATTATTTATTGAATTTAGCATTATATTTTGTATTGAATGAAAAGGAGTTTTGTTTTAAACGAGTAAACTTATGGGATTTCCGGACCAAAAAGCAGCAACAAAACTGCTTTGTTTTTAACGCTCTGTGGCCAATACCGTGGGAGTTTCTCCACCTCCGCCTCCTTCAGGTGTGGCCCCCTCTTCATTAAAGCTGGGGAGTTTTTTTTTTGGTGGGTTGGTTTGTTCAAAATGGATTCTGGGGTCCAGATCATCACGGTATTTGAAGATGACTTCAACAAGAAGCCATTCTCAGCGTCCCTCAACTATGAACTGGGTTGTAGGTTTTTTTTTTTTTTGAATGTTTTTATTTCCCCGCCTTTTTAAAAAAAAATAAGATATGATTATAATGATGATAATAAAGATGTTTGTGTTATTATTACTCACTTGTGGCTTTTTATAACATGAATTTTAAACAGTATTACTGCTACTGATAGCGCTGCTGCTGCTGATATTTGGAACACCGCCTTTTCCGCTTCACCGTTAGACGACCCAGTTGTCCAAAAGTTGATTTCAGTTTTGTACAATGGATACATCATAGTGTTTAAGTTGTATAAATTACTTTATAAGTAGGCTCAGTCAAGACCTGAAGTTTATTATTTTAAGCTTTGCTCTTGGGCCATGAGGCTTTGCACAAATTTTGCCTCACGTTGTCAAATATGAACTGTGGACAATGTCCGGAACATCTTTCACGCAGCAAGAAATTTCCATGTTGGACATGCTAGAAATAACCCATGTTTAGGCAAGGGGTGGCACCTGGATACAGCCTGAATCTTCACAATTTTTTCATAAAACTACCAAGTTCCTTGATCCTTGCATTTGCCTGATTTCTGACGCCCTTACTGGTGCAAATTCCAAAATCTCCTCTATCCAGACATTTTCTCTGGAGCTTTAAATAGATGACCGTCCCCTTCCGCATCCTTGCATGTTTTTCTTCTGGCTTAACGCCAATATATGATGATGTCATTAAGATACTCTTGTGCTCACTGTGAATTGACCAGAAAAGGACCTGCTGTGTCCACACGTGCTCAATGGGACAGGACACGGACTTTGTACTGGGGGCTGGAAGACAGAAAAGCCTTTAATATTCAGAAATGAGAAACGACTCCATCCTGGTTTGGACCACAAATTTTGAACTATTACGAACATTTAGAAGAAATTGCAATGACAGGACTTCTCCTTTTCCTTATTTCCGCCTCGCCCTCGTCCACTGGTGGCATGTCTTTTATTACAGCGGTTCTGCTCCAAACTGGTGGAAATGCCGGCTGGTTTGCCAGAAAAGGTTCAAAGAATCCTAAATAGAGCTGGTTGCAGAACCTGCCTGCGGGCGTTGGAAAAGTTACTACAAACAAAACTGTTAAAGAACCTCAGTTTCACAAAACCATGTTAACTACTCTTCACCACGTGGTGTGATAATGAGTATTAGCTGAAAGGCACTGGAGCTCAGTAAAAAGAGCTGTTGCCTTAGCAACAGCTTCAGCGTTCGATTCCCAGACTGGGTCCTAGGGTTTTGTCCATCAGCAGTCCAGTGACGTGCATGTCAGGAGGATCAGAGATGCTAATTTCCCCCCGTCCAGCTGTGACTGTGTGTTACTGTGTCTCTGCCCTGTAATGGACTGCCATCTGTCTGGAGTCTTTCTGTCCCCAGGTTCGAGTGCTGGAATAAGCGTCAGCCCCCCCGCGACCCTATTCAGGTTAGGTGGTTAAAATCTTAACTTTTAAGATCCACTTAAGAGTCGATCATCTTCAATTAAAAACATGCAACTTATGACTATTTAAAAATCTGAGAATTGTATGGACCAATTTCAGGCCTGACTGTAGCTGCTAAATGCATTTTGCCTCATTAAACTTTGCTCTAGTGCAGAAGTAAAGACGCCCGTGTGGTGCAGCCGACTGCCGGGGAAAACGTGTTACTTAATTTTTTTGACACAGTTGATTCGTCCTTGGCGCTTAAAGTTTCTGAGGCCCTTTAGTGTTTTTTTTTTTTCCAAATTGGCTTCCCAACTTGTTTTAGCTCGGAAGCAATTTCTTGTAAAAAGACAGCAAAACAATCGCAGATGGCCTGTGTTTCCAATGTTACGCAATTAATCTTGGGTTGTCTCTTTTCACAATGGACATGAAACAGAAAACTGAATTTCATCTCTGCATCGCCACCCGTGCAACTCCGACAGTCGTTTGGTTTTTTTTTTTTGGTTTTTTTTTTTAAGAAAAGTAATGCTGCTTTAGCATCAGCCAGTTTGTCCGGTCCACTTTCCCGCAGTTGCGCCTCAATCTGCTGTAAACATCGTCTGTTTTGAAAAGTCATGTAACTTTCGCTTTGTCCTGTACCTAAAAGCAAAAATGTTTCAATTTCAGTTGCTTTAGAAACTTGTTTGGAAAGCTACTTCAAGTGTAAAAACAACTTTTTTCAGAACGTGCCCGTTTCCATTTTCTGGTTCTGAATTTGGAATTGCACTTTAAGCAGGTTTAATGGAAACCTGCCATCAGGGAATTGTGGGAGGCTGCTTTTTCCACTTTCAAATGCCACACAAGCCCAGTCCTGTTCAGTTGGGACGTGCATGGGTCCTGAGTACGAGGGATCGCAGTATTTATCTGCCTCACTGAAAGGATAGCTGGGTAACTGGTGGCCGAGAGGAATCCAGAGCGCGTTTGGAGCTGGGAGGCTATTCCCTCGCCATCATCTCTACAACCGTCAGGGTCGCAAACCACACAGAACACGTATGGAAATACCATCATGTTGCCAAAACAAACACAGACACCAGCCAGGAGTCAGCACCTCACAACTCACGTGGTCGGTGTCAGCAGAGTGTGAACGCACACACCAGGCTGTCGTGCTTCAATTGTGTGCCAGTAATTATAAAAAAGCATTTTGAACAAATGGAATTTAAAAATGCTTAGGATGGCATTTAGAGACGTGTAAAAATTAGGACACTCAACTAAACATTCAGTTCTTTATTAAATGTTCATGTCAATGTCTAACCTTGTTTTTATTTATCTCTGGAAAATAAAAAGATTTAATTGCTGGTAAACAGAAAAAATTAACCTTAATCTATTCATTAAACAAAAGATAAACAAAAATGTATATTCTAACTGAGGAAAAGGTTAGGACACCCTACTCCCCTAAAAGCTAGTATTATCCCCTTTGGCTGAAATAACCGCAGTGAGACGCTTCTTGTAGCATCTACCAGTCTCTGTCATCGGTCTGGGGAAAGTTTGCCTCCTCAATATAGAATTCTTTAAGCAATGAGATGTTTGAGGAGTTTCTTAAATGTACAGCCCGTTTCAAGTCACCCCACAGCATCTCAATGGGATTAACATCTGGTGTTTGACTCGGCCACTCCAGGACTCTCCATTTCTTAGTTTTTCTTCATTTCTTAGGATTTCTTAATCCTTGGTGGATTTACTGGTATGTTTTGGGTCATTGTCATGTTGCAGGGTCCAGTTCAGCTTCAGCTTTAACGTTCTTGCAGATGGTCTCACATGTTCCTCAAGCACCCTCTGATACACGGTAGAATTCATAGTAGATTCTACGGTGATGAGCTAGCCAGGTCCTGCTGCAGCAAAGCAACTCCAAACTATGACACTTCCACCTCCATGCTTTAAAGTTTGTATGAGGTTCTTTTCCTGGAGCGCTGTTGCTTTATACCAGACAGGTCCTCTGCTCTAGTGTCCAAATAATTCAATTTTAGACTCATCTGTGCAAAGAGCATTATTCCAAAAGTGCTAGTCCTTTTTCACGTTCTCTCTGTCAGACTTCAATCTGGCCTTGATGTTTCTCTTAGAGAGCAAACGTTTCCTCCTTGCACTCCTCCCATGTAGTTAAAGTTGTGAACTCTTTCTGATGGTAGAGGCACGTTCACATTAACAGTAGCAAGAGCCTGCTGTAGGTCTCGTTATGACAATTTAGAGTTTTTGGTGAATTCTTTTAGCATCTTACGGTCTGCTCTCGTGGTTTTGAACTTGTTTGGATGGCCAGACCTAGGCATGTCGGCAGTTGTCTTGGAAGTCCTCCACTTGTAGACTATTTTCCAGACAGTGGATTGGCTGCTTGCACATTCTTTTGAGATCTTTTTAAATCCCTTCCCAGACTTATAAGCTGCTACAATCTTCTTTCTGAAGGCCTCAGACAGCTCTTTTGATCTCACCATGGTGTTCACTCTCACCTCAACAGTCAGGAGCACCAATCTAAATGTCTGAGGTTTAAAAAGGGCAAACCTCCTTCAAAATGCTGAGTAAGGATGTTCTAATCATGTGCACCTGATGTGCTGATGTACTACACCTGTGTGTGAATTGAGCCATTTTAATTAGGAGTAAAGTTGGGGGTGGAAGATTTTGAAAAGTCTCTTCTTCAGTTTTAATTGTTATATTACTTGAATCTCCCAGTATTGTTCAAATTGAGATTAAATATCCATATGTCCAAGAATTTTACATAAACACACAGGCTTTCACAGGGTGTCCTAATTTTTTCCACATAACTGCATCCACACTGAAAAAACAAAGTCATACTAAACTCCTCATCTTTGAGAGCTCGGAGCTTTCAGAATTTGCTGGAAATTAGCAACTAGAAGAAGGAAGATGATCCAGAACACGAGCTAAAAGATCAAGTTCCAGACACATGTTGCTCTTGTAATAACAAGGGGCAGCGGTGGCCTAGTGGTTAAGGCGTTAGCCGCATGATCGGAGGATAAGGGGTTCGAACCCCTTCCCAATAGGTTGCCCTGAGGTACCCTTGAGCAAGGTGCCGTCCCCGTCACTGCTCCCCGGGCGCTTTCAATAGCTGCCCACTGCTGCACGGTGTTTGAGTGTGCATGGGTTAAATGCAGAGGTCCAATTTCGTTGTGGTTCACTGTCTGCTGTGCTGTGACCTCACAATGACAAGGGTTGTCACTTTCACTTTTTTTCACTTTTTTCACTAACAGGTCTCTCGCATATCTGGGAGCAGGTTTGAGTTTTGTCCATTGAAGCTTAACATATAAAATGAAAAATCATACAGAAGCCAGATAACATTTGTCTTGTGATCCCACTACTGTTTTTTTTTTTTTTTTTCCACCATTCATATCGAGAGGTTCGCTGTCCTGAGCTGCCTTCCAAAATGGGGCCTGCTCAGGAGTTGGGTATGTAAGTTTTTGTTCTAAGTGAATCAGTTCTTGACCTTGGAGTCAAAATTTGAATCGATCCTGAAAATATACCATCACAGCCCATCCGTTTGCTCGACCCCCTCTCAGCATCCCAAGCTGTTCTGTCATTGCACCAATGTGGCACCATCTGAAACATCACAGCACTTCCAGTAATCTCCCTGGCCCAAACTAGTCCTGACAGGATTTATTTTTGGTGGAGGTTATTAAGAAATGTTATGACAGCTTTGCGTGAATTACTGTTTGGGTGAAGGCCAGAACGCCTCCCGCCACCTGTGCCCTGTGCGAGGGCCGCTGCTGTTCTGCCAATTGATCAAGTTTCGCATGATTAGCATGAGGCTACTCTACAGGGAAGAGTCCAAAGTGACACGGCTGGCTTTGAGTGACAAAGCAAGATCAAAGGCAAGCCTTAATATCGAATCCAAATCCCTTACTTTTGAGTTATTGGAAAAGCTTCCACCCAAATTGGTTGTCGTGTTTGTCCCTGAGTGTGCGCATCACACAGATCAAATTATCACTACCGTGCGGATGGTCAAGGTTGCGGAACATCTGATAACCTTTTTTAAAAAAAAAAAAAAAGGCAGACTCAACTCTTCTCAGAGAATGCCCTTCATCTAGAAATCCATCTAGTGTTTGACCCAAATTGATTTGCCAAGTTTCTTGGGTATTCTAGGAAATGCTGATATCCAAAGCTTTTTTTTTTTAGTTCATGTAATGCGTGTGTGTTGTCCACCCTCTACGGTCTTATGTAACTGTAGTTAGATACTACTTGCAGCTAAATCTTTTAAAAAGTTAGCTTACATACTGCCCTCTAGTGCCAAGAGCATGAAGAGTGTGAAATTAACACAAGAATAGCACCCAAACCACGTGTTAGAAATGCCTCCGTTAGAAGCCTTTAAGCTGTGTGGAGATCAGATTGGCTGCGTCTGCTTTTGGGTTTTGAATGGGACTGGGCTTAAAAGAGAGTGATGCTAAAATGGGTTCAAGGACTTCTTGTCTTCTGCCATTCTGCGATGCTTAAGAAAATTGTTAATGTTTAAGTTGCTGAAG
Source organism: Hepsetus odoe (assembly GCA_017165825.1). NCBI lineage: Eukaryota > Metazoa > Chordata > Actinopteri > Characiformes > Hepsetidae > Hepsetus > Hepsetus odoe. The sequence goes on along the minus strand of CM029385.1, from coordinate 12,174,306 downwards.
TATTTATTAAAACTCCACATAACTTGCACACGTACCATAAATGCAATCACAAAATGTCTGCATAGCATATTTTTTTGCATTTAATGAGATTGAATGGTCCATATTCATTAAGACATGATCTCAACCAAATCCACTATTCTGATTTTCTGCCTACAAGACCTGCTCAAAAGGGCTGTACAAAGGCCAACATCAGACTTAATTGCTAAACCTTTCCACTCCAAGACTCCTAAATATCTGGAAAAAGCAGCTCACACATGCTTGTATCAATCACTCACACACACACGCACACAAAGAAGAAAAAAAATCTATACTCCCACTTTATCTGGAAGGTCTTATAGATGATCTACAGATTAACTGTTTAACTGAAATCGAGTGAGGAAACTGGGATTATGGTAATGATTATTCACCTAACATCTATCTGGATGACTGCTGGATATCCAATCAAGCTTCTTCAAATCATCGATAATTACCTGTCCAAATAAAGAGTTAGCACAAATTATAGCTAATGCATAATCTGCCTATGCATATCTACAACACACACAGTCTTCATACCATCTTACTGTGGAGGAGAAATGTGTACAAATTTTTAAGCAAGACAATCTTGGCACCAAAAGCGCAAAAAAAGGCACAAAGAGCTTCAAAATACGGGAAAGCAGTCTCGAATGAACCAAACCTGACTTGAAGTCAGAATGCTTAAAGGCAATGGTTACAATCTTAGTACAAAAAAAAAAAAAAAAATGATATAAAATTATTTACATCAAACACATTTTTTTTTTTGCATAAGTACTAATATGCACACTGACTATATTACAAAGCAGTGAAATGAGTAAAAAAAAAAAAAAAAATCTTCTGAAAAAGTAACAAAAAGTACCTTAGAACTTCATTAATTTCTCATTTCTTTACTTCTTTAAGTAATCCCAGTGCTCCTTAACAAAACTAAATGGAGAAAAAGAAAAAAGAGGGAAGAGTTATGGTGACCAACTGAACAATATGTGCATGTAAAGAATCTATATTTTCCCTAAGTGTGTATTTTATCACTGCAGCAGTTTTTAAATCATTCCTCAGGCAGCCCAATTTGCTATTCTTTCCCATTAATTCTACTCAGGAAAATAAATAAATAAAAAGCTCACAAGGTCCCTAAGAACTTGTAAAAAATAAAAATACTCCATATATTTTAAGTAAAAAGGTCCAATGGGTGTTTTAAATCATGCCCTTTTAATTAAATCCCAAGCGCACTGCAGTTGAATTACACTTACATAGTGTCACCTTGTGGCCACACTGTGTCATAGCAGTACAAAGCCCACATGTGACTATTTAAGTCTTCATTTATTATTATATAAAACTAAGTCTCAGGGACAGCTTAATCATGCATGTTGTTACAGCTGTGCTATAAAGTGTTGCATAGGAGGTCTTCTTACCTTCCATCGGTTGCCGCACTCGTTGCACAACACAAAGGTGGTCATCGGTTCATCAGCGCTACGCGTCTGAACCTGCAAGCAAGGAGAAAACAAGCTTACACGCAGCGTTCCATCCAAGACAGCCTGTGAAGTTAATGCACTCTGATATACATGCTAGGACTCCTCCATTCGTATCAAGAGATTTGCAGGCTCCAAGTTGGAAGGCAGGTGATGGCCTGCTCAGAGTGGGGTATGTGAACATGGTTGATTCTGATGTAAAAGATGCAAAGGAAGCAACTACTAGACTGTCATTTAAAGTTTGTTTAGACAAGCGCGTTTTAGGAAAGCTGAGCTGGTAATATAGCACATGCAGTCAATCTGATTTTTTGCATGTTTCATCAGTTTACATTAGTGGTGTTACATCCATTGTTGAAGCTTCATGCCATTCTGGGAGCTAAAAACTGTTGAGGAAATTGAACATTTTTACACAGATTTTATACTTTCCTTTGGGATCAGATGCATTTCTAACACACTATAAGTTACAAAAGACTGTGAAGGACACTTCAGGAGAGTTCTTGAAAATCCTCAGAATGTAGGTGCCGTTTCTCATCTGTATTCAAAATTTTTCTTCTGATTGGAATAGCCCTTGATGACATAGCTGCCTATAAATGGGGCTTGTGTCAAAGGTGTGAAAGGCTGAAAGTGAAAATTTTGTCATTGTAAACACACTACAGCGCACACACAGCACAACAAAATCAGTAGCTGCCGTACATCCAGCACCCAGGGAGCGGTGATGGGGACAGCACTTTGCTCAAGGTTATATCGTGGTAAACTACTGAACTCAAACCCAAAATCCGCAGATCATGGGTTGGAGTCCTTAACCACCAAGTCACACCACTGCCCTGACTGGCACCACAGCCTACCTTGCATAAGTAATCTAGCCTGTGTAATTAACAACCCCATTATATAATGCCAATAGCAAAAAAAAAAACAAACCAAAAAAAAACCCCATTTATACCTACACACAAAAATAAGCACTGGTGGCCAGTTTCCCATCTGGTTCGTACTACTACCAATGTTCTCCCATTCTCCATCCGTTCCTCCCCCCCTCCCAACAAAACTCCTGTTCTTTAGTTTAGTTTTTGTCTAAATTAACGGTTCATAAGGGTGCAGCGCTAACTAGCATGAACTCTTGCAGTGTTAGTCTTCTCTGTTGCTCAAAGTTTTCTGTGTCATTCAATGTTTGTACATTTAGTCTACTATGACACTATGTACTCTATGGTATAATTTACTATTTTTGTGCTAAAAAATCGTTTAAAAAAATATGTATATATTTACATAAGGTTTGTACGGTCTGGAATGGATTAATCATATTAACATGCAATCTTATGGGGAAATTACATTCGGGTCACGTCGAATTATGATGGTGACCAGAGGTTCCACTGTGTGTGTGTGTGTGTGTATGTATCTTTTTTTTTTTTTTTTTTAAAACAGATAAGACATACCTGAGTGTAAGTGCAGCTCTTGCCCTTGCACTTCCCACAAATGAACATGTCAGTTTCAGTGCCGCCCACTTTAGAGAGCTGGTGTTCCCTGATGGATTCTTTAGTCAGTGCCTTCCTCATCTCTTTCAGCTCTGCACTTGCCATCTCCTGTAACACACGTGTCCCAAATGTACATTACTTTCTGAATAGCTTTAATTCCAGTATTCAGTTTTCACATTTAAGGGCCAAAACAAATTGCTCTTCATTTTAAATTGGCTGTTTTTGAGAAGGAATGGAAAACCAACACCTTTATTTATACTTGTCTTGAGTATTTCAGCATAGACCGTTTATAAATAAATAAATAAATAAATAAATAAATAAAGCCAAACGGGGCAGTCAGTCAAAGCAGAAATCATGTACATCCATCAGTTTTCAAAAGTACAGCAATGAAAATAGTCTGTTCCATTTTAAGAAATAAAAATGTTTTGAAAAATGGTTCAAATACCACTTAAAGTGCTTCTATTTTGTTTTGTTTTTTTTGGTGTGAAAGTGAAAGTCAGTATTCTTGTCATTGTGAAACACAGCACAGTGTTTCACAACTTCTGCATTTTACCCATGCACACACAAGCAGCAGGGGGCAGCTATTAAAAGCACCTGGGGAGCAGTGCTGGGACAGTACCTCACAGCAACCTACTGGTCTGGGATTCAAACCCACAAGCTTCTGATTCTGGGACCTAGTCCCTAACTACTAGGCCACCACTGCCCAATAATGTCAAGTGAATGACATAAGTAGGGAACAGTCTGCAAAATATTACCTTTAAAAATGACCACAGCTAAACTAACATAGGAAAAATAAACATGCCTTACAGGCATGAACGTGATGCAGTTTTAACACACAAACCTCCGCCGTCATGGTGGCGATGCGCTCAGGGGGGATGTTGCCACACAGCACATTGCGCCGCAGATCAGGGTTCTTCTGGTCTTTAAGGTTGGAGATGCGGCTCCTCAGCCTTGTCTTGTACTTCATGTCAGTGGACTTAAACTCTTTGTAGATCCGTAACATGAAAATCAGTCAAGGAAATACTGAACTTAAAGTCTTAACACTGCATTGCACTGCTCAAGTGTTTATAGTTCTCTATGCTATTTAAGCTATTAGGCTTGTACTGGTGGTTATTGTCTGACTCGAGAGAGAGGCACACTTAGAAGCCCAAATTTAGCTTCATTACAAAATTAATAATTGTATAGGAAAAGGATATAGTCTTCAATCTCAGCTGCCAAGAGCTCACAATCTGCTCCAATTGTTTTATAATCATCTGTGAAACCAAAAAAACAGTATTGACGAAAACACTGACAATTCCATCTAAACACTACCCCTCATCTCACAGGCAACTGGTGGTTTTATCAACGCATTATAATTGTCTTTATGACTGAAGCATTTAGAAATTGTCTGCATCATAGTATTTTAAAAGCTTGTAGTAGTCTGCTATAAGTACAAGTGTACATTCACAAACCCACGACCACAACCGCTGACTGTTTTGAATGGGCAACCATAACCACCATTGTCGCTTGCTCGAATGCCATTTTGCTTCAGCTCAAGACTAATGCCTACTACAAAGAAGTAAGAATAACTTGGTTTTCAAAAACACTGCACATCGAGATAGACATATACCGTCAGATCAAGTACTTCACAGGTTTCAAATACACAGTTAAAATGTGTAGATTTTGCTTTTTTTTTTTTTTTTTAAAGTTTTTTCCTTCTTTTAAGATTCCAGTATCATGTACACATTCCAGACTGGTGGTCAAAAAAAAACAAAACACACACATCATTGCACAACGCTCAACTCCTCTGTACTGAGCAGGTCTGGATTTACCATCTGTCTGCAGGGCCGAAACCAGCAGCTCCCTGCATTTGGAGCGCACGCTGTCAGTGCTGACTGGAGCAGGAGGAAAGGAGGTGAACTTGGGTGTTGTAGGAGTGGTGGGAGTGGTGGGAGTCTTTGGTGTTTCTGGTTTTTTACTGTAACCAAAGAAAAAAATAAAAATGTAAATCTCTATACAAGCTCTTATATAATGACTTTCATAAGGGGCTATAGAGACAGTGATGTTTACAGAGTCGATTAGCTTTAACACAATACTGCAGGGAATTTCAACCTGAAAGAAAGACAACTTTAGCCTCCTTTAAATGTACCTGTTACACAATAAATGATCAGCATACTGTACGTATGTACTTGTGTGTGGTATAAAACGGAAAACTGCTTAAGCTGCTTTATTTAATCTCTGGTTATCTAGTACAGCAGAGAATTTTGAAACCAACACAAAATGAAGAATTCATTTCCTTTATAAGCTGGAGCATAATGTATTTAAATATTTTCTTACCTTCAACATAGTTCTGTTTTTACCTTTATCTAAAAATGCTGTATGTACACTTTCAGAGCACCACAACATAAAATACTGTCTCAGTGAGAAAAACCAACATACTGCTAAAAAGTGTTCATGTGAAAATAGATCAGTATAAATGAGATGTATATTTTAGACATGATACTTTGTTTTGATAAGTGATAGCAATATCCTGTCGGGTTTTTAGCATGTGATGACAGTCGCATTGTACCAGCATGCCTAACTCTCGGTCACCAGCACTACCAAGATCACTGCTTACTATTTATTCCGCCTTGTCATTTCACCAGTCTTTCATACCTAAAAATTGTAACTCATTCTACAATGAAGTCCCACTATCTCTCAATTGCATGGGTCCTTACAGAGGTTCTCTACAAACGGAAAAAAGTGAGCTGGTTCAACAGACAGCCCCAAGGTTAAAAGAATCCTGAATGGGACTGGTTCAAGAACAGGTTCGCTGTTTGTGGAAAAGGCCTCAAAGAAAAACACACCTGACATCGCTGGACCCAGGACTGTCTTTTGAAGATGACTGAAATGAGGGTCCTCCCTTTTTCTCCTCGGACTTGCTCTCTGAACCGTCTGTGAAGGGAGGAGGAGTGAAAGTTCAAGTCCTCCACTTAATGGAAAGTCTAGCTTTGCATTATTAACCTCTACTACGTTATGCTCTCAGCCAAAGGTCATTTAAAATAGCTGTCCAGTATCTGACTCATCTGCATTTACCACAATAATCTGATCAAGGCATGCTTTGATTAAATACATACACAACACCCCCCCTTTTCAAATGCAGGCAACAACTAATGTGTGATCAAAATAAAAGGTGTGTCTTAAAAGTTTGGTGAATGGTCCAATATCTCAACGGCAACACTGTTATCCAGAAACATATTAAAAAGGAACGATCCTTGACTCAGTGCAGCGTATCTGTCCTTGATCATCCACACACTCCCCTGATCTAGCACCTGCAGACTTCTTTCTGTTTCCCTGCCTGAAGAGGGTCATGAAACATGCACGTTTTATGGACATGCCTCCAATCCCAAGGACAGCGGTTCAGCAATCGATTCCTAAACATTCCTTTTCTGACAGTTTCCAGAGATTTATAAACGTTGCATAAAGTGTGTTGGGTTAAATCGCGATTATCTTAAAAGCAATTTTTTTTTTTTTTTTGTTCATTTTCTGATACCATTCACCAAACTTCTCAAGCCAATGTTATCATCATGAAAAGGATGGATGGTTATACCTTTCCAATCAGAACTGTGTAAACTGCAAACATTAAAACATCTCGATTCATCTCAAATAGATTTGCTTATGTGGATTCTGTCTGTAAGGCAGAGGTATCAAACTGCATTCTTGAAGGGAGGGTGTCCAGCAGTTTTGGTAATTTCCCTCCTCAGACACACCTTGTCCATACTTATTGCCCAGTGTAGAGAGTAACTGTCAGACTACACCGGTCCTTCAGGAATGGAGTTTGAAAGCACAGCTTTCAAGGTAAGTTGAAGCACATGGGATATTTTAAGGAACTTTTGGACTAGCATTGTTGCTCTGACCATCAAAAACATCTTGACTAATCAGATACACAAGCGACATTTGTAAACCAACTACCTTTACAAGAAATTACAGTTTGAGTATGTGCTGGCTGTTTTTTTCTCCCCCACAATGAATAAAGTACAAATGTACCAAGCAGTTTTTTCCAGGCCTTGATGAGCGACTTTGCCAGAGACTGCACCTCCTCATCCAAGCTTTGCTTCCTCACGGCATTCACAGACATGCCAATTCGTGTGGACTGAAAGACATGCAAAAAAGGTTTATGATAATGAAAAAAGTGAAAGAGCAAAACATTATTATTAAACAGGAGTACTTCTGAACATTTGCATTTCCTTTTGGCTGAAGAAGTAGTTCTAACAATGACAGACATGGTAGCGAGGAGCCTCTTGACACTGCCATTACCACAGTCTCTCTGCCTGCACTTACAGCGGAGGATTTTGGAACATTTTAAATCCAAGGTCAACAACCACAGAGGCTTCACCAAACACGCTCTCACTCCCAAGGCTGACATGAATAAACGAGCAAATTACTACATTCGATACCCATTATTTCTACCACTGTTTCAGTACCAGCTGCTGTAAAACAAACCTGATTTTGGATTTAATGTCTGATTTAACAAAATATTAGATTTAGCCCTCAGTTTAGGTGAAACCTTTAAATTAAAGATTAGGCAACATTCAAAAACAACTTTTTATTGCACTCTAAATAATGTGACAATGATAAACAGCTCAGTGTGGGTCTGAAGCTGATAAAATAAGGGAGATCTCCATCTATGTAAAAATAAATGTTTAAATGGTTGGCACTGACTGAACTCCATGTTCGAACTCCAAAATTATCTCTTCAATATTGTCTTCACACAGACAAGTCTCAAAGTAAAGGCTACAGCCCAGCTAGGAAAACTCGCTAGCAGTATTCTCTTACACAATCGAAACGGCCTTGGCTGACTGTGATTGGATGACTTTAGATACAGCAGTGTAACTTGTAAGCCTTACATTTAAGACTCATTACACTACAGACTCTAATGTGATAACATGAAACACAAACTGTGGCAGCCTTTAAAAAATTGCAGTCCACTTAGCCTGAATCCTCAGTCTTGTTATTAAATTTTGTTTGAAATTTAATAACAAGATTGAATGTATAGTATTCATTATTCAATCCTCAAACTAATGACTAATTATTTATTTAATCATATTTCAATAATAACAGTCCATACTAAAATCAACCTCTGCAGGAAGAAAGACTGAAAATGATTTCTTCCTCCTGAATAAGTGCCAACAGATACACTGCCAGCTTTGGTACTAGGCCCTGGATTATTTCCCTCTTGCCACAAACTCAACCAGAGCACACTTTTAGAAATCAGTTTACTGGATAGTTTACTGGTCATAAATCATAAATACCCAGGTGTCGCAAAACTATAAAAGAAAAAATAAATAAATAAAAGGAAATGCAAGGTATATACAAACCATACAGAGGTCTAAACAATCTGCAGAGAATTTATCAGTGTAAAAAGTTTTTATATATATTATATATACACATACACACAGTTTTGTGATAAAATTAGGACACCCTGTGAAAGCCTATGTGTTTTTGTAAAATTCTTGGACATATGGATATTTAATCTCAATTTGAACAATACTGGGAGATTCAAGTAATATAACAATTAAAACTGAAGAAGAGACTTTTCAAAATCTTCTGTAAAATACAAATCTACAAAAATGTGATTTCTGGTGAGGAATAAATTAGGATGCCCCCAACTTTACTCCTAATTAAAATGGTTCAAATCAAACACAGGTGTAGTACATCAGGTGCACATGATTAGAACATCTTGACTCAGCATTTCTGAAGGTTTGCCCTTTTTAAACCTCAGACATTTAGTTTGGTGTGCTCCTCACTGTTGAGGTGAGAGTGAACACCATGGTGAGATCAAAAGAGCTGTCTGAGGCCTTCTGAAAGTAGACTGTAGCAGCTTATAAGTCTGGGAAGGGATTTCAGTCAGTCATTGTCTGCCGCTTGTCCCAAGCGGGGTCGCGGGGAGTGCTGGAGTCCAACCTAGTTCACACAGGGCGAAGGACTATTTCAAAAGATCTCAAAAGAAATGTGCAAGCAGCCGATCCACTGTCTGGAAAATAGTCTACAAGTGGAGGACTTCCAAGGCAACTGCCGACATGCCCGGGTTTGGCCGTCCAAACAAGTTCACCCCGAGAGCAAACCGAATGATGCTAAAAGAAGTCTCCAAAAACCCTAAAATGTCATCAGGAGACCTACAGCAGGCTCTTGCTACTGTTGATGTGAAAGTGCCTCTAACATCAGAAAGAGACTTCACAGCTTTAACTTCTTGGGAGTATGCATGTCAGTGGAGGAGGAAACCTTTGCTCTCCAAAAGAAACGTCAAGGCCATACTGAAGTTTGCATGAGAGAACGTGGACAAGAACCAGGACTTTTGGAATAATGTTATTTGCACAGACAAGTCTAAAATTGAATTATTTGGACACCAGAACAGAGGACATGTCTGGCATAAACCAAATACAACATGTCAGGAAAAGATCCTCATACCAACTGTGAAGCAAGGACGTATAAGTGTCATGGTTTGGGGATGCTTTGCTGCAACAGGACCTGGCCTGCTCACCATCATAGAATCCACCATGAGTTCTACTGTGCATCAGAGGGTGTTTGAGGAACATGTGAGACCATCTGCAAGAACATTAAAGCTGAACTGGACCCTGCAACACAACAATGACCCAAAACATACCAGTAAATCCAGCAAGGAGTAGCTGAAAACTAAGAAATGGAGAGTCCTGGAGTGGCTGAGTCAAAGCCCAGATTTTAATCCCATTGAGATGCTGTGCTCAAACATCTCACAGCTTAAAGAATTCTGCATTGAGGAGGCAAACCTTCCTCAGCCTGGGAGATGCTACAAGAAGCATCTCAATGCAGTCATTGTAGCCAAAGGGGGGACACTAGCTATAAGGGGGTACGGGTGTCCTAACGTTTTCCTCAGTTAGAACACACATTTTTGTTCAACGAATAAATCAATGTTAATTTTTCCAGATATAAATAAAAACAAGATTAGACACAGATATGTGAACATTTCTTAATAAAGAATTTAATATTTAAGCACGTGTCCTAATTTCTTCACATGAGTGTGTGTATATATACATAAAAAAGGGGTGATATGGTCAAGTGGTAGGATACTAGCCTATAGACCAAAAGGTCACAGGTTCAAATCTCACCTCCAGCTCTACCACGATTGGGTTCTGGAGAAAGACCCTTAAGCCAGAGTAGCTCCAAAACAGGGGCCTTTTGAACTAATTTGCTCAAACCTGAGAACACGTACCGAGTTTGACCTAAAACAGGGACCTTCTTAGGAAGGCACCTCTCAGATGTGTTTAAACTCAAATAGGCATCATCCTGACATCCCATGAATAAACCCTGTAGGGAGCCTAAATCAAACTCTTCTTACAGAGCCCAGCGCAGTTTTAACTGACCATCAAATAAAACCTCATCACGGCACCCGCTCCTTCTCTCAGCATCACTGGGAGACCACAACTCAGGGAGCAGAGCTGAATGATATTTCATAAATCATTACATCTCTCTAACTGTCAGCAGACACAGCTCAGGAGAACATGCCCTGGAAAAAGCAGAAGGATATTAACAATCAGAAATGGAAACATTAAAAGCTACACCTTTAAGGAGAGCCTTCTCCGGCCAGCTGACTGAAAAGGCCCGAAAGGAGGACCTTCAGATTTCTAATGAGATTAAAGTGAACAAGTGCTGCTGGTCTACCTGTAGGGTCTCCAACGACATTTTCATGTTCTTCAGTTCCTTTAGCAAGTCCAGGGCGCCATCCTAGAGTTCAAACAGGAAGAAGAGAGGAGTGAGTGACGATATTGCACCGGCTCAGCTTCACCCACAAACTAAAGGAGCTGTAGCTTCAGCGCTCTAGCCTCCCGTCAGTGCCCGTCTCAGCCACCAGAACACAGACCGCATAACTGGGTGAAAGGGCCCTCCAGCTTTTCCTTAAAGGAAACTGAAGCAGTGTGTGCATTTTGTGAGGTGAAATGTGGCGAACTGAGGGAGTTTGTCGGCCGCGGAGGGAAATTGGAGAAGGACCAGTTTGCCAGCTCATCAGCTCCGGCAGCACCGAAACAACCGTGCCGCCGCCGCCGCCGCCGAGCTGAACAGGTTGGACAGAGAGCGAACAAAACGCACTAAAACGACATGTTTTCACAGCCTCATTGGGACAAATGGAGGCTGAACAGCTTCAGCGCCCTCACTTCACCTCAGGCAGCGGCAGGAGCAGAAACACCCCTGCTCACACAACATCCTCCTGTAAAGTCGGCTGTTTTAAGCAGTGTGCTACTCGCTTCCCAAACCCGTGCAGTTCAGGGTCAAAAACAGCACCGTGCCCACTAGGATTGAAGTTAAAGCTGAAGCACGGCGCGGTGTCTCTCCCAACGGATGCCGTTTTTTCGAACGGCCATCAGTGTAAACGGTGTTTTCCAGAATTTTCCTCCGTTTCTGAGCGCGCGGGTCACCGAGAGTGCCTACCTGCTCCAGCCGACACTTACCGTGTTTTTCTTCTGCACCATTTTGTCCAGCTTCTTTGCGATGCGCTCCACTTCTTGGTCTTTCACCATGTTTAAAACCCTCCTTTTTCCTGCTACTCAAGCTCGTACCTCCATTTATGTGTGCGAGTGGAAAACGCGCCCGCGTGCGTGTGTTTTTTCGCTCTAAATGAGTAGAATCTTCAGCCCGTTTCACGGCTCGTCTGTTGTGGCCTGTTGGATTGTGGGAAATGTAGTTCCAAAGCCTTGTGTAGAATTTTCTTTCTTTATTTATTTATTCATTTATTTATTTTTAACTCTCCCATTTTCCCAGTGGCTTTGTGAAATTAATTGAGTTGTAATAGATTAGTCTAATCGGTTTGATATGTTTGTATAAACTCTAAAGCTCTCGAAATGTCTGAAACTGGTGTGTGGAGGGTGACCAGTTGCAAAGCTGCATTAGCCCTCAGTACAGGCTTTTTGGGGATTTGGTGCACCTTTATTTTTGCTGGATTAAAAAAGGATTTTAAAGTTTGGAGAGGCAGGCCAAATGAAATGTAACCGCTTAAGCATTTGACAAGATTAAAATAACCAAAAACAGATTATTATAAAGGGAAATTTGCATTATTAGTTGAGTTATGAAACGCTGGTACACTATGTGTGTTGAGTAATAGTGCAATGTTGCAAAACTGAGTATTTTTTATAATCATGTTTAGGATTTCTATTAACATTTTATGTACTGTCTAAAACAGAGTGAGCTTATTGGTGGCTTTTCAGGTTATGATGTGCCTGGTGAAGCAGTGGGTAGCGCTGTAACCTCACAGTGAGAGGTTCTGGGTTTTATTTCTACCCAGGGCTTCCTGGATCCTTTCCGTGGGAAGTTCATACATGGATGGGCTTTTACATATAGTTGCAGCACAATAAATAAAGTAACATTAAGCTGTGCACAAAGATCTGTTAGTGTAGCATTTATTGCTTTAGGCCGTTTAAGTAAAACAGACCATTTGCTGTGAAATGGAACAATATATAGTGCTGTTCTCTTTGGAGATAAGTGCACAGATTACACTTTTAAATGTTGTACACAAGCAGCATTTTACAGAAGCTGCACTGTTAAAAGAATTTTCATCGCTTCTATGCTGAAAGGTTAAAGGTCACCCCAACTTTGTAATGCAGTTCTTAAAACTGTTTCTGAATTTCTCAGTGGAGGTTTCTTCAGAGGTGTCTTCAAGGGGAGATGGTGGATGGTTACTAGGATTCTCGCTTATGGACCAAGAGGTCACAGGTTCAAATCTCACCATTGGGTTCCTGAGCATGACCCTTAACTCCAGGGGGACTGTCCTTCTAATCAGGAATTGGAAATCGCTCTGAATAAGAGTGTCTACTAAATTCCGTAAATGGAAATGGAAATGTCTCGTGTACAACCTTCAAGTGGGCAGCTCATATAAACCATCATTCCCAGAGCATGTGAAGGCTTCATCAGTCCAGGTCATTTGGATATGCTAAATTGTCCTTAGTGTGTTTGTCTGTATCTGCCCTAAGATGAACTGTGGGTCTTGAGCTCATGGGTCGCTCCCCCAACCCTGGCTGAGATAAGCGTTTGCTTATCTGGTGAATGCTGATAATGGTTGTTTTTTTAGGCATTGTCAGGAATGCAAGTAAGAAATGTATAATATGATATACTGATCAGGAAACTTTGCACATCCGATTCTTATCTCAGCTGCTTTAAAGAATTATGAGTTTATAATTTTCTCTAGAACGGGGCAATTGACATCAAACCCTGAATCACATTTTAGCAATGCATGCATTTTAGAAAAGCACTTAAACACCCATTTGATACTGGTGTATCAGTCCGCAGAAAGGCCGCCAGTGCTGTACTGTGACTTATTTAACAGATGAGGGCGTTGTTGTTGCACAGCTGAGAAGAACAGCAGCGGCGTGTTGATGTAACGGCCCTGCAGCTTGTTTGAGCTTGGACTTCTTTTCTTATTGGATCATTGGATTTAAATGAGTCACTTTTTTCTGTGTTGACCTTAGCTGCTGAGGTTGGGCCGGTACATAGTCCTGGAGCCATCAGGTAAATCAAAGGGCATCAGACAGGACACATTCCCACAGCAGTTAGGGAATTCCAGCTCAATAACATTGTATAACCTGAAGAATTTGATAATCAGCACTTTTCGAAACACTGGTGTTACTTCTGTCAAGGGCCTAGCTGGCCGCCCCTGTCCACTGTCCTATGCCATAATGTCAGCATTGTGCTGTTTACACTTCCCAAGGGCCCAGTTGAATGTCATCGGCTTGGGGCCCCACAGATACCATGTTAGATGAGCCCATTATGTGCACCCAGTATACATTGTGAAGTGATGTTGCTTGTACTGTTTGTCAGGGTGGTGGCACAGTGTGTAGCACAGTCTAGGAAACCCCACCTCAGCCAAGAGTGTGTCTGGAGGGGGAAAGTACCCCTTGCTAAGGCACCACTCACGTGGGCAGGAAGTGCAGACTTTATCGCTCCTGTAAGGTCATCTCTGATTATAGCCAGGGCATGGTAATTCCAAACCCCTACGTTAGGGCCCATAGGGACTATGCTCACCTGCCAAACAATGCCTTCACAAGTAAGGTCAACAGACCAATTCCTATTTTAGCCCTTTTTTGTGCTTGAATAAATATTAATATTGCAGTGCGCCAAAAAGGGTTGATTTTATTTGAAATGAATGTGTTTTATTTACTTAATCAGCCGTACGGGTCTGCAGATTTGTGTGAATATTGGCTCCTGATGCACAGTTCCTTAGAATAGGTCGAAAATGGTATGGTGAAGAAATGTATGAGAGTACACTGTGACGACAGTGGCAATTTCCTCTCGAAGTGCTTTTCTTGGAGATAAAAAAAGATTTATTTGGTGTTTCAGAAAACTAATATATACAGTACTGTGCAAAAGTTTTAGGCAGGTGTGAAAAAATGCTGTAAACAAAGAATGCTTTCAGAAATATAAATAATGATTGTTTATTTTTATCAATTTACAAAATGCAAAGTGAGCGAACAAAAGAAAAATCTAAATCAAATCAATATTTGGTGTTACTAACTTTTACCTTCAAACCAGCATCAGTTCTTCTAGGTACATTTGCACAAAGTCAGGGATTGTGTAGGATTATAGTCAGTGTATGATCAACCAATTTTACCAAACAGGTACCGATGATCATCAATGTCACATGGAGGTTGAAACACAGTCGTGTTTGGAACAACCTACCAGCCGAGTTCCTTCAAAAACTGTGTGCAAGTGTACCTAGAAGAACTGATGCTGTTTTGAAGGCAAAGGGTGGTCACACCAAATATTGATTTGATTTAGATTTCTCTTTTGTTCATTCACTGCATTTGGTTGATTGATGAAAATAAATGATTAACACTTCTATTTTTGAAAGCATTCTTTGTTTACAGCATTTTTTCCACACCTGCCTAAAACTTTTGCACAGTACTGTATATTTTAACTTTTTTACATCTTTTTAAATATCCGTTTTTTTTTGACAAATCATAGAAAAAACTTGTAAATGAGGGTTACATCTTTAAAAACCTTAAAATAATGGTGTTTAAATTTTCTGTTTTTAAGAATGGCGACATTCACTTCCAGGGTGTGGATATTCCTTCTCAGCATAGAAAGTGAAAGTGCCTATTCTTGTCATTGTGAGTATACAGCACAGCACACAGTGAACCACATTAAAATTACACCTCTGGATTTTACCAACACACTCACACACATGCAGCATGGGTCAGCTGTTAAAAGTGCCCAGGCACGGGAACAGTACCTTGCTCAAGGGTACCTCAGGGCAACCTACTGGTCTGGGATTGGAACCCATGACGACCTGATCCTGGGACCTAGTCCCTAACCACTAGGCCACTGCTGCCCCAAAAAGGAAGAGCACTGTTCCTGGAAGTACTGCAATACCAGGATGGGGCAGATGGAGCAAGTTCCTTTTCCCAATCCCTGTTCTAAAAATCTATTTAATATGCAGTGCTCATATAGAGGACGTCTCAGATATTAAACTGATAAGAACAGATACTACTTCTTAGCCAAAAGGCAGGGAAACAAACAAAATATGAAAGTCGTGAGTACACAGCACAGCACACAGTGAACCACAACAAATTGACACCTCTGCATTTTACCCACACACTCACACACCTGTAGCAGGAGACAGCTATTAAAGCACCCAGGGAGCAGTGACAGGGACGGTACCTTGCTCATTTCATTTGTAAATCTGATTATCTGTGAAGTATACTCTATGTATGTATAACAGCAAAGCTAACAAAAAAATCTAACGTAAATCTAATATTTGACCAAGAAAGCCGAGCTACGTCCCTACTTCCTCACATTTTGGATCATGGACCATGGAGAGCACCCTGGGCAGCTGCATCACAACTTGGTACGAGAACTGCAACATCTCCAAGCACAGGTCCCTAAAATGGCTAGCAGAAAAAATTATCTGTGTCTCTTTACTCTCTGTCCAGGACATCTTCCCCTCTCTCTACATCTGCAAACAAACCAGCATTGTGGATGACCCCACCCACCCCTCCTACACTCCTGCTCACTCCTGCCATCTGGGAGAACGTTCTGTAGTGTACGGGAAAGAGTCTCTTCCCCTTGACTATTGCACTTCTTAACCAGAACTGCACTCTTATTTCCATTAGTTGTACACACAAGCTTCCATATTTATCCTGCTCCTTTGCACAATTAATATTTATTAGGATTAGCCTTTGCATCTCACACTCGAAACATCATGCTGCTAAATACAGTGACGTAACGCTGTATTATCACTATAATACTGCATGAGTGCTGTATTCGTTGCTGTTCTGTGCACTGCACTCATGCACTGTCACTGCTCTGTGCTGGATGTACATGCTCTGTTGTGTTGTATTGTCGGAGGTCTTTTGGCATTGTATATTGTATTCTTGTTTTGTCTGCATGTGTAGTCGTATGCCGTGTTCTGTGTCACATTCTGTGTTGTCTTATGTGAAGCACCATGGTCCTGGAGGAATGCTGTTTTGTTTCACTGAGTACTGTGTAAATAATAAAACCTTGACTTGACTTGACTAAAGAATTTGTTTGCTGTTTAAGATTTCTCTTTTTTCCCTGCTTTTCTAGATATACAGTATTTTCTCGTGTATAAGTCGCACAAATTTGTACCAAAATCCACTATAAAAATGGGGGTGTGACCTACACACGGGGAATTAATGTGCGACCTATACACGGGGCATTTCTTCAGTGATCGACACTTCCGCATACAGACCAGTGAATGTTCACATTTCTAGGCAATTATCCTCTAAATCATTACCGTGCTTTCCAATCAAGTAAAATACATAGTGCTACATTTACCTGTAAAAATCAGAAAGTGTCATTCAACACAATGCACAAAAAATCACTTTTATTTCACCAATTTCAAGAGGTATGTGATACATATATGTACACATATTTGCATTTTTGCCTACATGTAATCCAAAATCTAATGTCAATATGAAAAGTGAAAGTGACAACCCTTGTCATTGCGAGGTCACAGCACAGCACACAGTGAACCACAACAAAGTTGGACCTCTGCATTTAACCCATGCAAACACATGTAGCAGTGGGCAGCTATTGAAAGTGCCCAGGGAGCAGTGACAGGGACGGTACCTTGCTCAAGGGCACCTCAGGGCAACCTAGTGGTGAGGGAATCAAACCCACAATCTTCCAACGCAGGGCTAACTCCCTAACCACTAGGCCACCACTGCCCCTAACAACTTCAGTGTTCTTGGGTGTTTTGGAGCAAGGGACAGAATAAAAGGAAAAGGAATTTATTTTTTAATCATTCTTTTTCAATCATTTAAATGTAAAAAGATTAAGAATGACATAATGGGAAATATGGCCTAGTGGTTAGGGCGTCGGCCACACGATCGGGGGTTCGAACCCCTTCCCAACAGGTTGCCCTGAGGTACCCTTGAGCAAGGTGCCGTCCCCGTCCCGCTCCTCCCTGCGATGGGCTGGCGACCTGTCTAGGGGGCGTCCCCCGTCCTCGCCCTGTGTGCGCTGGGTTGGACACCAGCACTCCCCCGTGACCCCGTTTGGGACAAGCGGCAGAAAATGGATGGATGGATAATGGGAAATAATGCATAGTTAATGACGAATTTCACAGAGTTTCATTATTTTTAGTTGTATTTACACTGATAGTCATATGGGGCAGTGGTGGCAGGGGTTGCCCCTGCATCGGAAGATTGTGGGTTAGATTCCCTCACCAATAGGTTGCCCTGAGGTACCCTTGAGCAAGGTACCGTCCCTGTCACTGCTCCCTGGGTGCTTTCAATAGCTGCCCACTGCTGCACGGTGTTTGCATGGGTTAAATGCAGAGGTCCAATTTCGTTGTGGTTCACTGTGCTGTGCTTTGCTGTGGTGTGACCTCGCAATGACAAGGGTTGTCACTTTCACTTTCACTTTCCATGAGCCAGGAGTTGCTATATTTACAAAAACATCTCTTTTTATATATCTCTTTTTTGCTATTCAAAATAGACAGTGAGCCTACTTGTCTCT
The DNA here is from genome assembly GCA_017165825.1 of Hepsetus odoe. Classification (NCBI taxonomy): domain Eukaryota; kingdom Metazoa; phylum Chordata; class Actinopteri; order Characiformes; family Hepsetidae; genus Hepsetus; species Hepsetus odoe. The sequence continues at coordinate 12,156,404 of CM029385.1, read as the reverse complement.
TCAAAATTTATCAATGTACATGTTAATTGTACATGTTAAAACAGTTAAGAAGGGGGAAATAAAGGGTTGTTTTTTCTTGTTTTGCTGTGCCCATACATCTCTCCCAGCAATGGATATTTTAAGAAATCTCCAAACTACAGTAGAACAATGTCTTGGGCATCAGACTACGTGTTCATGACCATTTCACATAAACACTTTTTTATGTGGTTGCTTTTAAAGGCACTAAATGTTTCCAACTTCCGGTTGCTATCGCCACTCTTGAGAATGATGTTGACTCAGTAAGCTCCTGTTGAACAATGCATTTCACATCAAAACACTCTGAATAACTTAGATTATAATTACTTAATTTTACTGAGTGTAACTGTAAAGAGTGTTTTTTTTTTCTTGAAGTGTTCTGTAAAACCAATATTTTATTTACAATGCCCTTTAACATGCCTACTAAAACAGGGCAAATATAATAGGGCATTTTAAATTGACTAGCTTACAAGTGTGTGTTGTTGTGTGTGTGCGGGTGGTAGAACTGAGGGGCGATCTGCTTCCTGACTGCTGGGGTTAAACAGATCAGTGTTTGCAGACTGAAATCAGAGCCATCTTATATTGGCCTTTTTAGCCTCTAATAGAGCTCGCCTGTCATTATATGAGGGTTTAACAGAGCAAAAGCATAAAAAAGCTTTACAGTTTAGCCTCCATGTGACTTTCACCGTCTTGACATTGAAGGATAGCTCTTGGATGCTTCTAATCTTCCCATATGTGTGGTGCTGTTACAATAAGCGTGTTGGTATGTATTTATTATGGAGTGACGCAAACTCCCACCTCTTGCCAAGTCTAACACAGCTCATGAATGATTGGTTAAGTACGTGATTCTACAAGGGGTAATTGAGGACTAATTAGAAGTGTTTAGACTACTGTCTGCATGAAAAGGAGGACAACGACCCCCCCCCCCCCCTTCTGGTCCTCTTTTCCTATCATGGTTTTCTCTCTCTGTGCGCTGAATCAAGGTCGCTTTTGTAAGAAAAAGCATCTCCCTGCTCTTCTTATGTAATATAACAGATCTCAGTCTGTGGTGTGTTCAGTGCTGTCAGCTCATGAACAGCCCTTCATTCAGCTGAATATTGTAGAACATATGTGCTTGGTTCAGCGATGAGTTACAGAGAAACACGGAAAAAAAGAGTAAGAGAAGAAGAGAGAGACTGAAAATCATCCAAGATCTTATTAGAGACAAAGAGGCATTATCCTCTTCACTGTCAAGGGTCCTCTCTGTCTGAGTGCAGAGTGCATGTTCTTGATTTCGAACACATGTATCAGAACACATAAAACATTGCGTTCGGGGCTCGCAGCTCGGGCCAAAGGAACATAAGCAGCCCCAGGCATGGTGTTTCCGCTCTGCAGGAAAGATTTTAACCCACCAGCAATCCGCTGAGTTCACACATCAAACTGCCCATCATTCAGACCCTGCAGCATCTCACATTGCATTTCAAACGATCGTTTAAAGCAGGGGTCATCAGTTCTGGTTTCCTCAGACACACCTACTAAACCTGCTAATTAGCTTTGGGGTGGAATCCGGTGCACGTCAGCATGAAAATCAACCAACTTTGTTTCATTTTCCATAATGTGTGAGGGCAACAGGTCTGGGTAAGCTAACCTGCTCTGCTGTGTGTTGCAGCAGGAGTCCAAATGAATCATCCAGCACCTTTCAAACTTTACATCTCCATAAGTCATCAGATTAAAAAAAAACAAAAAAACACTGGCCACACCACTGAACAGATCGGTAAACACAATATTTAAACAGTCATTCTATATAGCAAAGGTAGGTCTTTAGGCAAAGGAATTGGTGTACTAATCTGTGAACCTTGTAAAATGTATCTTTTCAAAGATGGATCGAGTTTTCTCCAGGCTGTGGGTGAAACATTTACAGGTTTTTGCCCATTTATTCATTTATTCACAAGAAAATGGACCAATACAACTTTCACTGTGCTGCTTCAACTAAGAACAAGTTTGGTTTGACACTCTTTCATGGCCTCCTCAGACAATCCCATTCTCAATGGGATATGTTAATTAGATTATTTATGTCATTGCATTTTCTATCATTCATTTGACCTGATTTCCATTATCATCCATCCACCCGTTCATCCATTATCTAAACCGAATATCCTTACCACAGTAACGCTTGGGGTGGTGGAGCCTCTCCCAATACTTATAGGATGAAAGGCAAAGATGCACCCTGGACAGTCCATTGCAGGACAGGCATCCAGCCAAACATTCACACACATAATCATACAACGGGGGGCAATTTAGCATCTCCATTCCACCTGACATGTACGCTTTTGGACTGTGGGAGTAGGAAACCCACACAGACAGAGAGAAGATACAAACTCCGTACAAAAAGGACCCATTAACCTCAGCTGGAAACTGAACCAAAACCTTTTACCACTATTATTATGATTATTATAATTATTTGCAACAGAATGTTTTTATGTCTCACTTTTATTACATGCCTTAACATTTAAGCTTAACGGCACTACTTGCCTTGTCTAACTAAGGCAGTTCACAGTTCCAGGGTTGTTAATTTAAGCTGACATTATGTTTGGCTTCCTGCCTGTTGACTGAGTTTCACTCTCCACCTGTTGGATGTTTTGTCCTGCAGGACGCAAGAGTTCATCTGTGTGAACACCATGTGGCTTAGCAAATAGAATGTTTTCGCAGTGCTTTGTGCACATAGCAAGCAGCACACAATAGACAGGCTTTGTGTTGATGGCTGTTGCCAGGCTGCAATGTGCGGCCCAATGAAAATGATTAATGGAAAAGCAACCACAAGCAGCACTCATCAGTACAGTTTTGCTTTAAATTGTGTTTGGTAGAGTTTTTTAAAAGAACTGAAGCTGTTCGAGCTGATGTTAAATGTAGTCTTATAGGTACTTCACTGGGGGTAATTCAAGAGGCATGAAAGGAATGATCAGCTGGGTAGAAATAAATGAAAGAAAGATAAATGTATCAACCATCTTATTCTAGATAGAGTTGCTTGTGGTGCTGGAGCCTAAAAAAAGGTAAAAAAATGCAAAGAAACATCCCGGATACACTGCCATACCATCACAGGATAGGTAAACACCCTCAGACCTAGGGAGAAATTTAGCATCTCCAGTACATTTGATATGCATCTCTTTGGACTTTGGGAGGAAAGCAGATCTCCTGTAGAAAATCCACACAGACACATGGAGAACAAACCCAGCCACTAGGGATGCACAAGTCAATGTATTTCTTCGTGCCGGTCCCAAGCCCGGGTACGTCAGGAAGGGCATCTAGGTCACTAGATGGAAGGGTAGTAAGGCCAGGTGTATTGGAGGAGGCTTTAAACCATTCTACCATAGAAGGAGGAATGGAGCAGGTGTTATCCTGAAGGAATAATATGTGAAGAGTGTTTTGGAGGTGAATAGGGTGTCAGGGAGGGTGGTGAGTTTGAAGCTGGAAGTTGAAGGTGAGTTAAAGAATGTTGTTGTGCTTATGCTCCACAAGTTGGTTTTGAAATGTAAGAGAAAGAAGAATTCTGGAGTGAGTTAGATGAAGTGATAGAGAGTGTACCCAGGGGAGAGAGAGAGAGTGGTGATTGGTGCAGATTTGAATGGTCATGTTGGTGAAGGGAACAGAGGTGATGAGGAAGTGATGGGTAGGCATGGTGTCAAGGAGAGGAATGCTGAAGGTCAGATGGTTGTAGATTTTGTGAAAAGGATGGAAATGCCTGTAGTTAATACTTATTTTAGGAAGAGGGAGGAGCACAGGGTGACTTATAAGAGTGGAGGAAGATGTTCACAGGTGGATTATATCCTTTGCAAGAGGGTCAGTCGGAAGGAGATTGGAGACTACAAAGTTAATCAGCATGGTCTGTAGGTTGACCTTGGAGGTCAAGAAGAGGAGGAACGTGAGGGCAGAGCCAAGGATCAAGTGGAGGAAGCTGAAGAAGGAGGACTGCAAGGTGGAATTCAGGCAGGAGTTAACACGGACACTGGGAGGTGTTGAAGAGCTTCCGGATTGCTGGGAAACTACTGCAGAAGTGATAAGGCAGACAGCTAGAAATGTACTTGGTGACATCTGGAAGGAAGAAGGAGGATAAGGAAAAATGGTGGTGGAACCGAGAAGTCCAGGAGTGTATTCAAAAGAAGAGGGAGGCAAAGAAGACATGGGACAGTCAGAGAGATGAAGAAAGTAGACAGGTGTACAAGGAGATGAACCGCAGGGCGAAGAAAGCAGTGGTAAAGGCCAAAGATAAGGTGTTTGGTGAATTGTACAAGAGGTTGGACAGTAAAGAGGGAGAAAAGGACCTTTACTGATTGGCTAGACAGAGAGACAGATCTGGGAAAGATGTGCAGCAGGTCCGGACGATTAAAGATAGAAATGGAAACATACTCACAGGTGAACAGAGTGTGTTGAGCAGATGGAAGGAGTACTTAGAGGGGCTGATGAATTAAGAAAATGAGAGAGAGAAGATTGGATGATGTGAGGCGAGTGAACCAGGAAGTGCAGCAAAAAAGCAAGATGGAAGTAAGGGCAGCAATGAAGAGGATAAAGAATGGAAAGGTTGTTGGACTGCAGTGGGAGTGACAGATGCATTTAAGGTAGAGCTTGGATTACATCAAGGATCAGCACTGAGCCCATTCTTGTTTGCAATAGTAATGGACAGGTTGACGGACGAGGTTAGACAGGAGTCTTCGTGGACGATGATGTTTGCTGATGTATCTGTAGTGAGAGTAGGGAGCAGCAGACAGGGTGACAAAGGTGAAGGAGTTTAAATACTTGGGATCAACAGTTTAGGCGAGTGTGAGGTGAAGGTGGAGAGGTGAAGAAGAGTGAAGGCAGGTTGGAACGTGTGGAGAAGAGTGGCTGGAGTGATTTGTGACAGACGGGTACCAGCTAGAGTAAAAGGGAAGGTTTACAGGACAGTAGTGAGACCAGCTATGTTGTACGTGTTGGAGACGGTGGCACTGACAAAAAGGCAGGAGGCGGAGCTGGAGGTGTCAGAGTTAAAGATGCTGAGAATTTTGTTGGGTGTGACGAGGATGGACAGGATTAGAAATTAGTATATTAGCGGGGCAACTCAGATTAGACGTCTTGGAGACAAGGTTAGAGAAGCAAGGTTGCGTTGGTTTGGACATGTGAACAGGAGAAACGAGGATTATATCGGGAGGAGGATGTTGAAGATGGAGCTGCCAGGAAAGAGGAGAAGAGGAAGACCAAAGAGGAGGTTTATGGAGGTGGTGGGAGAGGACATGCAGGTGGTCACTCTGAAGCAGGAAGATGCAGAGTACCTGAAGAAATGGAGACAGTTGATCCGCTGTGGCGACCCCTAAACGGGAGCAGCCGAAAGAAAAAGAATAAGAAGAAGACACATGGAGAACATGCAAACTCCACACTGAAAGGACGTAGGTCTCTCAAATTGGGAAATGAACCAAGAAACTTCTTGCTGTGAAGAATCACCATTCTGCCCTAATATTAGGAAGTTCAGTGGATGAAGGCATCTTCCCTGGCTTTATTATTTATTGCAGCTCTGGCAATATTGTAATAATGTTACCTTGCTTAAGGATGAGTCTAAATGTAAGCCCTTTTTATTATTAATTCATTTCATAGGCTATTTTGCTTCAGGGCCAAGTAACAAACAAGGCAGGTAGACAGGAAGTGATAAGCATTTATTTGGCTCAGCAGAAATGTATTATGGAATATAAGCCAGTTAAGATTGTGTTCCCTGAAGATAGTGCTTGCAAATAATGGGGATCGAGACAACCTCAACACCAAATGATATGTCTTATGTCAACTGGTACATGATCTATAGGGCTTACAGAAAATTGTATCCCTGTAAAGTACATTTTGAACCAATTAAGAGCACTTTGTAAAAGAGTAACTTTAGACTATAAACTTTTTTTAGACTATAGATTTTAATGATTTGGTCCATCATTCAAATGCAATCCTGGTTTGCACTAACACTGAATTTGAGATTTTCTTCAGATCAGCTTTTGTACTATGAAAAGATCTAAAACCTGGGACTTTTATAGAATATCATTGTTACTTAAAAAGTGGTTTAGCTGATTAAAAGCCTTTCAATATTTTGTTCATGAAGGGTTTGTTGGATACAGGTCTGTAATTACTTAGCACACTACAGACTAGAGTTGGTTTCTTCAACAGCGGTTTCAAAACAGTAGTTTTCACTACACTGGGGTATATGTGTACCAGTCTCACGATATGTGCTCATTTTTTAAAAACAGCTCTGGAGGTTGTGTTATAATACTATATGCAGGTGCAAGATATCATGGAAAAAGGAAAATTTTTCCATCCGATATTAAAGAAAGTACACATTTTATTTGTTCTGGACTTATGTCAAGTGAACACATTTCCATCATAGTTTTTATAATTATAGCCTGAAGCTCAAATAAATTCAAATAAAAAAATCTTGAATTATTAAAATATTTCATTTTTGGTAAATAAAGTATTCAGACCATTTACATATTGTGTATTTTCAGTCAAATTCAGAGGCTAAGCCAAAGAGGGTCATTGTTAAAAGGGCTGGCTGTTCAGAGCTGCTTCAAAGCAAATTAATGAAAGTTGACTGGAAAGGAAAAGTGTGCTAGCAAAAAAGTGTCACAGAGATTACTGCAGCCTTGAGAGGATTGTCCCAAAAAAGCTGATTTAAGAACTTGGAAGAGCTTTACAAGGAGTGCACTGAAGCTGGCATGAGTGCATCAACAGCACAGACGTCTTCAGGAAAAGAAGCTACGACTGTCGCATTCCTAATATCAAGCCAGTCATAAAGCAGAGACGTCAGAAACGTTTTTCCTGGGAGAAAAATAAGAGGGCAGGGACTGTTGATCTGTGGTCTTTTCTGATGAAAAGATGTTATGTTAAAAGAAAAGATAAATGTTATATTTCCTTTGTAAATAAAGGTCAGAGAGTCTCTCGAGAGGCACTGAACACAAGGAGTCCAGAGTGAAGTTTCCACAGTCTGTGATGATTTGGGTGCCATGTCATCTGTCGCTATTGGTCCACTGTTCAAATCAACACAGCTATCTAACAGATTAGAGCACTTCATGCTTCCAGCAACTGACAGGCTCAACAGAATTGCCAGTTTCCTTTTCCAGCTGGACTTTGCACCAGCCCATAGTGCCAGAACTACTACCAAGTGTTTTGCTGACCATGATATTACTTTGCTTGACTGGCCGGCCACCTGACATGACCTGACCTCCATAGAGAATCTGTGGGATATTGTCAAGAGGAAGAAACACACGGCCCAAAAATACAGAGGAGCTAAAGGTCGTTATCAAGACAGCCTGGTTTGCGGTAACACGTCAGCAGTCCCACAATCTGATCGCCTCCATGCCACATAACACTGATACAGTAATTAGTGGTAAAAGAGCCCACACCCGAATTCTGACTGTATAAATGAATATCCTTTTCAGATGTAGGACGTTTCTGTATTGTAAATCCTTCTGATTGATTTTAGGAAACATTCAAAAGAATGAGATTCTGGATTTCTGATTTTCTTAAGCTAGAAGGGATAATTGTAACAGTTAAAGTAAAAAAGGCTTGAGATATTTCATTTCAAGTTTTCCTTTGATGAAAGTTTTCCTTTTTAATCAATTCATTTGTGAGCTTTGTTGGTTTATTAATAGAAATTCTAACCAACCAAACTTTAACATCCTCCCACAACCTCCACCCCACCTTCATACCCTTCCACAGAATTTCAGGGGGACATAAGATGAGTCAGACCTCGAAATGTTCACTTTGAAGTAATGACAAATGTTTTAGTTCTCCATATTCCTGGCATGACTCCTTTCCCTGATATCACAATCCAGTCTGTTAAGATGGTGCCTCTCTCAACAGGAAGTACAGTAATTCAGTCACACAATGACTGCTGGTAAACACATTATACATACACGCACGCACACACAAGTACGCTCCAGCCTTTGGCCTAATAAACTCTTCTGACCCTCCTCAATTGTTTCTGATTGAAAGGGTCACCAAATCTATACCTAAACCTATACGTTCAATTCAATTCTAAACATTTAGTTTTAGTACAGCTGTACTAAAGGAAGTCATCATGACAGTGGCAGCAAACACTCAAAGAAGCCAAAACTCCAAAGGACAGCCCATCCTCCTTTGGGCTACTACAACACTTTCCATACAAGGATCACGGAACAAGGTGTGTGTGTGTGTGTGTGTGTGCGTGCACAGCAGTGATGCTTGTCTTTTTTAACCATGTGTCCACATACTGTCCACTCAAAACCAAAACTTTTTTCAGGTCACACTGCTGTTCTTTTTGTTGTTAAAGGCAGTTACTCAAACTTCATGTGCTCAATGTTAACTTACAATATTTGATATTTCAGAGTTATGAAAATGTAAGTATTCAAAAAATTATTTTCAGATACATTTATTCATTTTTGTTCCCATTTAAACATAAAAACCAATTTTCACATAGTTTGTGATTAAAGCAGACAAATTGTTGGGTTTAAAGCTCAGTTTAAAGGCAACCAGTTGTTTAGTTCAGTGCAGGTCATGACTCAACATCAGGGAAATGTCAGGTTCGGATGAAATTGCTGTTTTGTATTTTTGTATAAATAATATCAAATACATTATCAGATCATCAGCTTCAGCTCTAGGATGTTGGTGAGTTTCCTTACATTTACTGCTCGCATCAGGTCTTTCCACAACATGTCTATTGGGTAAAGGTCATGACTTTTGCTATTCTGTAACATTATTTCTTCTTCCTAAACCATTATTTGGGAGAAGACTTTCTGCATAAACCACTGTCCCAGTTTGACAGATGTGCTTTAGAATTAACAGGTATGATTCACTGTATCCAGCCATCCAGCTGTAGCAAACCATAAGATATACCATAAGATACTACCTCCACCATATTTCACATCTGGGATAAGGTCCTTATGCTGGACCTTTCTCCAAACATTCCCTCTTCCCTAATGCATTCTACTGCCATCTCTTTCTCTTCTTAGTATCTTCTCTCGAAATGCACATAAATGAGCCTTTGCTCTTTCTTGGTCATTGGTTCAGAAGTTTTCCTTCTTTGGCACACTTTTATTAGGTACAAACCACTGAATGCAGGGAACACCCCACAATACCCTCCAGTTCCAATTCCAGTTGTCTCAATTTGGACTTCAGGAATTGACGGTTCACTTACTGCTATACAAGATAACTGGGCCAAGGTACCGTCCCCATCACTGCTCCCTGGGCAGCTTTCATAGCTGCCCCCTGCTGCTCGGTGTGTGTTTGTGTGCATGGGTTAAATGCAGAAATTCAATTTCATTGTGATGTGCTGTGTGTTCACAACTAATGTTGTCCACTTCACCTGCCCAAGCTTTTAATGTTATAAATAATATTGGTGCATGAATATAAATAAGTAAATAAAGGTTACATAAAAATAAATAAATATGAAAACTGAAATATTATTGTGCAAACTGCACTTGGTATAATTTGGTGCCATTACATTAGGATTTGAAAGCAAAAGTACAGTATAAATAACATTAACATTAATACATGGCGGTTAGGGTGGTTATTCCCCTGTGCTGCGCTTTTGGGGCCAGATGCAAATCTCTTTCCTTTGGAAACTTTCTACTCTTGTTCCTAAACTAGCCCTCTCTCCCTCGCCCAAGCCCTGAAGCAGCATTTCCCCATCCCCACCAATTCAACTATTGCCCCTCATTGCCCCTTCTTCTCCCCATCCATTCCTCTGAAAACAGCCCTGCCCTCTAAACTACCCAATTTTGACCCCCTTCCCTCTCCCCAGCAACCCAGAAAGATCCGCTCCTCCTTCAATGAATGACACACTCTCACAGCTGCCCCCTGACCCCATCTCTTCTGATCAGACATCAACATGTTTCAGATTTTTTTTTTACTTTTTGGAGTGCATGCAAATAACATTTAAGATAAAAGAGGTCAGTGAAGACACACATTGAACAAAAATGCAAATTGACAGAAAACATGAAATAACTGAGTGTCTTTTGAAATGGAACCTGAAAATATAAACTGACCTATACTTTACAAATGTGTGTTATAATGTTTTTGTTGCAGACCATCAACACAAACCTCATTTAAGTAAGACAAATGTTGGAGTTTCCTGACAGAAACACAAACTCTTTACAAGGAATAAACTTAAATATAGCATTTTTCTATGTTAAACATAACTGAACAAAAGGAAAAGAGTTAAATGTGCTATAATATGTCTGCATATGGCACATGTGCATTATGTGTATTATGTGCAAATGTGTATTATTGTAATGTGTAATGTGTAATCAATGTAATCAATGTAATCAGAGATGTCTTCTGACCAGGGGGGTGCCAAATTAAGATTCAGTTTTATGTTTTGTGTTTTGACCAAAACAATAAAATTGTACATCGATGTCAACATTGCATAACTGCAATGTTGCTACACCCTGAACTACACCCTGTAGGCCCCCATCTGATCCAGTCCTCCCTGCTCACCACGCGCCTATCCACAGCGTGGGCCTTCCTGTCCACCGCCAAACTTCACTGCTCTGAGCCTCTGCCCTGGCTGTGCCCAGCCTTGACCTCGTGTGTCGGGGGAGCTGAGCGCTTCCCCTTGGCTGGGCTCAGCGGGGCGGCTGGGCTGCTGTGCGGCGGGGCGCTGTGTGGGAAGCCTTCAACACTCTCTCTCTCACACACACCGCTTCGCTCTTCCCCATTCACCACTTCCTCCCGCCGCCTGACATCAGCTCTCCTTCTACTTGCACACACTCGTGCGGCCCCCGGCAACCCCCCCATCACCCTTTTGTTTTTTGTTTTGCCTGTTTGGATCAAGTTGTGTCTTGATTGCCTTTTACCTTCCTTTTTCTCAAAGAATCTTCACTAATATAAGCAGATCAGATGGGAAGTAATGAAATAAAAACACTGTTTGAAGGTACTTTTTTCAAGTAAATGTACATTACCTGAGTATTTATTTTTCAGATCATTTTTTTTATGCATTATCCATTATTTTTAGTTTACATCATTGCATGCTTTCTCATCATTAAGACTGAATTCAAACTAGCTGAACAATAATACAGGAACGATAATCCCTTAGTGTATCCATCAGTGCAGATCGCACACAACAGATGTAACAAGCCACAATAGCAGGTAGACGGGGGTTAGGAGGCGTGTATTATAGGTGATTTTTGTGATGGGACAACTAGTAATTATACTGATAAACTAAACTAAACTAATTCATGTTTATTATTTTCAGTTTTTTATTGTTTTTGAAGGTAAAATGGTTTAATGGAAGACTCAGTATTTCTACTTTTACACAAGTACTTATACTCACGTTAAGAATTAGTGTCCGTTAACCAAACATTCACACATGTTTTAGTATTGTAGGATATTTATTCTCTCTCTCTCTTTCTTGCTTCTCCTTCGTTTTTCTCCTTAAGCACCCATACGCCCCCACCTCACATTTAAGAGAAGAATAGAGGGGTGTACATCTGAACACTGTGCTGTTCCTCCAAGGCAGCAGTTCAAGTAATAGGCCTCATCTCTTTTTCTGCTGCCTGACATTTTCCCTGGCCTCCACTCTTTGTCACATTCATCCACTTCCAGCCTCCTGACACCTACACTGGCCCATTTTCTTAGCTTTAGCTTCCATTTTTCTTTCCAGTCACCTTTAATCCATCTATGTATATGCAACGTTTTCAAATTGTCCACGATACGTCTTCCATGCTTTTGTTTTTGCTTAGTAAAAGCCATCAATTCTTTGCATTCATCTCCGCCCATGATGATCATTACCAAAGGGATTCATCCATCAGCTCCCCTCAGTGCCTTCAGCATCCACAACTGCTCCAAAGAAACGTATGTCCTCATAACTAATGGCTGCTTATTGGATTCGCCTGCATCTTGTGTGAAGAACACAGGCGCTCTTTGTGTTCTCTATAAATTTGGGGTGTCTGGAAATATGGTATTGGGTCATGATCTGGTTGTGCTCTTGTGGTAGGCCTCGTTCAGTGCTTTTTAAAAAAATATAACAGGTCTGATATGGCACATGATTATGAAACATGCACATTATTTCTTTCAGCATGCCTGCACACATTGTCCAAGGTCTTGTAGCGTGTCACCATGGTATTGTTGGAGAGTGTCCTGCTGAGTGTGTGTGTGTGTGTGTGTGTGTGTGTGTGTGTGTGTGTGTGTGTGTGTGTGTGTGTGTGTGTGTGTGTGTGTAAGTGTGTGTACATGTGTGTGTCTGTGCAGGAAAACTAAAGAAAAAAGAAAAGCAGCTGTAACCTACAGTCAAATATCCCTTACTTTGTAACACTTTTTTAAGCAGAAGCTACTTGTTTCATTTTTGTAATAGAAAGAGCAAATCTCCTCTTATTTGTTAGTGAGAGTCAGGCTGAGGGTTTAGCGTTAACATGTCCATATGACCTCTATATGTAAATTCATGCTTGATGCTTAACATAAGCATCATTAGTTCTAGTATAGTTCCTCTAAAGAGTTGAGACTCCATCTAAATATGGCTAAACAGATTGTGTATAAATGGAACAAATTGCAAACCATTGATACTCTCCCAATGAGTGTCCGACCACCAAAAGATTACTTAGAGATGAAAGAGTGTAACTGTTCAAAGTAACCCAGAGTAACCCAAAGTAACCTAAACTATTTCAAGTATTTCTCCAATTTCTCTCCAAAACGAACATTAATGCCCTAAACAGAAGCATTGTGTTTGGAGGAAGGAAAACCCAGCATTCCAGCCTAGGAAACACTTCCCATCTGTGAAGCATGGTGGTGGTAGCTTCAAAGTTTGGGACTATTTTACTGCATCTAAACCAGCATTTTTGTAGCTGCACAAGTAGGTTACACCAGATACTGAAAACAAAAGGTAGAAATGTTTTTTTCTGCTTTGTCATACATACATATATAACACAGGCCAAATGTAATAGTTTGCCTCATTTGTTTAACTGGGCCTTGCCCAAATGCTAGTGAGTTTTTGGGCTTTATTAAATCACAGATCTTTTGAAACCTGTTTGTTAGGTTTTTTTTTTATTTGACTATGTTTAGTTAGTTTTGTTTTGGATTTTTACTTCTTTTTTTTGCATTACACTAATTTTCTCAGAAGCTTGAAACAATTTAGTATTATGATTAAACAAAACCAAGGATAATCAGAAAAGCTTTTTCACAGTGCTTTACATATATTACACAAGCACAATCAAGCATTTTAAAAAAATGCAAAAAGACAAACCTTGTGTGTGTGTGTGTGTGTGTGTGTGCATGTGTGTGTGCGTGTGTGTATGTTAAAGGGTCAAAGGCCCTGCAAAGCTCAGCTATCTTAAGCAAAATGTAAAAAGTTGAGTTTCTGGTCTAGAATGAGCAATGTCTTAATCTCTCTCTCTTCTTCTTATTCTCTCTTTCTCAGTTCAATTCAATTCAATTCCATTAAAATGTTTAGCTTTATTGGCAGGACTGTATCAAGTGCTGCCAAAGCACACCAAAGTTTAAGGTTAAATGTAGAAGTATATTTTAGAAAGTACTATTTTAGTGCTTTCTTTCTCTCTCTCTCTCTCTCTCTCTCTCTCTCTCTCTCTCTCTCTCTCTCTGCT
>CM029385.1:12137805-12142442 GCA_017165825.1 Hepsetus odoe | reverse complement strand
AGAGAGAGAGAGAGAGAGAGAGAGAGAGAGAGAGAGAGAGAGAGAGAGAGGCTGCTAATTCAGCAACTTAGTTGTGACCCAGAGCTTTTTCTGTCCTGCATGTTTCTGTGTGAGTGAAGTCTCTAGCACTGCTTTCATAGTGGACCTGAAATCTCTGCCATGGCCAAACTATTACTCAGCAGGACTCTGTCGCCCACCAGTGTTTGTGTGTGTGTATGTGTGTGTGAGTGTGTATGTTTGTGTGTGTGTGTGTGTGTGTGTATGTGTGTTTGTGCACGTGAATATGAATGTGCACATATCCACTGTTATATTTTCAGTCTAATTGCGTGTGTATGTGTGTTAACACCAGTCTATATTTAAAGCCTAATTTTGTGTGTGTGTGCGCACACACACACACACTCTCTATATTTAAAGCCTAATTGTTGTTGTGAGACTCTTTGTTTACCTCCTCTGGAGCCGTGTGGCTTGTCAGTCAGTGAATCCACAGCATACACACACCACCACATGTATACACGTTGCACACACACATACATACATACACACTCACACAAACTTAGATACCATCCCATTATCCCCCATATGCTCATAAGTCTACTACCCAAATATACTATGTTTTCTCTAGACAGGACCACATTTGTTACTAACCAGCCCTCTTTTACACACACACACACACACACTGAGGTTTAAAATCCCCTCCCTCATGTATTTAACATTTTCCAAATAGCTGCACTGACCACAGAATAGTTTCCCTCGCTTTGTGGCAAACACAAACACTGCAGCCTGTCTTCTCTTTAAGATGGCCGCCTCGTCAAATTGAGGAGTCCTCCCGCACCCGGGCCAGGCTCTACTTACTCATTTCAGGGGCTGGACAATTACAGCGCTGACACCACATTGGTTACAGGGGAATAATCTGCTAGTAGCGCAGTATACTCACTCTCACTTTAGTGTATAACATCATTAAGTCTGGAAAGTTCAACTCCAGACCTCACCTTCCTCCAAGAGCATACAGCAATCAAGCAGTCTCTTTCACTCATTTTCATAGCTGCTTGTCCTGGTTAGGGTTGCAGGGGATGCTGGATTCAGCTCTCACAGGAGAAAAGGCAGGGAGAGGCCAGAAGAAAACCTGCACACACGCTGGGAGCACATGCAAACTCCACACAGATAGGACCCAGACTGCCCTGCCTGGCAATCGAACCCAGGACCTTCTCCACGTGAGGTGACAGTGCTACCCACTGCACCACCGTGCATCTAGCAATACAGAATTGATTAAGAAAAAAAGGTCGGTGGCACATGTTAATTTCAGTTTTTTCAAATAAACTCATCTGTAACCACTAACAGAAAGCTTCAATAAAGGTAAATTGGCTCCATAAAGTCCCTGGTTGATAGTAATAGATGAGTGCTGTCTCCATGCTCAAGCTTTAACTTGATTTTTGTGTGGCTCTCCAAAAGCCACGTGCAACTGGGAATGTCAATTTTTTATTTTTGTTTGTTTTATTATTAATGCTGAACTTTATTTTCCAGGCTGCATGCAGTATGGTATGAGTTAGTACAAGAAAATGATGAAATTTAAAAAAAAATAAAAAGGAAAATGGAGAAACATGCCACCCTTTTTAATTAATATTACTATTTGGCATTTAGGACTAGCTGAGAACACTTGTCCAGCCAAACCCTGCCCCCGATTAGAGCTCAGTGACTTCCGGTTTTCACAATTGCATGTGAGGGGCCGCTAAGAACAGGAAGGGAGGAAATAGAAAAATCCCCTCGCCAAATCTCCTCACGTCTAACAAAAGTCAGAAACAGTAGTGAAAAACAACAAACCTTGTCCACCGCTCCCCTGCTTCTGTTTGGGTGACCCCTGCGCTGACCCAAGGACCATGCCCACCAGAACGAACACAGCTGCTGATAAACGTCCTGTGGAGCTCTGATCTGGCCAAGTCCCTGTGTGGTCACTCCTGATAGCATTGACCTTCCCCAAATCACCACATCAGATTTTTTGCTCCCACAATACAGCCCGAGAAAGCACGCAGTTATCTGCGACCCGGCGCTTCTCATTGCATTAAACAAGCAAGTCTCTCAGAGAGATCTGATGGCAAGTGGAGATTCCGGAAACGTATACAAGGCCGAAAAATGCGAAGTTTACAGAACAAAACAAGACATAAACGAAGGGAGAAATGCAGCAGACTAAATAGAACACTATTCTTTTGTTTTGCCAAGAAGGAATACGTGGAATATTGCAAGGTTCCTCACTCCTGAAGACCTTATCGAGATGCAATAATATAAACCCACACCACCCTTCATTTATATCTACAAGACATTGCATTGTTTGCATCTGAGTCATTAACCAACGAGGGTACGAAGATAAGAAGTAAAATGTTGGAGACATTGGATTTGATCACGTTCAGCTAATAGCAGTTCATGCATTCCGTCAATGTTTTTTTTAAACACAAAAGATTTTCTGGTTTTGAGTTTGAACCCTTTAAACCTTTGACGTCACAATTATCAGCAAAAGCAGTATCATGCATTTATTATTTATTTTTCTCTTTCAAACAAGAAAAGAAATTGTGTTGGAGACTATAGAAGCATTTTTTTTTTAAGTGTAAGAGAAAGTGGGACGTATTTTATTCTCATTTTAATTTATTTGTTAACAATACGTTTTCTGAGACACATGAAATACCATGGATTTTTATTTATTTTTTTGCTGAATTGTCACTGGGCAGCTTAACATGCTTGGATGAAAACACTAATTGCCAACTCTAATATGTCCGTAAGCTATTTGTTAAGTAATGGATGGAGAGAGGAAGCCAATAAACCCTGACTGAGTTTAGCTGATTAAAGTCTCTAGGATAAGTGTGGGACCACTGGTTATCAAACACGTGAGCCCTTAACATTGGGTTTTTTCTCTCTTCTTTTTTTTTTTTTCTTTTTTTTTGGAACTGCAGACTCAGACCTGACAGAAAGTAAACTGAGTGCAAATGGCAATGCATTCCTGTCATATATAATTAAAAATGCCCATTTAAAAATTTGTCTGTTGAATTTAATATACTGGAAAAAAATTATATTATGTCTGCACACTTTTAAGCACCTTTTTGGTTGATACCATTTGTTTCTTTTTTGTGTGTTCCAGAGAATTTCTAATCACTAATAAAATCACTTATTTAATCCTAATCCTGTCATGTAAGGACAGTTTCACAGAATAATAAATGATGTCAATCTATAAATCTGTGCAAATCAATGAATAGTCATGGGCTCATGTAAAAACCTGGGGCTTAAAACTACTTATCATTAGTTTTTACACTTAATCTCTTTATGGAAATATTTAACTTTATGGAATAAAGTACTATTGAGGTCATGACAAGAAAAATCTGCTCATGTAAGCACAGCAAATCCCCACGTCACTGCCCAGGACCTACGGGAAGATTTGATTGACAGAAAAAGTGATGCACTGATTCTGTCCAAGGCGTTTCTCCACTACTATACGTGCTGGAAGGGGTTCCTGCACAACCCTGGTCAGGATGAGTGAATCTGATCATTTATGGACTGTGCAGTATATTTGTACAAACATCGACACAGAACGGTTCTTAGAACATAATCTTAACTGTGATCTCTTTCAGAAATCAATGTCTAAATGAATACATCACTTTGAGATTGGGCTGCAGCAAGCGGCGAAGGAAATATTGATTACTTGCTTCGGGGTTTGTTGTAACACAGTGCTACTAAGTCCATATCATGCTATTTGCATTAGTTATTTAATTGACCTACATCTTTAACACACAGGTTAATAAAAAAAACCATCCTATAAATAATAATATATTAAATATTAATACATTGAACTTTTATCATGCTGTTTTACTTCAAAAATAAATTGTCCATGTTTGATACATTTTCTTTAACTAATCGTATTTCTTTTAAAGTATTTATGGCTGAAAACACATCTTGGTCAAACAGTAAAACTGTGGAACAGTAGTTTTGTTATTAGTAGTTTTTGTTACAACTGATGAGTGATGGAAATGAAGTTTACACATTGGCTTTTATCAGGCATTTGTGTTGTTTGTGTATGAAAAAGTACTATTAATAAGTAAATACCAAGATCCGTTGGGATCTGCCCTGCTCCCCCTTACATTAGCGTTTATTGCACCTTCAAAGCAGACTTTTTTTCCCCTCTGTGACCTTGTGTATATGAATAATCACTGTGATGCTAAATCAGATGGACATAGATTACAAATAAAAGCCATGTGAAAATTGGTGTTTGACAGGCCTATAGGCCTAGGTTTACCTCAGTAATTCTTTGATGGAACAAACCCACTCAGACATTTATGCAACAGGAAGGCATATAAGTTTCAGCACGGCCATAGCAGTAAAATGTTGGTTTCGATTTAATTAGGCTCCTGTGCTTTGTCATTTTACAGTGGTTTGAACCCGCAGTGCAACGCTGTGTTCACAGAGCTCATAGCCTGTAGTCAAGCTCTGTGGAGCCCATGCCATCTTCTCTGTCTCTGAGATACGACCACAAAAGTGAATCCACTGTGCTTCCGGACGACTATGCCCCGGCCACAACTGCACTGTCAGCTAGAGGCTATTCTTAGTCCCCAGCACAGGCGCTAATCAGCCCTCCGAGCAATGTTTATCACAGCAAAAAG
>CM029385.1:12077805-12132805 GCA_017165825.1 Hepsetus odoe | reverse complement strand
TGGCACGGTGGAGCAGTGGTTAGTGCTATAACCTCACAGAAGGGTTGATTCCAGCTAGTGAAGCGTAGGCCTTTTCTGTGTGGAGTCTGTATGTTCCTGTGTGTTTTCTCCCGTGCTTTTTTCCTTCCACTGTCCGAAGACATGTACATCAGGTGAATTGGACATGCTAAATTGCTCCCTAGGGTTGCATGTGTATGTGTGTGTGTGTGTGTGTATGTGTGTGTGTGTGTGTGTATGTGTGTGTGTGTTTTGCAGTAGGCCAGTATTTTTCTCCCACTTTCACCTTGTGAATCTGTGAATAATGGAACAAGCCTTAGTGACCCTAGTAAGGACAAGCAGCTAAGATGATGGATGCAATTAACTAAAATAATTATGTGTATATATATATATATATATATATATATATATATATATATATATATATAATATCATTATAAATAAAAACATTCAGGCAAGATAATTTTACTTTAATTGCTGCTTTGTACAGCCTTTCAGCAATTTTGCTCATTTCAATGTTTGATGGCCGGTTGTGTTTAAACTTTTGTGTTGCCTTATTATGCAATCAATATGCAGTTAATAACTGCTATTATTTAAGTACCTCAGTAACAGAAATGGTACGTAACAGGGACAAATACATTTGTAGTATTACAGTTTTTGTACAAAAATTTGAAGTTATCTATAGCTTACTTATCACTTGGGCAGCGGCTAACCTAGTGGTTAGGGAGTTGCCCCGGATCAGATTATGAGTTTGATTCCCTCACCAGTAGGTTGCCCTGAGGTACCCTTGAGCAAGGTACTGTCCCCGTCACTGCTCCCTGGGCGCTTTCAATAGCTGCCCCATGATGCACATGTGTGTATGGGTGAAACGCAGAGGTTGAATTTTGTTGTGTTGCGCTGTGCTGCATTTCACAATGACAAGGGTCGTCACTTTGACTTATTTATTTTTCTGATAATTTCTTAATTTACCTCTACATTTTAAATCAAAACTCACTTGCCTGCAGAGAAAAAGTGTCCACTGACCGTGGTGTGCAAGGACACCTATTAGAGAGGATTGGAAATGAAGCAGTGAAATGAATTCCTTTTCAGTACATTTTTTATTGTTTTTGAATTTTAATTTTATTTAATTAACATGTAACAGTCTTTAAGTTCTATTAATGTAGAACAAAAAGACAAAAAACAAAACAAAAAAAAAACTCTTTCAAATAGTAACTTTAATGCTTTAAGTACATTTTTAAAGTCCGGACTTAATGCTTCTACATGAGCAAAGACTCAGTAGCTCTACTTTAATCAGCTATTTTTAATTTGCAGGTTTTAATTAGATGTAACCAATATATTTGACAAACTCTTCCACTCATCAAAATAAAGGTATGTTGGAGTATGTATGTCTGCAAGGATGTTTGAGGCTTTTGTTTACCTATTTCAACTGTGTGCTGAGGAACGATACCTTTTGGACTGATGCTTTTTAAGCACCCACATCCTCCTGACCTGTGCCGGGTTAAAAGTTAACTGTCTGATTGTACTGGTGTGGCCTCCATTAAAGAAAGAGGCAGTGTATGACTTCCCATCTCAATCTCATTCACTCTGCAGAGTCCTCTCTGACCTGGCTGGATATTTTTTTTATAACACTCTACTGACAGAAAACTGTCACAAAACTCTCTCAATTTTCTTCCACTCTTCCTCTCTCCTGCCCTCCAACAATGGGACACAGTATACATTTTTATATAGCCCTCCAGTGCTCATACAATCAGTTATTATTGCCACATTCTATTGTTAGAAGCATGCAGATTTAATTACTCTTTTCTCCTCTGTCGAATTATCCACTAACGCATAAAATGAATGCGCTTGTCATCAGCTACAAGGCCGTAGTGTCACAAAGCAACAATAACAGTTCGCCAAGCTCTGAAAAAGTAATTACCTCATGTGCTGCAATGAATTCCCCAAACAGCGCTGCTCCTATCACACCAACAGCGCCAAGCAGGTAAAGATGTTATTTAAGATGTTATTTAAAATGAAAGATTTAAGTAAAAACCATGTAAGACCTATGTAAGACCATGTAACTTCAACAAAAGCCTTTTATTCTACATAGAAATTTATAAAGGTTTATTTAAATATGCATCCATTGTCATCACCATCATTGGCATGAAACTTGTACTTTTGAAAAATAGCTTTTATTTACTTATTAAATTTTTTTTTTTTTTAGTGATACTTAACTAGCACAACCTAGAACAGCTACACATGCGTGTATCGCCCCAACAGTGTTGGCCTAGTGGTTAGGGATTTGGCCCCAGGATTGGAAGGTTGTGGGTTACAGTCCCAGCCCAGCAGGTTGCTCTGAGGTACCCTTGAGCAAGGTGCCATCACTGCTCACTGGGCACTAGATATGGCTGCCTCCTGCTGTACAGTATGCATGGTTTAAATGCAGAGAATGCATTTCATTGTGGTTCGCAGTGTTCACAATGACAAATAGTCACTTATAAATGGCTGATGTAGAATCTTAAATATTAATAATAAAGTTAATTCCTACTTTCCCTGAGAGCTGCTGTTTCAGAACAAGAAAAAAAAAAAACATAGCGTTGTCCTGGGATGTCCTGTCCTCTATACAGTACTGTGCAAAAGTTTTAGGCAGGTGTGAAAAAATGCTGTAAACAAAGAATGCTTTCAGAAATATAAATAATGATTGTTTATTTTTATCAATTTACAAAATGCAAAGTGAGCGAACAAAAGAAAAATCTAAATCAAATCAATATTTGGTGTTACTACCTTTTGCCTTCAAACCAGCATCAGCTCTTCTGGCCCCCACAGAGCCCTGATCTCAACATCATCCAGTGTGTCTGGATTACATGAAGAGACAGAAGGATGTGAGGAAGCCTACATCCACAGAAGATCTGTGGTTAGTTCTCCAAGATGTTTGGAACAACCTACCAGCCGAGTTCCTTCAAAAACTGTGTGCAAGTGTACCTAGAATTGACGCTGTTTTGAATTCAAAGGGTGGTCACACCAAATACTTATTTGATTTAGATTTCTCTTTTGTTCATTCATTGCATTTTGTTGATTGATGAAAATAAATGATTAACACTTCCATTTCTGAAAGTATTCTTTGTTTACACCATTTGTTCCACACCTGCCTAAAAATTTTGCACAGTACTGTATGTTGTGTTTTTTTTGTTTGTTTGTTTTTTTGTTTTGTTTTGTTTTTTTACATATATATGTTTCTCTCATTATGCAGGGAATTCCCTTATCAATCTAAAGACTTAAGGACATGCAGGGGACTGAAGTCCCACATACAGGCCCGTTAACATTTGCTTTCCTCATTAAAGAGAACAACACTAATGAGCACTACTTTCTCTGTGGTACACCCCCTCCTCTACCTCCAAGCCCACAGAAGGGGGTCTGTGAGAGTGGGTTTGTGTGTTCGTGCACGCGTGACATAGATTTACATTGTGTGTGTGTGTGTGTGTGTGTGTGTGCGTGTGTGTGTGTGTGTGTGTGTGTGTGTGTGTGTGTGTGTGTGTGTATTCTGTACTAGACTAAAACAATGGCCCTCTCAGATTACATCTCTCTGTCTGTGGAGACTGCAGAAGAGAGGGCAGGAATCCGACTGGCTGCCTGTCCCGCCCGTCCCGTCTCGGCCTGTGCTCTGATTGGCTCAACCTGCTTATATATCTACTACATGGGTCTATCAAAGCTCACCACAACTTTCAAACTTTAGTACCAGAAACAGGCAGCAGACTTAAACAGCAAGAGCAAGAGAAAGCACTGACATCTGTGGGATTATACTCTTCTCAAGCAGCTTTGATTCTTCTCATTTTTGTATTTTTTTTCTCTATACACAATTTTTCTTGCCCTTTAATTTGGTCTGTGTATATATTTTGCTCTGTAATTTGGCAGCTCTTCTTATTTCTTCCTGGGACAAACGTGTAGCCAATACAACATAAAAGAGAAAGAAAAAGCGACAGCAACCTTCATTTACAAGTTTGACAAGCCGTGTGCCATCACTCGTCGTCTTTGCTGGAATGAATATATCTGAGTCTAGTTACTGTCAAGAGGCCACCACTCAGCCCAGCCAGGTCGTGGAGCGCGGAGCATGGGGCCCTTCCTCCAGTCCAGTGGGCCCTGACCGGAGCCACGGGTTTGACCACAACCTGACCACAGAGCTGGGGTCCCACTCTGGAGGAGCTGGAGGGGGAGCGGAGAGGAGGACAGGCAGCCCAGACTCAACTCGTCCCGGGACAGCCGCTGAGGGGAAGTGTGTAGGTGAGACCCGGATCCGCAGGCCCATGAATGCCTTTATGGTGTGGGCTAAAGATGAGCGCAAACGGCTGGCACTGCAGAACCCTGATCTACATAATGCTGTACTGAGCAAAATGCTGGGTAAGATTTCTCACTCCATTCATATAATTCTGTATTAACACCAGAACTTGTATTATTAGATTATTTATCTTGTGACCTGTTGCACTGGTCAATATGATTGCTAGTGTAGTTTTGTGGAGTAGGCAAATTAAACGTGGGATCAATTACAGGCCCATAAAAAAGACTTATGCACACTTTTAAAAGTTGTTATTATATTTTGCTTCTAGTTGGAAATAAACCTAGTTAACTATTTTCATTGTACATAATTGAAATAATAATTCTGATCCATCCATCTAGCTATCAATCCATCCATCCTTCCAGAACTGCACAGATAAAGCTGTCATGCACTTTGCATGCATTGAAAGTGACATCCTCATCACCTTGATTAAGGACTGTTATGGACTGTTTACAAAAGCGCAATGTGGAATATATGAGGGGTCCAAAGATAATTTTCATTCATTTTTTAAAATTATTATATAGCTTTAGACGTTCAAGAAATATCGATTGAACATTACACCACTTTTATAATTTTTTAATTTTTCATATCAATATTTTAAATTTCTTTCACACTGACAAGGTTATTACGTACGTTTTTTTTGTTTGTTTGTTTTGTTTTGCTGTACAAAAATAACAGATTTCAAATGTATTTTTAAATGGTGTTAAATTATATTAGTTTCAAACTTTGGTTCCATGGAATAATTTGTGATGTTTTGAGACATCACAATTGTGTGTTAATTTTTGTTCACGCTGTTAGATATTTCAATGGTCACAGATGAACAAAGTCTAGAAAAACATGTCGAAATATTCCACAAAAACCCACAAAATTCGAGGAAAAAGAGAGAGAATGTGATCATGTGAAATGCCTGTATGGGTTGCGCAATATTTGCCTATTGCTGCTCCTCGAGGAACCAAACTGATGTCCTTGTTTTGCAAAACATGGCAAATCTCCTGCCAGTGAAAGGCCAGGTCGAAGCAGACAGTCTTGAGCCCACAAGCTGCTGATTGTCTGTAACCACTGACCCATTAATAATTCTACAACTACAACCACTGAACACAAACAGCCAGCCATACTGAGCAAGCGGTGGTAGTATTACTTGTGCTTATTGTTAACAGAGGCTTTACTAATACAGCTATTGTTTTCCTTATTTTTGACATTTTGAGGACAAGAGGAAAGTATTGTGTGAATTGTCTTTTTATGAAAGTGTATGTACAATTTAATATACATTTTATTTTTACTTTTAAAATTATAGTTTAAAATACATTTTTCATAAGAAAATCAAACGATCCTTTCAGCTGTAGTAAACAGTATCAGTGTATTTAGAGCAAGCAGTAAATGTAGTGCTACTTTTAGTAACACAGTTAAGATATCAGCTAACGGAAGGAGCAACTGAATCGGGCTAAAACTGCATGTATTTTTAGGTCAATCCTGGAAGTCCCTGAGCACACTGGACAAGCGTCCATTTGTAGAGGAAGCAGAAAGGCTCCGTCTGCAGCACCTGCAGGACCATCCCAACTACAAATACCGCCCACGGCGCAAAAAGCAGCCCAAGAAGATGAAACGGGTGGAGCCGGGCCTGCTTCTGCATGGCCTTGCACAAGGTGTAGCTGGAGGTGCTGCGGGAGGAGATGCCTACCCCCAACATCCTCACCCCCACCATCTGCTGCCTTCTCTGGGACACTTCCGGGACCTCCAGCCCTCGGGAGCTGCAGAGCTGGAGATATATGGCCTGCCTACTCCAGAGATGTCCCCACTGGACGTGCTGGAAGAGGGTGGAGGAGACTCCGTCTTCTTCCCCCCACACATGCAAGAAGAGGTTGGCCTGGCACAATGGATGAGCTACCACCAGCACCCAAACCTTAATCATCATGGAGGCCACCATAGCCATCCCAGCCACCACCACCATCCTAACACCCATTCTCTCCAGCACTCCCACCCACACCTCAACCACAAGTCTCCTCTGGCCTGCAGACCTGTGCAGGAAAAATGTTTGGCCCCTGATCCTACGAACCCTCAGGGTCTGTACCCTCCCCAGACAAGTATGGGTTTACCAGACCCAACCAAAGCCCAGCAAGCAGCTAGTGCCCCTCTTCAAACTGGCTACTATGGTCAGATGTATGGGAGCAGTCAGCAGCCCCCAGCCTTTACCTCTCAACTGGGGCAACTATCTCCCCCCCCAGAATCTTCCAACACTGCTCCTGCCACCTCAAGTCCCCAGGTTCCTCCACCTTCTCTGGACACTAGCGACCAGCTGGGGCCTTCAGCAGACTTCTGGAGCGAAGTAGACCGGCATGAGTTTGAGCAGTACCTGAGCGCCAACAGGACTCGAGTGAACAGGAGTGCATGCGAGGAGAGCAGCACTCTAATATCAGCCCTGTCTGATGCAAGCAGTGCTGTTTACTACAGTGCCTGCATTACTGGCTAAAAATCTGTCCACATTGTTGCTGTCATAACAAAACCTCATATCTCCAAAGTGTTAACTTCACAGGAGAAACTTTAATAAGAAAAGAAAATCTTTAATCCAGTTTATTTAAGCACCATTTCTATTGGCTCCAAATGCTCACATAATGTAGGAAATACTGTATTTTCAAGTAAAAAATATATAGATAGGAGGTTTTGAGGTGGCAGTGACAAAATGCCCCTAAAGTGGGGGACATATTGTCACTGTTAGGTCACTTTGTAACTTGTTTATACTTTTAAAAAATGATTAAAATACAGAAGAAAAAATGTATTTTGATTTATTTTTATTAAAGCAATTTTAGCTTTGATAATATAAAAATGATACCTTCCTTTATGGTTCAGGAATATAGACCAAACGCTTCATGTCCAAGTTATATTAATAGATACTTTAGAAAAAATCCTTCTCCTAAGAATTTATAAAGTAACATTTCAAAGATACAAAGTTTTCTTATGACAGTAGTGATATTCAGGTTTTTTGTACCAATTAGCCAATATGTGCTTCACTGAGCTGGCCTGAACCAGTTTCCTCAGTGTTAAAGGAGTGATCTCATGCAATTTGCCAAATACTGTTTAAAACTTTACTTCTCAACACCTTGTTTAAACCCTCTAAAGTTGTTTTCAGAAGCCCATGCATGTACACTATAGAGAAAGATGTATCTCATGTTACACCTACTCATTTTATGGGCTTGATAACCTATATTCTTCAAAGCCGCGGTCAGTTCCAGTCAACAATTTAGCTGACTCCATCCAATTACTGTATTCCTATATTCCAGTAATTCCAGCGTTCTTCTCAAATAAGGGTCCAGAGGCAGGGAGGATAAGAATGTGAATATTTTTTTCATTTCCTCAGAGGTTTTGTGTTTCCTATTTACATATTTTTTTGTATCTCTCCTTTATATAAGTCTGAAATAAAGTATGTTTGCACTGTGTCGACACATTTTGGACTGTATGTGAAACCACTCGAAACTCCTTCAATCTGCACTTGATGTTTCTCAAGCAAAAAAAATAAAGAAATAAATAGAAAAATAAGTGATGTTCATGAAAGAGACCAGGATCATCTGTAGAGTTTGGATCTCTTGAAGGCTGTAATTTATTGCATTTCATGTTTTATCTTTGAGAAAAAAGTCATTTGGTATATTAATGTGTGTGTGTGTGTGTGTGTGTGTGTGTGTGTGCGCGTGTGCGTGTGTGTACTTTGTAATCCTCTGTCAGTGTATTTTTTATCTTTCGAGTCAGCACTTGTGAGAAACATGTCGAGTTGGTAATAATTCTCTGACTTTTGGTAGTAATTATCTTCAAATAAAAGACTTTCCAATAAAAAGTGTCTCTGAGCTATTAAATCAAAACAATTCAATTGGAAACACACAGTTGTGAGTAGGATTCTGCCAGTCGGTTTTCCCACAGAGAGTGTGTTTCTATCAGTTTCTGAAAGCCTGTCGTCTTTTCTCAGGGAAGAGGTGCCTTTATTACTGCACATCAGCAAACTGAAAATTCATGCAAAACGTCATATCAAGTGGCCGGCAAGACGTTTCATCTATACATTTAGCATGTCTTCATATGTGAAGCCCAGGGCATTTATAAGGTCTGTATAAAGCAGTGATTAGACTTTGACAGGCTCATGGTAATGGTTGCCCTTTGAGAGAGAAATTGAATGGGTTGAAACTTTAATTCTCTCTCTCTCTCTCCTCTTTCTCTCTCTCTCTCTCTCTCTCTCTCTCTCTCTCTCTCTCTCTCTAATTCACTCTGTTTCTCTCTCCCTCCTCCTAGATTTTTGATCAGCCACAAATTGAGGTTGGCTTGAGAGATGTTTTTTTTTTTTCCCCCTCAAACCACTGACAAAAAGAAAACATTTTTGACTGAGAAAGAACAAAAACTCAAACTGTCTCCATATCCTCTTATGTCTTTATACAAAGAAAATTGAGCATGAGATAAAAATAAAGACCCCTCATGTGGATTCAGCTGAAAATGTAAAAGAAAGTAAGAAGAAAAAAAAAGTTGTTTATAATAATAATAATAATAATAATAATAATAATAATCACGCATAACTATTCTGTGATATATTCTCTTCTTTTCATCTACATACTGGCAAAGCAGTGTGTGTGTGTGTGTGTGTGTGTGTGTGCGTATGTGTGTGTGGGGGCCATGTATGAGGTGAAGTATGCTGCTCTGCACATTGACTGTTTTTGCTACCCAGTGAATGACATACCATAAATTCAGTGGCAGGGCCGCTGTGGGACCTCAGGCAGGTAGAGGTCAGCTGATGAGCGGTAAGAACTCATCCACCCAATTAATTAGCCATAAAATTAGCACGAATGTCAAAACAGAGGAAGATCCTGTGGAAACTGGCAATGTTGGGATAGCTGGAATGTGAGTGAGCATGTGTGTGTGTGTGTGTGTGTGTGTGTGTGTGCGTGCTTGTTTTTGTAGATTTTCAAGACAAAAATGTTGAGAGCTTGCAGGAAAACAAAACAAAGGTGTCGAACAATATTGGCACCATTTCTTAGGACTCCTACTGATAAAGCAATGGGACTGACCAGTATTGTTCTTACATAGAACTAAATGTCTCTAAAAATTCACCTTTAAACCCTAAACCTAACCCTAACTCTAACTTTAACCTATGCTTAAAGCTAAAACTAACCCCATGATTTAAAACCTAACCCTATAAATCCTAATCAGAAATTTGTTGATTATTATATCTTATTATGTTATATAGGTTGTTACTCAGTGCCACTGTTCAATGAAAACCCTGTATCTCCATTTTTAATGTCTTTAACATCATCTGAAAAGAACAAACACCCTTCACCTCTCTTGATCAGATTACATGGAATGTCCAATAGAATGTTTTTATATTAACTTGCATTAAAAAATTATGAATGTTTTTGCCATTTCATTAAAGGTACCATTTTGCATATAGGACACATGGAATATATTCTAAAAACATTCATTCAATTCTTCAGAGACATATTATCATTTCATTTAGGCTTTAACTTGTTACAATCTGACAAGGCATAAAAACAAATGTGTGTATGTGCTTTTTTTCCGCTGCAGAGGGAAGGATGTTAAAAGGGAAGAGGTGCTTTTTTCTGTCCAAACAGCTCACCCCCCTTCCCACCACCATCCCCACCCTTCTGGACAGCTCTTAAAATGAAAATAACACTCTCCAGCCCAATTGATTTGTCAACCCCATCTCAATGTTAGCAAGAAATTCAAAGTGTGTTTGGGGGGCAGTCGCAAGTAATTTACTTCTGTGAGTTGGAAATTTGTGACTGTGCATTGCAGATGGTCGTGAATTTGCCATGAAAGTATAGTAAGGAGCATGAAGTGCAGCTTTCTATGTTTGTGTGCGTGTGTGTGTGTGTGTGTGTGTGTGTTTTTATGCGTGTGCATGCTTGTATGTGTGTATGACAGTGAGAAAAAACAGGGAGGGAATCGATGCTTGTGGCTGAATGGTATTTCTGCAGCCTTTGCCATCTCTCTCACAGTTTAAAGTTTATTGCCCAGCTGTGGCTTCATGAATGCATAAGCAAGGCTTTCGCGACATCCCCCATGGTGATTTATTCAAATAAAACCGACAATAAAGAGCTCCACTCCACGCTTGCCTAGATCGCTCCGCGCTCGAAACTTCAGTTCTGCCTGCTTTCAAAGAGAGATCGATTTCAGTTGACAAGTTTCCCAAAGTGTACGTTCTCTTCCTGGGTCAGCTCAGAAAGCTCTTGTTTTCCATGCCGGAGTTTCATGGGTAAGAATGTTGGCATGGGCCTTCAAAGCCACTGAATGGCATCTAAAAAGTCTTATTTACAAAATAGCTCTAAGCTTTAATGTAGCATTGTTATAAGTATCAGCTCTTTGCACATGGAGTTGGTTAGTGCTATTCTGTGAGCCAACCTGAAGTTACAGTGAATTTTGTAGGTTGAGTTAAACCTCTAAGATTACCTGTAGTCACCATTGTGCCTGGCACTAACAGAAGCGGGGGATATATTGATGACTTGAGGCAGCAGTGGTCTAGTGGTTTGGGAGTTGCCCCGGATCAGAAGATTGTGGGTTCTATTCCCTCACCAGTAGGTTGCCCTGAGGTACCCTTGAGCAAGGTACCGTCCCCGCCACTGCTCCCTGGGTGATTTCAATAGCTGCCTCTTGCTGCACGTATGTGTGTGGATGAAACGCAGAGGTGGGCAGCGGTGGCCACAGGATCAGAAGATTGTGGGTTCAAACCCCTTACCAGTAGGTACCGTCCCCATCACTGCTCCCTGATGATTCAATGATTCTGCCTGACAGCAGTGCAAGTCACTTGACCTGTTCCAACATATCCACATCATATTGACCCAAAACAGCAGCAAGACTCAGTAACTGGAAACCTGGCTCTTAACAAAGGCAACCAACACGCTGACACCTTTCACTGCATCATCTTCTTGCCACAAACAGTTGTTGCTGATGAATCGGACAGCTGAGCTGTACCAACACAAGAAGAACACAGCAAACCTAAAAATTCATCATTGTAGACAAAAAAAAAGCTTTGACATTCTTTGACATTAGCCCATTTTAGTTAAGGGCACCTGATGAGATTTATGTATTTTGCCATTGTGTTTGGTTTGTTTAGGTTGAAAACGAATCTACAGGGGATGGGATCTCAGTTGCAAGGATCCTCAAGGTATATCTTTTGGTCTCAGCTTTAGCTTCATATTCAGACACTGGCACACTGAAGCTTAAAGTAAGTAGAAATAGTTGCTGATTCTTTGGCGATGATACAGAGAAAAAAAAAGCGTAGCTGAATAAATAGACTTTGCCGTTTGTTTGGGGAGGAGTGAAGCAGAAGCAATGGAGTGAAGCAGAATTCAGTAACTGTTAGAGTAACGTTTATGTATATAAAGTTATAATTCTTGCGCTATAGAATAAATCAGTTATATTAAATGCGTTACATTGTTTGACCTGATTTAATACTAATCTTTGAGCAATTGCAAAATTAGACCTAAATCTGCCAGCAGGTTTTTCTGAGAGATGGCAGTACTATGGTATGAGTGGATGTCCTGACCTGCATGTCATGTGGTATTTGTCAGGATTTATGGTTGGAGGTAACAGTTAAACAGAAGGCAAGTGGGGAGAATGTTCCTTCGACAGTAGGTGAGTGAGGTCACAGATCCTGCCTTGTTTGAGTGTTTTGTTATTGCAGCTGAGTGAATGTGTGTGTGTGTGTGTGTGCATGTCCTCACCCATCAGCTTCAGCTTTTCCATCAAGCTGGACTATGGACTCTCCCCAAAACCCCATCCAGCAAATCTACAGCATGATGTCATTCATGTTCTCTCTCTCTCTCTCTCTCTCTCTCTCTCTCTCTCTCTCTCTCTCTCTCTATTCCCCCACTCTTCCCTTCCGACAGGAAAGTGAAGTACCACTCTCCTTCCTGTGTTAGTGGCAGGGCAAGGAATGTGTGTGTGAGTATGAATGTGTGTAGAGGAAGCTCCTCTCAGCTACGGTAGACCTCACTAAGCCGGGCCCTCAGAAGCACCCATCCACACAGGCTAGAAGTCAAAGGACAAAGGAAGGGCTCAGTGTTAGCAATGACCTCACAGCCTGATTGCTTTTATTAGCATCAAACATGGAACAAAGTAAGAACACACACAGGAGCATCCACCAAGCATTCGTGCTATGGCAGTTTATATTTTGAATACAACCTCACTAGTAAGTAGCAGTTGAACTGTTGATGTCCGTCACTGCCTTTAACCAGGATTAGCTCCCATGCATGTGTGGGGAAAGCTCGCTGATTACTAAGATCTGGTGCCCCCATCCCGATTCCCTTTGTCGTCAAAGTGGAAAGTGTTCTCCCTGACTTTCCTTTCCTGAGCTGTCAGGGTAATTTATGAGCATGACTGTGTGCAGGCCTGGTGGTTTTAGTGGCCTTGGGTTTTTTGTGACCCACAGGTTGCGGGTTCAACTCCCGGACAGGACAGCAACCGACCAAATGGATACGTGCCATCTCTCTTAAAGCTTAAATCAGTTTAGGCTGTGGTTCCTACCGGCTGCCATGCAGGCGGCTCGTCGCTCTTTCTATGCGCTGGCTGTATGGGTGGCCATGAGACATATTCCTAAGCTGCGCAGTCAGACAAGTCAACTGACCCATCTCACACAACTCAGTTCAAAAAGCACTCGAATGTATTCCTATTAACCCAGAGGCTTACACTTGGCCTTGGAAGTCTCGAGGGGTCGTTTTCTCCTTGGTTAAACGTAGTTTCCATGACAGTGCTATACTGCTGTAGTGCAGCCGCCTGCGAAGTGGCTGACTCATTGCGGACGCCGCTAAAGATCGGGCGTAGTGAGCTGTAGCAGACGAACTAGCCCTCATAAACGCTATTTCTTTTTGGGGTTGCCTGTGTTTTTGTTGTTGCACCGTTTTTGAGGCTATTTTTTCCCTTTCACACAATTCCCCTTCTCAAATTTCCATTTTTCTTTTTCCCAACATATCATTGCACCTCGCTCTGCAGTGGCGACCAGGACTTGGTCCCAAGAATCAAGAATCACCCACAGAGACACACACACACACACACACACACACACACACACACACAAGTGAGGTCACTGAGGTCTTACATATTTACTATATTTGAATTAATGAGAAATTTCTGAGCTTAATGGTAAATTTAATCCTTAACCCCAGCTTTCAAAGTATTTCACACGTTCCCAGTAAAAATTAAGCAGTGCAACTTCTTAAAAAAGAAAACAAACAGAGCCACAAACACACACAGCTCTGAAGAGCTGGGTACTGCCCTTGTCTCGTCAACTCTCGTCCACATCTCTGCTTGGCCAATTATTGACTTTGCTCAGAGCACATCATTTTCCCATGGCCCGCAGTCTCCCAACCCACTGGTGCCATGCGGGCGTTGTGTAACATCTATTGCAGCTCTGTGTTTGAGTGTGTGTGTGTGTGTGTGTGTGTGTGTGTGTGTGTGTGTATACGTGTTTTTTTGAAATTCCATTCTCATCCTGCCATTTATTTGCCATCTGTATAATTACAAAAAACAACTTCATGCCCTTGATGAGCTATGTTTTTTTCCTCCTGTCTCTGAGATGTAAGAGCAGTACCACTTAGTCACTGATTTATCACCGCTCTGTTAAATGGCTGTTTCCGTAGCGTTGTGACAGCACACTGCAAGATGAGGACAAAAATCTTTTTTGTTTGCATTAAGTGGTTTTCTCTGGGAGAGAAACAGACAGAGAGACCGCAAGAGTGTGGGGAGTGGAGGAGTGCCAAAAAAAGGGGGGTGTGGGGAAGAGAGAGAGAGTGAGGAGAGAGAGAGAGAGAGAGAGAGAGAGAGAGAGAGAGAGAGAGAGAGAGAGAGAAAGGATGAGAGAAGATAGGAATAAGGAAGGAATGGGTGTATACAAAATTTGAAAATAGTGTTAAGACAGATGAAATGAAAAAAAGACAAACAGGAGAAAGGCAGAGAAAATCCTGCATTATGCATTATATCTTTCCGCTCTTTTCATCATCACCACACACCTTGAAGCTCTATCACTCATTATACCTCTCCTCGTCCCGAAATCTCATTTACATAAGTTGGTCCTTTTCCCCTACATGTGTTGTTTTTCGGTATATTCCATTTCATTTTATTTTTCTCCAGTCATTTGAAAGGTAAAAAAAAAAACTTGTTGGAAAGTTCCTCCCAAAAATGAAAACGCTTGAGGGAGGAGAGCTGCTCACAGCTCAGTCCACCAACCACCCACACTCACTCTGGCAGATCAAAAACGTTTCTGGAGTTTCTGATAGACAGCCAAACATTTCCTATTACTCTATTTTCTCCCCTAGTTTCCCCTCATTTTCTGTTCTCTGCTCTTTAAACAGCATAGTGGGAGTAGTTTGCTAAATGCAAATATCTCAGCAGACCCCCTCTACCTTGGCCGATGGCCATTTTGTGGCATTTCACCATAAACTGTTGGTTTGACAACAAACTTATGCTGAGCTCAACTTGTTTTTCCAAGATGTTTCAGATATTTCTATTTTTGCCTGGACATGAAGTTACATTTTTCCTGTAGCTTGAGGTTTCTTCAGGTAACTTGCTTGAGCAATTTCACTTATTTTCATGAGTGGCCTGCAGAGAGAAAGTGAGAGACATAGAAGTGATCTAATTAGACTAGTGAGCGCCAGTGGATATTCAAAGACAGCATACCGTCACACTCAGCGGAGAATCTGATTGGCAACTTCTTCTGTTTGGAGTGGAGAAATCCTTAAATCCTAAGCTGAACTTTTTGATTTTTTTCCCCCAAAGGTCTTTAGATGTAGGCGCATTTTTCTCTCACATAATAGCCAGCACTTGTGATGGTAATGGTAAGGAAATGCTTGGTAGGCAAACTGGGCTATAAAGCAAGCATTTAATTATGCTGTCAGTGAAACAGAGCAGTTTACATTGCTTTGATTGAGACATAGAAATGTACATATCCCTCCATCCATCCATTCATCCATCCATCCATCCATCCATCCACCCAATATCAGAGTTGTTTACCTTAACCATTGCACCACCTTGGTTAAATCGATAGATGGCTAGCTAGCTAGCTAGCTAGATATATATATATATATATAGATAGATAGATAGATAGATAGATAGATAGATAGATAGATAGATAGATAGATAGATGTTGGTGGAAGGAGATGGCTGTAAGTTAATCTGGTTCAAAGAGAGACACATTATCAGTTTCTTGAAACAAAAGTCAAAACAAAAGTTCCTATGGTTGGCACTCTCTATAGCATAGCATTTTTACATTCTGAATGAAAATGTAACTTATGACTTATACTATATACACATACTTCTGGACAATACACAGTATCCAAAAATGTGCCTCTTAGCGACACTTACTAAGCATTATTAAATCCACATCCAGACCACAGTAGGTGGCATGTGATTGAAATTAACACAAGGAAAGGCAGCCAATGTAGAGTCTTTGAGACAAGTGCTAGGCATCTGTTTTCCACTCAGTCATTCAAGGCACTTCATAACTTATTTCACTTCATCTTCTATCTTGAAAAAAATGAGTTTG
Source organism: Hepsetus odoe (assembly GCA_017165825.1). Lineage (NCBI taxonomy): Eukaryota > Metazoa > Chordata > Actinopteri > Characiformes > Hepsetidae > Hepsetus > Hepsetus odoe. The sequence continues at coordinate 12,116,975 of CM029385.1, read as the reverse complement.
TTAAGCTGAAAATAAGCATTATGGAAATACACAGAGTTTTATTCCATTAGCCTTGCTAGGTTGACAATGTAGTTAAAGCATCAATGAAAGTATATAAATTAATAAATATCTCAATAATGCTTTTCCAGAAGGGTAAAGTCATCCAAAGGGGGCTCTGGTGTGATCACAACACTTTCAGAAGTTTTGTAATCCAGCCTTGAGCAATTCTGTCTTTTTGGAGACTTTAAAAAAGATGATAAACTCAACAATGAATGTCTTCTGTGAGCATATCTCCATTTCTCCATGATGTAAACACTTATTATTGGTTGTAGCATGAATGTCAGCCACCACTGGCAACCCCATTTTGTTGTCGGTCAAATCTGTTGACCAGTCAGAGGCTGTTTTTGATCTTAAACCCATTGCAGTTTTACAAAACATTAGATTGACCTCATTTTATTATCTATAGAGCTATAGTATTAGGACAGCATCCAAAAATATTACAGCAAATTAAATTAGTAATTTGCTCTCTGAGGGTTAAAGTAGAGAGTATCTAAATATGCTGTGATTTCAAAGAAATGTTCAGACATCTAAAGGTCTCTATAGAAAGAGGTTGAACTGCTACTCAAATAATTTTCATGGCTATTTGCAAATTCTGACTCATGACTAGCAGTGACTCAACCCATTTTATCATTTTCTACTATCCTTTTTTGGGCCCTATAATATCAGTCTGTATGAGGTCACTCTAAACTCTAAGATTTTTCTGGATCAACAGTTGCAGTGCTGTACAGAGAACTACAATATTATCCTTTAGGCCCAAAGGTATCAGAGTCACTTGGGTGCTTGGATGGTGGTGGCTGGTTTTCAAGCAGAGGCTTGAAGCTGTGTGAGTGAGTCTATTTTATTTGGTACAAAAAAAGCACACAGCCTGAGGATGGAATATATATAAAGAATATAATGATCATTGTACATTCACAAGGTCCTGTGTTAATCAAGGTCTTGATTAAAACTCCATCTGCAAGACTGTTTGCAGTCAGTGTGTGCGCACTTGTGTGTGAGTAAGTGTGATTACACATGGATGGCCTGACTTCCTTTCCCCTGTTTTTCCAGTTGCTTCCTTTTTCACACACACTAATTACAGAGGTGCACACTCCAAAAATGAATGACAGCGTATGTATGTGTGTGGGGGAGTTGATTGCACGCTATCTTTGCTAAGATTTCAATCTTTAACAGCTCACACTTTAGAATACAATAAAAGACACTGACATCATCTTAATACCACATGTCATGTTATAAAACATTCTAGAACACATTGTTTCCATGACCTACTCTGTGCCATCCACAGTGGACACTAAGATGCACCGTGGTGGACCATGTTTGAGAGGCTAAGATAATGGGAGCATGATGTAAATGCATGTAAATTATACGCAACAGCATGTCTGATTGGTTGAGGATGTTTCAAACTTTTTTTTTGCAACAATCAAGCACTCACTAGTTAAACGTTTCAGCCAATGGCTGTAACTCAACAGCAGAGTGAAGCCCAGGAGAAATAAATGACGAAATCAAACAAAATGGAACAACTATTGTTGAACAAGGTATGAAGGTATGAATAAAATTATCGACCTGCAAGTGACTTGTACTGTTCTCATGAACCCACTTCTAGCACTTACAGAAATAAGCAAGGAATTCTTGCAGAGGCTTTCATTACTTGACATGCAATCCATTCGCAAGTGATGTTTATAAATAGGGGATATTTCATTAGGATTTGAACCAGTAATTACATACTCTCACTCACTCATTTTCATTCATGCTTGTCCTGGTTAGGACAAGGTTTGGCGCTTACACAGGACGAAAGGCGCAGAAACACCCTGGACAGGTTGACCAGTGCATTGCAGGGCAGACAGACAGACAAACATGCAGACACACACACACACAAACACATACACACACACACACACACACACACACACACACACACACACACACACAGTGGCAGTGGTGGCCTATTGGTTAGGGAGTTGTCCCCGGATCGGAAGATTGTGGGCAAGGTACCGGCCCCGTCACTCCCCGGGCGCTTTCAAAAGGTGCCCACGCTGTGGTATCGTGGCGGGTGAAACGTAGAGGTTGAATGTCATTGTGTTGTTCTGCGCTGCATTTCACAATGACAAGAACAGTCAGTTTCACACACACTAATTTAGCATCTCCAGTCCATCTGACGTGCATGTCTTTGGATGGTGGGAGGAAACCAGAGCTCCTGGCGGAAACATCTCTGTGAGGCGTCAGTGTCAGTATATAGTGTAAACTAATTGTATATGTAACTCATTTCATATTAAAGGGGTCTTCTGATCTAAAACTATAGTTCTTTCTATGATGCGGTATTGGTTCAATGCCATTTGTTTGAAATAATTTGCCTTTTTTTAATCCTTTTTTATGTTTCCATTCATTTCTGTTTTCTCATTATTTTGCCTACCATGCATTATCCATACCCCAAACAAACAGTGGGAATCCCTGTGGCCTCAACCAATCCTGCAAGAACAGCCACTGATCTGAAAGCTAATACATTTACATTTACATTTATGGCATTTAGCAGACTATCCAGAGCGACTTCCATGTCCTAATTACAGGTTAAGGGTCTTGCTCAGGGACCCAGTGGTGGTAGTGCTAGAGGTGGGATTCAAACCTGGGACCTCTTAAGCCATTGGTCCAGGCAAGTATCCTACCACTAGACCAATTAACCACCCCATATATATTAATACATACACTCAAGCTATCCTCAGTGTCACTCTTACCCCAAATAACATCAAAATAAAAAAACTAATATTCACCTTTCATTCAGCTAAAAAAGGATGCCTGCAAGTCCTTTTTAGGCCTCTTCAACTTCACAACAGTCCTCAAGTAAATCATTATAACAGTGGAGTGAATTATAGAAATGAGTTACTATTAGAGATAATTAATATCAACAATCTGAGCAATCAATTCTCTCCAGTGCAATGATCATATGAATGATTGTAGAGCTTTACGATGCAATATGATATTCCATTTCCTAGATATCTTTGTCACTCTACATTCAAAAGATTGAAACAGCCCTAGCTTCAAAATCTATAAGACATGTGGTTTTCAAAAGCTCCTTCCTCAACTTCCACCATCAGAAGATGTCGGTGTTGTTTTTTAGGTGATAACAGTGTAGTCACCTAATTACACACAGACAAATGATAGCCTTTAAAGAACAGAGCAAAACTGACATAACACTCCACATCTCAGGACCACTATAGACCACTATAGCTGGAAAAATGACCTTCTCCATCTCTCCCTTGTTACATCCCATGCAAGGCTGTTTTTTCCTTTTCCTGGTCACGTACTTGTGGAGCTGTTGCCTCAAGGAGGTGTTTCCCAAACTCATCACTTTGCGAAGCTTTGTAAACAAAGACTTTTTATGAGTGCTCATAAAGGTCAGTGTACTCAAGAGACACTGAGTCTCCCTCTGATGACACTGTGGCATGACCTTTCTCGCTACCTTGTAGTTACTCAATTATAAGCTAATAAATGTGCTATATTAGTTAATAGCTGTGGAACAGTGTGGGACGGTGCTGCGGGACGGAGTTTATTAAAGTGTGCTGAGCTCGCATGTGTGTGTTGCTGGGCGGAGTCATCTTCAATGACTTATGCTGAAGCCTTGACCACCACTCTCATGTGCCCACCTCAGACGTCAATAAAACCCTCCAGAGCCGTCCCCATTATTCTTGTAGGCCTCCTAGAGGGCCTTGTGTGTGCATGTGTGAGTGTGTGTTTCTGTGTGTGTGCGATAATTAGGAGCATTACTCAGGTTCCTGTGTTGGTCCTGTGAGACGGCTAAGATCCACGGGAAAACAGGAAGCTGTGTTCATGGTGATGTGGAGAAACAGAAGCTCAGAGAAAGGGAGAAAGAGTGAGAGAGAGATATTGATAAGATATTGTGTGTGTGTGTGTGTGTGTGTGTGTGTGTGTGTGTGTGTGTGTGTGTGTGAAAGAGATATAGAGGCAGAGAGAGACAGCTGAAGAAAAGGAAAAGACAGAGTGAAAGGGACTGTATGGAGGAAGGGTAGAGGTGTATATGTACAAAAAAAGAGAGAGAATGGAAGAGCGAGAGAGAGCAAAATGGATCGAGTGAGAAAGAATGAAAGAATGAAAGAAAGAAAGAAAGACAGAAAGAACCAGAACAGAGAGAGAGAAAGCGGGATTGTGTATAAATCTGAGATATAGGGAGGTGAGACAGAAGATGCATTACATGTAAGAGGGAACGAGACAGAGAGAAAAAGAGATGCGTGTTAGAGAGGGAAAATGTGAGGAGAGAGAAGGAGAGAGAGAGAGAGAGAGAGAGAGAGAGAGAGAGAGAGAGAGAGAGAAAGAGAGAGAGAGACACAGAGAGAGAGAGAGAGAGAGAGAGAGAGAGAGAGAGAGAGAGAGAGAGAGAGAGAGGTTGAGAGCAAATGAGGAGAGAGAGGGAGAGAGAGAGAGAAAGAGAGAGAGCAACAGCCGGGAAGGGGGTAGGAGGGAAGGTGTTGAGGATCACACAAGGACACAAGCAGGCTCTGGAGTGTGTTGAGTATAGAGTGTGTTTGGGTGGGTCTAGTTGTGTGTGTGTGTGTGTGTGTGTGTGTGTGTGTGTGTGTGTGTGTGTGCGTGTGTGAACTGAAGGTGAACACAGTTAAGTGTCAGGAGTCTGAGAAGCAGCCACACACACATCAACTCTTCAGAATGTTCTAAAGATGGACGAAGCTCATCAGATGCAGAGCCCAAAGGTCCACAAAAGAGAAACAGCTCGGGCTGACCCATACAAATCTCTCTCTCTCTCTCTCTCTCTCTCTCTCTCTCTCTGCTGTAATCAATGTTTCTGTCCATGGCAGCTCTACTACACATGGCTTCCACATGACCCCTCCCCTTCTGTTCATGTAGTGTATGTAGTAACACATGGTATACTTTTCCCCATTTTATTTGTTTTTGTTATATGCTTTATATTGATTTTAAACAAATATAAACTCTTATTTTAACATACGATTGAGTTAATTAAGCCTCCAGGAGCAAATGAAAGGACAACCTTTGTCATTGCGAGGTCACAGCACAGCAAGCATGAACCACAATGAAATTAGACCTCTGCTATTAACCCATGCACAGATACACCGTGCAGCAGTGGGCAGCTATTGAAAGCTCCCGGGGAATGAGTGTGAGAATCAGGTTAAAATGATTATGGCTGCAATAAAACTCACGGTAGGAAATGAATAATACTGATCAGTAATACTGATCAGTTGTAAATCATTGTAAATATTCATTGGTGATGTTTCATGTTTCATGTAGGGTACCTTTAGAGTTTTAATACCTCTGAAAACAGTGAAAAATCTTCAATTTCTAGGAGTAATTCAAGGATATCCAACATCTTTTCTTCTTCAGTTGCTTTACAGACTGTGGCACATTTGCAACTAAAACCCACCTATTAAACCTCAAGCATAATGGGTACCATCCCATTCTTAGCAGGTGACAAAGCACTTTGTCTATCTGCTTCTCTGTTTTCCATACCTTTGGCTGAGTGTAGCCAACTTTTGTTGTTTGATTTTATCAGACATTTAAACAATAAAATGCATCTGGATTGAGCTCTTTTTATGAAAGTGAAAGTGACAATTTGTCATTATGGGTCACAGCACAGCACACAGTGAACCACAACAAAATTGGACCTCATGCATTTAACCCATACAAACACCGTGCAGCAGCTATGAAAGTGCCCGAGGAGCATTGACGGGGACGGTACCTTGCTCAAGGGTACCTCAGGGCAACTTACTGGTGAGGGAATCAAACCCACAACTGATATTTACCTTCATATAAAGGACTTATTCAACAGGTCTATTCACCTTACACTTTCTGGTTGACCCTCTTTTATGACACATTAATTATATATACATATAATTAATGTATATAATTTAGTGATGTGTAAATTATGAATGTAAGATTATGCCAATTGACATGAAAGGTTTTTCTTATATAGGCCTATGAATGCAAACCTACAGCAAATGATTAAAGATTTTAATGATTGTAATGATTTTCAGATCTTTCTTTCTCTTGATTCCACAGCTCAAAACAAGCAGGATGTTTTAAAAATCTTTCCAAGACTCAATTATCTTTCATTTCAGCTCTTTGATCAGCTGCCTAGATCAGCTCTTAGCTGTTGAGTGTTAAGAAAAGACCTTAAGAGAGTTTGAAAATGAACATATGTGAGTATTCTCTCGAATGGTCCACACTTGAGTTAAGGCCTAATGATTCAAAAAAGCTCTGAGACATTGCAAAAAACAACACTAATGGATTAGCTGAAGGGCTCCCACCATACTTGACCCTATCATATATTTTTAAATAATAAATATACAGTTTATTTAGCAGCTAAATGGTAAGTTTGCTCAAATTTGAATAATGTATATGTAGGCCTGTTCCATGTATTAACTTGTTTTTACTTTAAAACTATCTGACCGTTCATATTCAGTTGTATCTTTGTTAATTAACCAAATAAAATATTTAAAAAGTAAAATAAGACTTAAACATTACTTCTTTGAACCCTTTGAGAAAATACATGAGTATTATCATGTTTTTGACAAACTGATGGCCTGGAGTGTCTCCTAACAGATAAACAGAAAGACATGTTTGTAGAAAGCTGTGGCTGAGGAGCTTTAGGGCCAGTTACATGTCCAGGCCTCATGCTCCTGGCCCTGGTCAGCAGTGGTCAGAAGTGCGATGGGTTGGAGAGGAGAAAGTGGAGGTTATGGCTTGTGAGGTTGTACTGGCTTCACCTCTGCGGTGGACTAGCTGCTGCCGGTGGATCCGGCAGAGGACAGGGATGGCCATGAGCGTCCAGTGGTGCACCAGAACCGCTCTCACCTCCTTATCTTCCTTCTTTCACTCGGGCCATTCTGCCGAGGGAACAGCTAGGTGTGTTGAACCGCTTAAGATCCCAAAGTCACAGTAACGCTGAGACACTAGCCTGGAATTACAGGCTTTACTGCCATTAGAAGGAGCAAAATCTAGCGGTACTGAGGCACTGAACTGAGAGCTCTTGCACATGTTAGGCCATGCAAGTGCACAAATCTCAGCACTCACAGCTGCTATACACTCATAATGTGTTCTAATATGACTGTTGCAGTAGTCTTGACTTTGCAAAAGTAGAGGTCTGCACAAATATGAAGCTTCAAAACCCCTTGCTACTGGTCAGCAATGGCAAAAAGAATGTATCAAGAGTTCTAGACGTAGTTACTAGCCTAGAACTGGAAGCTGCTCTGCTTTCTGAATAGGTAAAGAATGAAGAGCCTAACCAGAATATAGCATATGTCTGCGGAATTGGAAGCAGAAGAACAAGTATTTACAGAAGAACAAGTTACGGACTTCATCCTTGTACGTTCAAGCAAAGAAAAGAAACAAAGGAACCATTAGTACGACTTTTTACGTGTAAGTTACATAGGCCAAGGTGGTGTTGTAAGAATGGAAAAAATCATCCAAGAGTGTTGCAGAGTGGATAGACTATTCCTAAAGGATTTTTTATTAATTACTTAGGAATAAAGACATTTTTGGGATTTTGTGGCGTTACTCATTTTATTACGTGTTGCTGCAAATTTCGAGGAAGAGCAAAGTCTGCTGAAGTCTGCATCCAAAGCATTCCTCTGCAAGTATGAAAGATGACATTACCCCACCATCGGCCAAGATGAATGGCAGAAAAGCAAACCCCCAAGGCCCAGTGGACCCTTCAATGTACATTAAGTCAGCGTCGATTTATAGGATTAAGATTCAGGCAAGAGTGCGCGCTGCTCAACCTTTCGGCGGGCAATGCACACCATAGCGCCCCCTTGCGGCAATGCTCAGAAAGCTGCTTAAACTTTACACACATTATGGATTTTCATGTGATTTCTGATGGTACTTAAATCAGAAGAATGGGAACTTAGCTGAAGATATCTAATATTGGATGAAGTGAATGTTTTCAGTGCATTTGAAAAATCTTTTAACAACATACACAATGAAAGAAAGAACCATGTGTAAACACCATCAGGAGTGTTTATTAGTGAGCTACTGATAAAATAACAAGGCTGAATGCTTGACAGCAGCAGGTTTAAGGTTTGGAAGTGAGGACAAAGAGGGGGCAGGGAGGGAGAGAGAGAGAGAGAGAAAGAGAGAGAGAGGTGCTGACTTAATGGTTTTTATTTAAAACTACAGCTTCCTGCATCGTGGGGAAATCTGTTCTTTTAGCAGGTGTTTTAGTCTTTTTGTCTCAGCACACACACATACACATTCCTATTCTCTCATATGTTGTTTGTAGACACACACACACACACACACATACACACATGCTGACATCTATGCCTGTCTAAACAAACTCTTGCTGTCCTTTCCTGAGGCCTGGGTCGGGGGAGGCAAATTTGACAGGATGCTCCCAGCAACAAAGTTTAGGGAAATCACACACACACACACACACACACACACACACACACACACACACACAAATATACTCACAAAAAAGGAGGCATGAACAATAGCCCTTTAGCCGCCATGGTCCGGAGGAGCCTGCGACCATGTTTAGCCCTGGTGTTTTTGACTGTAAAATATTAACGCATTGTTTGCCACAGGAGCCTCCTGCAATTCTTATACCTGCTAGATGCATTCTGTTTCATCTCACAATGCTGGTGTGTTCTGGATCACAATAGAAGCCATCCATATTTTATACGTCTAGATGCCCCTTATCTCAGCATCACACCACTACACGAAGGAAGAGAAAAGAAAAAAACTGGTTCTGGACCTTTCCGATAGATGGGTCAGGCTTCATAAAAGCTTCGAGAGTTATACAATGACATTGAATTGTTCTGTAGAACAATCTGATTTATCTTTTAAGTGAATGCAGCTTTAATCTTAGTATTCTTGAAGCAAACCACTTCATGGCATCTCTCCCATGGATGAAAAGCATTGTGCAAACTGCCTGCCTAAATCACCACTTCACTCACATGCCGTCTATACAAACGAACAAAAGCACATAAGGATCAAGCATGAATGCAGACCACAGGAATATGTAATTTATTGGCGAAGCCATAGATATTTTGTTGCCAATGACGCCACTTACACAGTAACAAATCTATCTTTTCACTGACGATCTATAAAATCAAGATGAAAAACGTTAGCAGTAAAAATATTTTAATGATCGTCTCTATAAAAGAGCTGGGAGTTTATGAGATTGCATTAGCAGGGGTTTAAAAAGATGCAGATTTACAGCATGTATGATGCTCTATTCTGATGCTCTTATCTAGAACTACACATGTTGCCTAATGACAGGGGAGTTTCCCTAGGGTTATAGGTGTTGCTAAGTTGGTTCTGGTGTTAGAGAGACAGGTGAGTATCCTACCCCTAGGTTACTACCACAGCACTAAGGTAACTCATAGAAACCTGTGCTTCACCCTCCTGGCAGTGGGGATATTATGTGACTGGGGAGCCCTGGCTGGTGGGTGGAATAGGATGAAATTTATTAGAAATAAACTAGATAATTTTTTTTTTTTAATTATCATATTTTTCTCTTATTATCTGCATCTGAACCTCTGTAACCTGCTATATTTTTAGTATATTTGGTGGTGTGTGTGTACATTTGTGAATTTTCTACATTTGTGTGCTAAATTATTACCTAAAACATCAGTCCTAAAATCCGATAGAGAACCCAAAGAAACAAATGCGACAAACATGCTAGACTTGCTCTTTTATTTCTAACAGAAAAAGCAGCCAATATACATATTGTGACAGTAAGTGGCAGAAGTATGTGAACCTTTGCTTTCAGTATATGGTGCGACTTCCTTGCGCAGTTTTAGCACAAACATCCAGGACAGGTTGCAAGTCCGTTGCAGGGTGGAAACACACAAATACAGCAGCCAATTCAGTGTCAATCTTTCACATTTACATACATTTGTGAAACGGTATAGCAGCTGGGAGATTAGCAGTAGTAGCAAGATCTTAATACTGAAGTAAGACCAATATAAGATTGATGGAATAACATGAAAAAAGCCAAACAAGAAAGCTAGAAAAATTGAATCTACTAGCAGCTTTATGTTTAAGTCTTTTTGAAAACAGATGGTCACATGGAGACCTTTCACTAATTCTACTACTTCTGGTCATTTTATTTGACTTCTAAATTTATAGTGATACACTGGAAAATGTTGTTACGCCAGCTTAACAAACCTGTCCTGAGCCTGTTGTTTCCCACAGCTTTCTCTTCAACGTGTCTATTAACATGAGAGCGCCAGATCTCTCACTCCCAACTGGCCCGACAAACAACAAAGGAAAGGAAAGGAAAGGAAAGGGGAAAAAAATCCTACTAGACTTTTCACTGGGATGTCAGCTGTAGCTTGATGGTTAGAAGGACCAGAATCAAAAATGTGGATGTGAAAAACACTCTACAATATTTGCATTTGTAGTGCCCTTGGGAAACACTGGTAACCTCTTAACTGCCTCCTGTGCAAAGGTAAGCAGCCATTCACTCTCCTTGTGGTGTATGTTCACAACTGGTGTGTCTGAGATGGGTTACATGCAGAGGACAAGTTCACTGCTCACTGATCACAATGTGTGTGTGTGTTCAGGCACAGGAACTTGATTCATTTTATTTCATACCATGATGCCACATTGCTGATCTTAGAGGTCTAAAGAGGTTAATGCCCCTATTTGTTGTTCATTTCCAATAAAAGTGAAATAAGCATTGTGAAAAGAGCACAGCACACAGTGAACCACAATGAAATGCTTATTTGGATTCAACCAATCAAATAATAATGGAATAGGGGCAGGCTGATGCAGTGCCTTGGGAGCAGTGATGGACATGGTACCTTGCTCAAGGTTACCTAGGCGCAACCTATTGGTTTGGGACTCTAACCCATCACCTTCTTATCGTGGTGCCTAGCCCCTAACCACTAAGCCACTGATCCCATCTGATTCAAAACTAAAGTGATTCAAACCTTAAAACCAAATGAGTCTCGACTGACCGACTTTTCTGAGATAAGAGGAGCTTTTTAAAATCGATTTTTACATCAAACGCTCACTTAAAGAGTTAAACAAAACATTTAAAGTGAGCTTCACTGTTTCAGACCCACCCTTTCTTTCATTCTGAAAGGAGCGCACCGTTTGGACTACAAACACAGAGCAACACAGACGCTCACCTGGGAGCTTTGCTTTCCCCTTTCACATCACACCAAAGTGTTATGGCATTTCCAAACTCCATCAAATACACAGATCCATGCTCACATCCCCACACACACACACACACACACACACACACACACACACACACACACACATACACACACACACACACACACACACACACACACACACAGACTAAAATATTGCTCCCCTGGCTCGTCTTTTCAAAGGATCCTTTCAAGATCAAACCAGCAAGATTGTTTTGTGTGTGTGTGTGTGTGTGTGTGTGTGTGTGTGTGTGTGTGTGTGTGTAAAGTGAGAGAAAGTCTCATGTGTGAACTTCAGCATTGTGACGCTCTCACCAGTAGGAGGCATTTCAAGACATGTAGGAAAGTAACATTTAACTAAAACACACACCTGCACACACACACACACACACACACACACACACATAGACACACAAGCTTTGGGAAAGCACTCCATGTCGTTCAGTGCTATATTCATGGATTCATTTACCCATTTCCATCTTTCCTCCACTTTATCTCACCTTTCTTTCTTCTCACATGCACCCCACACCTTTACCCCCTCTACCTTTACTTAAGGCAGCTTCTCTCCTCATCATTTCATTTCAGCACTCCACAATCAGTCTATCTCAAATTCTTTCAGCTCTCTCTCTCTCATTGGTTTGTGGGTTATGGAGTGTTGCAGTGGTCAGGCAGCTGCAATAGGCCTGATAAGAGCTCCTGACCTTGGCAGATGGTGACGACTCCTGGAGAGAGCTAATCATAGCACTTCCTCCAGAGAGAGAGAGAGAGAGAGAGAGAGAGAGAAGAGAGAGAGAGAGAGAGAGAGAGAGAGAGAGAGAGAGAGAGAGAGAGCACATGCTGAAATTGACCACAAAGTGGCAGCACTGTAGCATATTTTCAGCAGTTCTCCATAAGTAACCAACAAATTTGCCATATTTATGTGTGTGTGTGTGTGTGTGTGTGTGTGTGTTTGTGTTAGTGATTGTGTGTGTGTACATAGAGCACCACCAAAACATTATCCATGGACTATGTATCTGAGAATGTTACAGTGGATGAGAATGCAGCTAGCACACACACACACACACAAACACACACACACACACACACACACACACACACACACACACCTTAATGTATCTGACGTAATGTCTCATTTGTTACTTTATAGAGGCGGTAACACCTTTTTAATGTCAATTGCTCTCTCTCTCTCTCTCTCTCTCTCTCTCTCTATCTCTCTCTCTCTCTTTCTCTCTCTCATTCCCTCCTCCTGGGGTTGGCTTAGAATGACGACAGTCTTATGCTCCACTGCTCTGATGAGATTTTGCGGTGTTGGTAACACTGCTGCAGTCATTCTGTGTGTGCATGTGTGTGTGTGTGTGTGTGTGTGTGTTTGAGAACCTATATAAATTACATTTTAGCCACATAAACATTGCTGCCATTGACATCAGGGTACATGAATGTCCATAATCCAGTTTATGTCTAAATGGTTCTTCCATCCATCCTGTGGAAGATCAGTGTATTCTGACATTATTTAACTGAAGCATTCATGAAACCCAGCATCCCCCACCCTCACACACACACACACACACACACACACACACACCTGTGACAAATGCCTAAAGTTTTAAGTGAGCCTTCACAATCAGTAGAGAAAGAAAAATAAGCAGTGAAAGCCTGAAGCCACTTTATCCTCTCTTCACATTATTTCTCTGCCTTAATCCTCCTTTTCTTCCTCTTGCAAGAAATGAGTTTAGAGGGACCTTTAATTAAATATGGTGAGAAAAAAAAGCAGAGGTCAGAGTCATTTTCTTAATAAACTGTACTTAAAAAATACTGTGGCTTTTATCTTTCTCTTTGTAGGAACATTTGGGAAAAAATGACTTTAAAACACAGTCAGACCTGTTTCAGTTTTGTGCTGACGTTGCACAATGTAAAATAGGTACAGGACCAAGGATCAAGTGATAGCCTCTGGGCAACAAAATCTGATGGCAAGTTAATTGGCTTGTTTTTGGGGGGTTACATGGCATCACAGGAGGGAGTTCAGTGCAAATGAGAGCAGTTGTGTTAAAATGATAGCTTAATGTGAAGTATTGGTAAACTGATATTTGAACAGGTCAAGCTGTCCCAGCCAATGAACACAAAGATTAAAATACTACGCATATTACACTGTGCGTAACTGACAGCCATTTTGCCATTGATGCTATTATTTATATCTTTTCATTTTGTCCAGAAGCCTTTGTGTCAACCTTCCCAGATTGGGTAAAGAGAGATCTATGAAATGCAATAAGTATAAGCATTTTCGAGCAGTATTCCAGTCTCCGCAACCTCCACATTCTGCTTTAACAGAGTGTGATAAATATATTCTATAAAATGATATATTACTTTAAAATATCTACATATCGATCTATCTCATATTTAATCATCGTCACAATGCTGATTATTAATACAATGCTGGCTTTTTTAGCACATTTGTATCCCAAATATTGTGACTGTGTATCCCAAAATGAAAGAAACTTGATTTTGTAAAGCACCTTAATATACCTCACATGCATGACACAGCACACCTTGACATGGAAACATTAAAACATAAAAACAGCAGCGCACTGGCCTAGCGGTAAGGACTATACCTCATAATCTGAAGGCTGTGGGTTCAAGTCATGGACCAGTAGTTACCCTGAGGTTCCTCATCATTGCTACCCGGTTGCTGGATCTAACTGTTCACTGCTTCGCATTTAGTTTATTCAGAAGATTCACTTCAAGGTACTTCACTTTGTGCTGTGTGCTCACAATGACAAATATTCACTTTCAATTTCATTACACTTTGCAAATGAAACCAAGTCTGTAAAAGTCAAAATAATTTAAGTATACAAATAATACAGATCCATCAAGCAGCAGTTATTAAAAAATCTCACTTCATTCAAACACAAAAGCACACATTAACTTATGCTATTAAGTAACTAAATTCTATTAAATACTAAATACTAACTGCACTATTAGTTAATAACCACGCTCAGTGGTTATTGCTGAGCTGGCCTGACTCCTTTCTGTGTGGAGTTTGCATATTCTGCCTGTGTCCTCCAGGTTCTCCCATCAGGTGGGTTGGAGATGCTAAATTGCCACTAGGTGTGTGTGGGGGGTGATATTTTTTCTCTGTATGTCTGTCCAGTTTTGGACAGGTGCCCTATACAAAATGTTTCTCTGCCTTTTGCCCTGGGATAAGCTCTAGTACACCCTGCCACCCTGGTTAGGCTAAACAGCTCAGAAAATGAATGGATGGAGCTGTACTAACACTGGTTCCACATGCTCATGACAGCCCATAAAACATGGATGCTGCTGGTGTTGTGATATTGAGATTGCTGAGATTGTATTGTAATTGCAAGCCTGCTAATAGAATAATCCCCTAGGCACAATTTCTGAACTAACTCTGAAGTATTTATCACACTCTTACACACACACACACGCGCGCACACATACATTTGCTCCAGTGTAATGTCTATAACGTATTTTGTCCATTCCTGATTCATCAAGACTGCACTACTGCAGAGGTGAAAATATTGCTGAATAGTACTGATGTATCACTTTTTTTCAGCAGGTTAAGGTAATGCACATTGCCAACTTTTTTTTCTGCTTGGGTTTCCTCCTACAGTTCAAACACATGCCTACAGTTAGAAATGCTAAATTTCCCCCCTAGATATGAATGTGCTTGTCTGTGTCTCCACTGCGATGGACTGGCAACCTGTGTGTTTCTCTATGCTGAGATAGGCTCAATCCCCAACCGTGACCCTGCTCACGATGGTTGAGATAATGAATGAGTGAATGAATGAATGAATGAATAAATGAATGAACAAGATTTTGGCAGTAGTACCTTCTGCTGGCCCCAGCTGGATGGTTTTTGTTGCCCTGGGGAAATGATGAGCCATGGGCCTCCATCATAATGTTGCCAGATTGTGGTTTTTCCTCTTTAAATCTTTAAAAAGAAGAGGAAGATTCTTTAGTGCTGAATCACACAGTGAGGGAGCAGCTGAGGCCACCCTGGGCACAACGCCCAAGTACTGCTTCAGTAATCACAGCAAATGCATTAAAAATAAAAGTGAGTGAATGAAGAAAATAAATAAATAAGGCATCAATAAACACCATTCAATATGCTGAGTGAGCTTAGAGAGAATGGCAGTGAAGATCCTTACAAGTGTGTGTGTGTGTGTGTGGTAGGAAGAGCTAAGAGACCACTTTCATTAAGATATTGGTTTGGATGCTGGTAAATTGCTGACAGGGGTGTCCATGCCTTCCTGGAGTTAATCTCCTTCACTTGATAAAAATTTCTGCCCCTGTTCCACTAATGGCCCATTAATTCATCACTGAGCTCCCATTCTTCCCTACACCTCTCTTTCTATTTTCATCTCCTCCAGTTCTCTCCGATCTGTAATACTTTCTCTCCTTCTCTCTCCTGCTGTGCGAACTCAATCTGGTGTGAACTCAATTCAGTCATTTTAAGACCTTCCATTTTACTCTCTCAAAGTAGAGACAAACTACTTACTCTCTCATTGACGCACAGAGCGAAAAAAAAGTGAAAAAAAGGCAAAAAAGATCATCAAAAATTTGTGTCGACTCATGTTTAGCGATTAAATGTACTGTGTTCAGTCGCCGTTTTGTGAATGAAATTGCTTTTCATGACGTCCACAGTTATTCATCCAAGAAACCCATTTCAATCATTAGGCTGACTGGAGCTATTTCAGTCATTTACAGCAACAGAAAGTCTCCAGTGGCTACGACAGAAGCTAATGGACCATGTTTTTACATTTTGCAAACGGCAAATAATCCATTTTAGTTTCTTTTTTGAAACTCATGTTCATCTGTATGTCCAGGCCTCTAACTGGAGACGTTACCTATACGTTGGCCTATAGGCCTTCTAACAAACACAGAAACATACAGGACTCTTAGCTAGTCACATTATCCTGGCCATATATTTATCCCCTTTATTCCTAGAGTGTTTGAACGGTGTTCAATACTGCAGTGCTGTCTTAGCTTCTGCTGAAATAATGAACATGCCCAAAATACGCATGATTGCATGTGTCATTATAAAAGGCCTCCAATGAACTGCAACAATAAATCGTTCATCCACCAACATTTTGGGCCTTCGGTGCATGAAGAGATGGAGCTGGATTGTACAAACAAGATCCTTCCCATGACCCCTAGAATACTTTTTTATTTGGCAGGTTTTAATGATATAGAAGTTAAAAACAGCATGGCACATGGCAACAAAACTCTTTTTCTGCATTTTACATCCAGCGCCCAGAGAGCAGTGTTGGGGATGGTACCTCAGGGCAACCTACTGATCCAGGATTCGAACCCACAGCCTTCTCATCCTGTGGCCTAGTCCTTAAAGACCAGACCGCTGCTAGGCCAAAAGTTACTTTTAGACTTTTATCCCCAGGATTTATGTTGTGAATAATTCACTTGTTAGAAACATGTGGCATGGGTAACCATAATCAACAAACTTACATTAAGCTTAGGAAAGTCTTTAGAATTCACATCTTTCTTTTCTTCTTGAAGGAACCAAAATCCTGCATGAAATGAGCCTTTGCACTCCCAATATCCATTGTATGAAATTGAGTATTTGTCATCATAAGCACACCGCAATGAACCACAACAAAATGTTTCCACTGCATCTTACCCCTCTGCCCAAGAGCAGTGTGCAGCCATACATCCGGCACACGAGGAGCAGTTGAACACAGCAAAACATACACAAACTGCACACAGTGAGACACAACAGAATTCAACCTCTGCTTTTCACCCATACATAATGTGCAGCAAATGGCAGCTTTTTAAAGTGCCCGAGGAGCAGTGATGGAGACGGTACCTCAGCGTTGGGGATGGTCCCTTGCTGAATGGCACCTCAGGGTAACCTATTGTTCCAGGATTTGAATCCATGACCTTCTGATCTTGAGCTTGGCCCCCTTACCACTAGGCCACCACTGCTTCAAGATGACCGCTGCTCAGTTAAATCTAAAGAACAGGGCTTGTGGCTGAGATACAGAATGTTAAGTTGGAAATAGAAGCATAGCAAGTCAAGTAGGATTTTATTGTAATTTCAGCCATATACACAGTACATAGTGAAACGAAATAACGTTCCTCCAGGACCCTGGTGCTACACACAGGACACAAGACAACAGCAGACACAACATAAAGCACAAGACAAGGCAACAAGTGCAGACAACAACAGACAGCACAGCAGACAGTACTTTCATCCGTAAGAGGGCCGCAGTGTTCTAGAACAAAGTAGCCCAGGTTGATTGGCAGTGTAACAGTGTGGCAGAGCAGCGTTATCGTTAAAGTGCAGAGTGCAACAAGAAATAAATAGATAATGATGGAATGAGGAGACACTAGTTTAAAAGTCTGATGGCCAGGGGAAAGAAACTATTTCCCATCCTGGAAGTGGAGGCCCGTATGCTGCGGAACCTTTTTCCGAATGGCAGGAGGGAGAAGAGAGTGTGGGACGGGTGGGAGGGATCATCCACAATGCTGGTTGCTTTGCGGATGCAGCGAGTGGTGAAGATGTCCTGTACAGAGGGCAGAGAGATCCCGATGATCTTCTCAGCAGTTCTCACTACCCGTTGTAGGGACTTGCGGTCTGAGATGTTGCAAATCCCGTACCAGACATTAATACAGCTGTTCAGAATGCTCTCGGTGGTTCCTCTGTAGAAGATGGTCAGAATGGAAGGTGGGAGATGGGCTTCCTTCAGTCTACGGAGGAAGCAGAGACGCTGCTGGCCTTTATTTGATCCCACACTGTTAAGTTATTCCAGAACTAACCTTTGGAAATCTGATTTCAGTGTGTTAGCATTTATATTATGTGATGGGTTCACTTTGGTGTGATTTAGAGATGAAGAAAATTAACAAAAATGGTCAGTTTTAATAATGATGTGAGATATGTGGAAAGTATTGCTATGTTTCAATTATTTGATACTTCTCTACTAATCTGAATATTTTGCCACTTCAAGAGCCATATGGGGCATAGTGGTGGCCTAGTGGTTAGGGAGTTGGCACTGCATCGGAATTGTGGGTTGTGGGTTCGATTCCCTCACAAGTAGGTTGCCCTGAGGTACCCCTGAGCAAGGTACTGTCCCCGTCACTGCTCCCCGGGCACTTTCAATTGCTGCCCACTGCAGCACGGTGTTTGTGTGCATGGGTTAAAAGCAGAGGTCCAACTTCGTTGTGGTTCACGTGTGCTGTGCTGTGACCTCGCAATGACAAGGGTTTTCACTTTCTTTCATATGGGACATTTCTCAAAAGCACCATAATGTAGAAATCCCTACAGATTAGGCACATGTTATTATATTAGTTGTGGAATGTGTTAAAAATGTTTCTGCGTTCTGTTTACAAAAAGAGAGGTCTTGCATATAACTATACAAATTGAGTTTTTATAATCGTATAATCATTTATAATCATTTGCAGCACTTGTTTTCTTTACAAGTGTAAAGAGCCAGTGACTGTTTTGTCTCCAGTAGTGTGAAAGTGCCGCATTATAGAGGATTTTATACATATGCACATCTCTTGACTCCCCATTTATTAACAATTACATAGCAGAGTTCATTGAAAATGTGAAGAGCGTGTTTATGTATTAGATTTAATTTACTGAAATAGGCTCTTCAGAAACACTTTCATTAAAGCATGCACTTGATCACTTGATCAGTCATATCATGACTATATCATGATGTGAATATCATGGACACTCCAGGTTTCATTGAAAAGGTAAGGATGCAGACATAGCTTCGAGCCCAGTGTAGCCAAACACTCTCTACGTAAAAGATTTAATAGTCAAAAATAAGGCTTTAATTTGTCATTAAATTGATAACAGCATTGATGAATATATTCAGTGCCTTAATGTTTTAAGGAAATTAGGCCCAAAAAACAGCTGTAGTAACAAAGAAGATGAGGAAGAGATCTGCACACATTATGCACACGTCTCAATAGTGTACCATCCCGTTCTAATGGTACAGCGTAAGCCTTCAAAGAGAGGTAGGCTTGTAGTCATGAGTCTCACCCTCTTTGCTTGAGGGCTGGCTAAGCTCTTTCTGACCAAGCCGAGATAAACTGACAAACAACGCAGAGAGGACATGACAGCTGACAGGCTGCACACGCTACTGACACAGAAACTAATGGTGGGTGGCTCACACTGAGTCTGCCATACTGCCATGAGCAATCTACTGCCAGTGGTGCACATATTGCCACCACTAGCAGCTAGATAGCTTGAACTACTACTTGCTTTTCGAAACCAAATGATTTAAAACTATTTTCCTCTTCTTGGTCTTGTTTGGTTTTCTGAGATAAACTATTGGGATGGCCAGGTTTAAGCCAGGCTAGTGCTTCACTATGGGTCACCAGACAAGAGCTGAGTGACCTTAATGTGCATTGAAAACAAAATAGAGTTAAACCTTAATTGCCTTAATTTAGTAAGGCATGCAAACTGGACACTTAACCCAGCTACTATGGGTGAACAAGCCAGTGTATTTTTATGTACCGGTCCGAAGCCCGGATAAATTGAGAGGGATGCATCAGGATGGGCATCCGGTGCCAAAATCAATATGCGGACAACAAAACAGATTTCCATACCTGTTGGCCAAAATAGAAGAAGAAGAGTATCTCCACCGCCTGAGAGGTGGAGATATGCTCTAGAGAGGAGAGGAATGAAAGTGAGTAGGACAAAGACAGAATACATAAGTGTGAAAGAAAGCGAGTGGAGAGTGGAGTGGTTAGGATGCAGGGAGTAGAGGTAACAAAGGTGGAGGAGTTTAAAGACTTCAGATCAACAGTTCAGAGTAACGGTAATTGTGGAAGAGAAGTGAAGAAGAGAGTGCCTGCAGGTTGGAATGGGTGGAGAAGAGTGACAGGAGTGGACAGACGGGTACCAGCCAGAGTGAAAGGGTAGTTGTACAGGACGGTAGTGAGACCAGCTATGCTATACGGATTGGAGACGGTGGAGAGGACATGCAGGTGGTCTGATTGAATGAGGAAGATGCAGAGGACTGGAAGAAACAGAAACAGATGATCCACTGTGGTGACCTCTAAATGGGAGCAACCAAAAGTAGAAGAAGAAGAAGAAGAGGAAGAAGAAGAAGAATGGGTTTGTTCCATTTATTTTTGGGGACATTTACAGGATAATCAACTCTAGAATGAAGACCTTTTTCAAATAACAACATGGCAAAAAAGCAAAAAAGACTTTTATTCTGGATATGTTCTCACTGGGCCTCTGCAAAAAAGAAAAGAGAATGCCGTAGTAAAAATAACCAGGTGAAAAAACAAAGTCCTGCAGCATCTATCAGCAGAATGTAAGTTGACTAAGCTCTGTTTTACATATTAGGATACTTTGGTTCAAAATGAAAAGGTAAATCTAGAAAATGAGAGACTGCTTTGTTAAACGCAGCATGAAATGGATGTCAGACAAAAACATCAGATTGAATAACCATGAAATGAAATTTTAAAAATCAGAAACTCACAAGCTCTTAAATACAAGTACCAAGTAAATAAAATAGTATATACTGGTGAATACTAATTTTTTAATCTGTGGCTTATTGAATGAAGCAGAGTGTAGATTCAAAGGCTTCGACTGATACCAAATGATTGTTTCTTGTAATTGCAGGAGATACTTTCTATGAAATTAAATTGACAACTTGTGCATACTGTCTTTTTTTGCAGAAAAAAAATATATATATTTTTGCTTTTTTTACACTGAAAAAATTCCAGTATGAAACCTGTTTGGTGTTTTGTTGACACATTCTATAAATCGAATGTACTGTAATTCATTGTGCACCTCACTATATATTATTATAGGTTTATAGGTCTCTTTATGAAGTGTTTTCTCTAAATCCCCCTCAGGGGTGATCATGCACAGTATAGAGCATGGCCCCAGTGTGCGACGTTTAATCCTGGGCAGTCGCTTGCCTTTTGTGCAGGTTTATGATGGATCAGTAAGTCACACAGCAACGTTTAGCAGGATTTACGTCTGCTGGATGTTAAAGAGCTTACCCCGCAACTACTGCGCCCGTTCACTGAGTAAGCTACAACCCTAATAGACTTAATGGAAACAAGGGTCATTAGGTCTATTGCACATTTTTCAAGCGCATAGGTTCAGCTGATGCTGCTTCAAGATTATATGGACTTAAAGGGGGGATTTCATATCCAATTAAAACATCACATAAAAGCCGCTTGTAAAATGGACAGCAAACAGAAGGATCCTAACATGCTCGTCCAAAAGTTGCTTTTGCTGACTCAGGTATTTGACTGAATGCATAGCTTGCGTGATCAACAGAAAATCATTGCCAATAGAGCAGGATGCTCTGCATTAGCTGTATTTGAGCCCTAGGTCATCATGGTAATTATTCAGCCTCCCCAGCGTTGGGCTGTGGAGCGGCTGAGCTGTGTTCAGTGGGATGCTGGAGTTCCATACAGTGCTTTTGGGAGAGTTGATTGGATGTCATCAGTACTTGACTACCTCAATGCTCTTGTGGCTCAAGGCTTTTTTCTTTATTTTCATCTGTTAAAGTAAGAATAATAAACAAACAACTCAAAATTAAAATATACAAATTAACATTTCTGACATAAAAAAAAGCCTTCCATTCATGGAGTCTGTCAATTTCTTGATCCGTTGATGATCAGCTTTTTGTGCAGCAGCAATCACAGCCTCCCAGACAGTGTTCAGAGAGGTGGACTCTTTTCCTTCCCTATAAATCTTTTCTTTAAGAAGGTCCATAAGTTCACAATAGGGTTTAGGTCAGGTGAGGAAAGTGTCTTATTAAAAAACCTGGCAGTAGGAGCTGATTTTGGGTGGAGGTGGTCTAGTGGTAGGATACTTGGTCTATGGACCAAGAGGTCGCAGGTTCATATTCCACCTCTAACACTTCCACTATTGGATTCCTGAGCAAGATCCTTAACCTCGAGTTGCTCCAGGAGGACTGTCCCTGTAATTAGGAAATGAAGGCTGCTCTGGACAAGAGCGCCTGCTAAATGCCGCAAATGAAAATGTAATTTTGATTCCATCTTCAACCTGAAAAGGTCCAACTAGCTCATCTTTAATAAGACCAGCCCATTCCAGTACCCCATCTCCACCTTGCTTGCATCTAAGTGGAAGTGGAACGCTGTCCCTGTTCCTGATCCAGCCACGGGCCCATCCATCTGGTCCATCAAGGGTCACTCTCATCAGTTCATCAAATGTTTTAAAATCTGTCTTGAGATATTTCTTGGCCGAGACTTGATGTTTTTGTTCTGTGATGGTTGGGTTTCAGACTTCCCTACCCTGGCCATGTCTCTGAGCACTGAACACCTTGTACTTCTGGACACTTCAGGTAGGTTGCAGTTCTGGAATAGGACAGCACTAGAGGATCATGGGTTCTTGGCAACTTCACGTTTGATCTAATTTTCTCAACATGGGTCTTACGACCCTGTTGACAATTTGCAACAAACTGTTTAATGGTTCTGTGATCACAAACCAATATCTTAGCAATATCTTAGGGTGGTGCAACCCTCTGAAATACTTTTTACAGTTTTTGACTTTTCAGAGTCAGTTCTATCACTTTTTTTGGCCCATTTTGTCAGAGGAAGAAAATAAGCTGCCTAATAATTCTGCACACCTTGATCTAAGGTGTTGATCACCTTAGGGCACACCCTCCCTCATTACCCAAACACACATCACCTGATATGCTTAAATCCAATTAGCTGTCATTTTGTGTGTGTGTGTGTGTGTGTGTGTGTGAGAGAGAGAGAGAGAGAGAGAGAGAGAGAGACAGAGAGAGAGAGAGAGAGAGAGAGAGACCCATACTTGGGATTTAGCTTATTTATGGTCAGAAGCATTCAGGAATCCAGGCCTAGCAGAAGTGTAAAAAATTGCTCCTCGAGCTCATGGATACATGGGTTCTGACTGCTGGCCTATTACTGGCTTTATCTGACTTTGCAGAGTCTCTCTTAACCGTCCGGAGAAACCTCATTAAAAACTGAGGTCTTTTGAGGAGCAAATCTATTTGCGACTAACTGTTTACTACCACAATACAACAACAACTTCAAAGAGCTAACTAATTTAATTAATTATCCACTCCTAATTAAATTGTTAATTATTAATATGTCAGAGTTTTAATTATTACTTTAGAGATTTAAGGAAACATGAGCCCAGATAGCTAACATTAATGGACACCGTGGGGGGCATGTATTTATAAATGTTAGGATAAACCTGTAGAGGTTCAGGTTAGGCCACATTCTTCTACATTCACAGGAGCCTATAACGATGAATTAATAAAGCCTCTATACAACACTACAAAGTGTTATTTTACTTGTGATTATAACAGAACCCCCTCTTTTTTGGTGCAAACGGAATGATTTCTAAAATGGTCTTTAAAGAGCATTTTAGGATGGAGCATGTTACCATGGTAGGACCTTTCAAATGACTCTTGGAGGAGTCATCAGGGAAGAACCCTAGAAGAACCACTGCATACAAAACGGGAATATTATTCCTTATCAGCGTGTGTGTGTGTGTGTGTGTGTGTGTGTGTGTGTGTGTGTGTGTGTGTGTGTCTGGCTGTCTGAGTGGGGTGGTGTATGTTATGAGGGTTCAAAAAAAAGCTACTAGCAACCTGTGTGTGTGTGTGTGTGTGTGTGTGTGTGTGTGTGTGTGATGGGGATTCTCGAAGAGCGAATGGTTAATTGAAAGGGGGTGGGATGTCTCTCTCTCTCTCTCTCTCTCTCTCTCTCTCTCTCTCTCTCTCTCTCACTGTCCCTCTCTCACACGCGCGCGCGCGCGCACGCTCACACACCCCTCCCCTCTCATCCTACCTCGCGCTCCTCTCTTCTCCTCTCCTATCCTCTCCTCTCCTCTCCTCTCCTGAGCGATCAGCCATCATGGCGGCTGAGTCTGACGGCGCGGCGGCTGTGGATCGGGATGGGGATCGGGGCGGGGAGGACGGCGCGGCGGGTGGGAGTCGGGCGGCGCTGCGCGGGGGTCGCTCGCCGCTGCTGGACGGCTGCTGGGTGCTGTGCGCGCTGCTCGTCTTCTTCTCGGACGGCGCGACGGACCTGTGGCTGGCCGCTGATTACTACACGCGGCGGAAGTACTACTGGTTCTCGCTGACGCTGCTGTTCGTGGCCGTGCCGTCCACCGTGGTGCAGGTGCTCAGCTTCAGGTGGTTCGTCTACGACTACACGGAGCTGGAGGAGCGCGAGGAGCGCGGGGCGGCCGAGGGGGGCGACTGTCAGCTCGGCGGAGGGAGTAAAGCAGCAGCAGCAGCAGCAGCAGCAGCAGGAGGAGGAGGAGGAGGAGGAGGCGCGGCCGGTCGGACCCTGCGCTGCTGCAGGGCGTGCATGTGGCTCTTCCAGTCCGTGGTCCACATTCTGCAGCTGGGCCAGGTGTGGAGGTGAGGCGCTGCGCTACAGCATCACCAGGGCGCTGCGGGGTTTTCTTTCTTGCTTTTTTATTTCTTTTCTTCTTTTTTATTTTGGTCCGCGTGCGCTCCAGTACTTGTCAAAGACAGATGGGCGCGTGCATCCATCATTCTACCTCGGATGCACGCGCGCGATCGCTGTCTGTATGTGTGTGCGCGCGCGCGCGAGCGCTACTACAGGTTTAGATCTTAGTGAGGACCAAGTGCCCCAAGATGAATGAAAAGATAGTTATTATTATTCTGAAGAATAGTGCAATACATATATTATGTGCAAATACAAACACACACACACGCACACATACATACAAACACACACATAACATCTGATTTTACTTGGGAAACAGCTTGTTGGTCCAAAAGGAACATCTTATATATAGCATGAATAATGAAGAAAATGCTTCATTAGGCTGCAAAGATCCTTAAGACTCAAGATTTTAGATCGAGGGGTTCCAAACTCTCAAACACTCAGCATCAGCACCAGTGGCTGATCATCAGCCGGATCATCTGTAACATGTGAACCCCTTTCCTCAGTGCTTCATGGCTTTGTGATGCTTCACATACGTCACTGTGTGGCTTATCAAACGGTAAAACAATCCTCTGACATGGCTCAGATGCAGGGACTGGACTCAAAACGAGAGCTGAAAACTTTCAGGAAGCCTGGAGAACTGTTACTAAACTATAAAAAACAATCCACAGAATAGAAGTCTGGCTTTTTGGAAGTAAAGAAATGAGTGGTGGCTCAACACGTTTGCATAATACTCAAATACATGTCAGTGGAGATACCTTACCAAGAGTGGAATATACGTGTGTGTGTGTGTGTGTGTGTGTGTGTGTGTGTGTGTGTGTGTGTGAGTGTGTATGTGTGAGTGTGTGTGTGTGTGTGTTTTTTGTGTGTGTGTGTGTGTGTGTGTGTGTGAGTGTGTATGTGTGAGTGTGTGTGTTTGTGTGTGTGTGTGTGTGTGTTTGTGTGTGTGTGAGTGTGTATGTGTGTGTGTGTGTGTGTGTGTGTGTGTGTGTGTATGTGTGTGTGTGTGTGTGTGAGTGTGTATGTGTGAGTGTGTTTGACTGCAGCCTCCCAGCGAGTGTTACAGTTCCATGGTGGTTGGTGAAGGCGGCTGCTCGGTGTCAGATTTCTCACAGAAACAGGAGGTGTGAGAGTGGCAGAGGTGGCTGCACTCAGTCTCCATCTCTCTGATTTAATACAGCTCTACAGTTCGACACATGGACATCATTATTGCCAAAAGTAAACACTGAGGAACATTGTTTCACCTCTTTGGTTTGGAACCGCAGGGACATTTGTTGTAGTGCACACTTTAGTTGTTGATGTTTATGCTCTGAGTGTGTCCTGATTGGTCCATGTTTGTGATGCTCTCCAGTGGCCTGTTGCATCCACATTTTTCAAGCCCGGTAAGATAATAATAATGAAAGTGGGAGAATGTCGAGTCTCCTTCAGAGAACACACACGGCCCCACACATTGGACCGTCGTCTGTTTTCTTGTTAATGTTGACTTGGGAGAGGGAAATTCAGGCTGCTTGTTCAAAGCGTCTTCTCTGCTCTTTCTCCTGAGAAGAGTCGTTCACTCCCCCTCTCCTTGTAGGCAGTCTCCCTTTTGTCTTCTTCATGTCTTAATCTGCCTTTCTGTTCCTTGAGGGTCTTCTGTTCTCCACTTGAGTGAGACAGAGTTGGTGGAACGGCGCTGACTGACAAGCCTCCCTCACTGTGTGCTTTTGGTAATGTTACACAGTGCACTTTGGGCAAATAAATCTCACTCACTGTGTGTGTGTGTGTGTGTGTGTGTGTGTGTGTGTGTGTGTGTGTGTGTGTGTGTGTGTGTGTGTGTGTGTGTGTGAGTGTGTGTGTGTCTGTCTGGGAGAGATACAGAGAGAGAGTGAGAGAGTACACTACAGTTGTACTGTGGCAATTACTCACATACCCTATTGAGGAAAGAAAGGCAAGTTTATTAAAATACTGAACTCTTTCATTTACAGTATTAAAGTCTTAGGTAGCAAAGAAAATCATTAAGGAACTATTTATCCGTGCAGTTTTGCCCAGTAATACAAAAGATTAATAATGAAAAATATAGACTTCTGTAGAGATTTAATTCAAGAAGGACTGATCAGCGCTAGATATAGACCGTAACTCCATAATAAACTTCCATGTGGAGAACACTGGCAATGATTAAGTCAACACATACCGTCATTTGGGGAATTTATTCATTCATTTAGGAATATTAATGCTTTGCTTCACACATGCAGTCTTAAAAATACAGAATATACTCGTGATTTTCGAACGTACAAACTAAAAAAAAAAAACATGAATCATGAATGAATTTTACTTTGCTGACTTTGCATCACCTTTAAATGGATGCGATTTTTACAGAGTCATGTGCAGCAAACGCCCCTATAAAAATCTTGCAAAATGCCTCCATTACAAAAAAATGTGCAGAAATGTTCAGAAAGGGAATGTTCAGCAAACTAATGTGTCAGCTTCATGTCGCACATCACAAACATTTCAGGAATTTCAGGCTTGTGACCTTGCCATGCTGTTAAGATTTCAGGGCATTGGTGGCCCAGTGATTAAGGACCAGACCCCCTTGATCAGAAGGTCATGAGTTTGAGTCCCACACTCAATGGTGCCCTTAGGTACCATTGAGCAAGTTACCATCCCTAACACTGCTCCCCGGTTGCTGGATTTGCCATCCTCCTGCTCCATGGTGTGTGTGATTGGTTAAATGCATAGAGTGGATTTAGGTTTATTTCCACTGTGTGCTGTTCTGTGTGCTCACCGTGCCAAACAGTCACTTTCCCTTCACTTTAAAAGTGCATTTGTGTGAAAGGGGCTTAAGTCTTTTCTGGCATACCTTGTGAACTCCTCAAGCTGAGCAGTGTTGATAAAATAATCTGTAGATAAGACTCATCATTGGCAGTTTGGCCCGTGTTCACTCTGGGCCCTGGCGAGAGAGACCGAAGAAGAGAGGATCTGGACCACAGCCCGAACTCAGCCTTCACTCAGGGGATCTCTCGTACTGTATGAAGGCCTGGGCAGGGAAGTAATCCTCTTTGGTGTGTGTCTGTGTGAGAGAGTGAGCTTTCTTGATAGTTAGGTGTTGAATTATTAACAGGGAACTATGGAGGAATTGTGTGCCTCAGCTATTGTCTGGGAGAGGACAGAGCATTTCCTGTCAACCTTCTCTGAAATCAAACCGTTTTCTGTTCCTTGTTCTCTGTCTCGGCCTCCAGTTTAGGTCAATTCTGGCATTTCTTCCACAAATCAGATCATTCATGACTCACGCCATTGAAGCACAACAACAAATCAGGAGATTAAACCATGCTCAGTGTAAGAACAGATTGTGATTACAATTAGGTGTGAAAATCATTTTAATGATAATAACCAGCTGAGCGCCCTGAGATGCTGCACCTGAACGACACATTCTGTCACAATATTTGGCTCAGAATCAATAATGTCTGGTTAAAACCTTGTCTGTGCGCGTATGCACACAAGTGTGTATGTGTGTGTGTGTGCGTGTGTGTGTGTGTGTGTGTGTGTGTGTGTGTGTGTGTGTGTGTGTGTGTGTGTGTGTGTGTGTGTGTTTGCTCGCCCATGTGTAACAGGGTCTCTGACTGTCTCTCGGTCTGGGGCAGGCAAGGACATTGTGTGCTGGCAGTGTATAGCGACGTTTGGAGTGAAAGTGGGAAGTGTGTGTGTGACTTCTGCTGCTTTTTACAGCCATATGAGCTGATGATCAGTTTTATTAGCCACAGTTTCTTTCCAGTTCATCCAGCAACAAAGCTCATAACATTATTTGCTATATTGCAAGATAATCAATGGTTTAATGATACGTTAAACACATGCTTGGACTTGTTCACATAGAATTCAAGTGTAGCACACATGCTGTTGAATGGATAATATTTTTACACGTATGGTTGCAACACAGATCGTCCAAATTAGAAACATAATTGTCATGAAGTTAAAGTGACTATTTGTCATTGTGAAACATGCACAGCACATATTGAATCACAACAAAATGTATTTTCTGCATTTAATCAGTTCACACCATACAGCGGAGAACAGCCATATCCAGCAACTGGAAAGCAGTGATGGTACCATGCTCAAGGGAAACTCAGGGCAACCTACTGGTCCAGGATTTGAACCCAGGACCTTCTACCGCTAGGCCACCGGTTCCCGAGCATAAATCGAACCCACAGCCAAGGAGCACATCTGGAAAGGATGATAGTTGCTTATTCTGATTGTGTACATCTTAAACTTCTTCTCACTGCAGACACGCACTAGCCTAAAACTGGAAGCTTCCAGGTGGCAGAAGAGTCTGTGAAAATAGTGCCGGCAAAAATTGCAAATTGTCATCCAGAGAGTGACACAGACTCTCAGATGAGCTTGAGCAGTTGCAGATACGTTGGAGAGAAGAGTCGTGAAAGGGCTCCAGCGTCAGCAGCTTCAGAAGAGATGCCGAGAGAGACTGCAATAAGACGAAGTTCACTGTCAGGGATGCTTGAGCTTCACGGAAGATGCAATGGGCTTATTGAAAACACTCACACACACAAACATGCACATGTCGCACACATTCGCACACACACACACACACACAGCAGCTGTGGCCAGGGCGTGATGTGTGTGTTGCAGGTGTTTGGATGCAGCAGTGTGTGTCCATGGGGTCATTAAGGGAGTTGATAGGGGTAGCCTCTCTGAGCTGCATGCAGCAGAGCAGAGCCAGTGGCTGTGAGGAGAATTCTAAAGCAGGAAGGCCTCTCTCACCCCTCAGCTGCTCGTCACTGCTACTTTTTCCCTCACCCAGAACGGGGCTGCGGCTGGTGGCAGGTGTTTGTTTTTACTGTCTGTTTGTTTATAGTGTTTGGAGGTTTCGGTCTGTTTACTGGTCATTCTCCATTGGAATATGATAATAAATAGAAAGCTGCTTCCCTTCTGACACCGCACTTTCCTAACTTTGAGAAACCCTCTTGTCTGTCTGGCCCACAATCTCCCTTTCCATCCTCCTTCCCACTCCTGTCGGTTTATCTTTTCTCTCTCTCTCTCTCTGCTCTCTTTTTCTGATTTTGAGGCTTCCTGAGCTGACCTAGTTCTCTCTAGCTTCTTACAGATGCTGGAAACACAAACATCGTAGCAGAGTTACATGAGGATTGGTGTGTGTGTGCGTGTGTTCGCGTGCATGTAAAATATTTGCAGATATTCTGTAGTATTGGACCGACCATGATGCTTAGTTTAGATAGACATGTTTAATGTCCCAGTGCTGCTGAACAGTTAACTGAACATACAAACACTTTAAGTCACCCACATTGTTTCTGCAAAAATGCATCACCAGAACTTTTCTCATCCTCCTCAGGCTGCGTACAACTTTTTAATGCGGTGCCAATTTGTCATTGTGGTTCTGGACACAGCTTAACAGCCTGTGAGCTAACAGAACAAAACTTCACAGAGAGCCATTTCTGACAACACCAGGTCTGGCGTTCACAAAGCTGTTGCAGTTAAGATTGACTCATGATTACATTCGTGTTTATCAGGGTTCACTTCTGAGGTTGTTTGTAAGTACAAGGCCTGTTGTTTGAAAAGGGTGTCCACAGCATTCGGGAAAACCATTAATTCATGTTTTTTATAACTCTGTGTAAGTCATACGGTGTCCTAAACCAAGGGCTTGTATCACCAGTGCTATTTGAAGGGATTGGGAGAAGTTTTAGAGATGCTTTTAAACAAATGAAAAGATTTAACTGATGAAAAGTTTTAGGTCCTTGTAAATCAACCTCTAAACTGATGAAGATACATTTTTCATCTCTTGGCTGATCGACTGCAACTGGGCTAAGTGATAAACTGTGTGAATTAGATTTTCATGGAATTATTTCTTTAAATAGGATTTTAAGTAGCGTTGAATAAATTATGAAAGAGAAAAGGATCTATGTCATTGCACAGCTTCTATGCCATTAAACAGCTTATGAATAGGACTGGAGTTGGGTGTGTGGACCGTGGCACTGAACACGAATGCTTACTGTCTGATTGAACTTGTTCAGAGATTGCATTACATGACATATTGAAAGGAGCATTCAAGCCTAAAACTAACATTTAATGCAGTATTATCATGTTATGTAATATTCTTTTGCATTGCATCCCTCATTGGTTTGATAGGGTTGTTCTTGTGTTTTTTGTTTTTTTGTGCCCCTAGTGTGTTGCCACTACAATATCCAGCACGCATTACAGTTATATGTCATCCAGTCATTGAGAATATGTCCAGCGCATTAAAGAAATCCTGTTTGCTATGGTAGCTCCATATTATAAGCTAATAAATATAAATTCCACTTTTTAGCTTTACTGTTTTGTATTTGCCTGCAAATAATTCCAACAGCCTGTCCCCAAAGGCCTTGTAGACCTCTGAAGGTCTTCCCACCTTTAAAGACCATCAAATGGGGGGTTTTGTTTGGATTTACCAGGAAATCGTACTCTTTTGGCAAGCAGGCAAGTATGTAAACACTCAAACAAAATACAGATGCTGGCATATTTTTGCCTTGCAATGTATTGTCTGTTATTGGACCACTAGTATTGACTTGTATGCATGAGTCAGTGGAGGACTAGGAGAGAGAAAGTGAGAGAGAGTGATTGTGAGTCGTGCATTAGTTATCCTGCTCTATAGGTTGTACTTGTCCAGAAGCAGCAGTAGATGTTAGTATGGGCCAGTAGACACAGGGCTGCAGGCACTTTATGGTTGAGTAAGCCGTGCAGATACAGTATAGTAGCTCCCTGCAGAACCCGATTGCTCAGTGGAGCCAGCAGATTTCATTTGGGACATTATGGGGTTAACAGGGCTGGAATGAAACTTTATGAAGCTTTTTATTGAAAATAAGTGTACGTGTGTGTGTGTGTGTGTGTGTGTGTGTGTGTGTGTGTGTGTGTGTGTGTGTGTGTGTGTGTAGCTCACTGGATTGACACTTCTAAGCATAAAGACCACCATCTTCTCCCTCAAGGCAGAGCTTCAAAAATTGGAACGCTATCCTGAAACCATCACAACAGACGCAATCCATCCTAGCAA
This sequence comes from Hepsetus odoe, assembly GCA_017165825.1. Classification (NCBI taxonomy): domain Eukaryota; kingdom Metazoa; phylum Chordata; class Actinopteri; order Characiformes; family Hepsetidae; genus Hepsetus; species Hepsetus odoe. The sequence goes on along the minus strand of CM029385.1, from coordinate 12,085,337 downwards.
AAAAAGAAAAAGAAAAAGAAAAGGCACATGCTAATTTTTATAATCTGCTTAAGCGCTTCAGTGAGAAACAGGTTAGCTTTTAGCGTTTACTGTAATACCAAAACGCTCGTTCTGTTCCCTCACAACTAATCCATCACTTTTCCACCCGTCCATCATATTAGCTGACTCTGATTGGCTGTGGCAGTTGTCTGTCCTGAACATCTGGACTCCCAGGTGGTGATTAATGATATTTGTGTGCTCACAGACATCAGTTCAGCCGTATGCATGTGCACATGAGAAGACACACAGATACACATACACATGCACGCATGCGCGCGCACACACACACGTGCACACACACACACACACACATATAAAGAAAAAAAAAAAAAAAAAATATATATATATATATATATATATATATAAATACTGAGTATAAATTTTATTTCCCTCCCTCCTCTCCATAGTTACTTCAGAAAGACACTAGCATCTCCCCACACCACCGTCAACAAACCTGAGTGATCACATGAGAGTGGTGGGCCGGCAGCACCGACATCCCAGTTAACTTTAATTCTCTGCATCCGTGAACTCGTAGATCTGCACCTTTTATCTAGTAGCAAGATTCATTTCTAACTTAACGAGTAGATTTGAAAGTGAAGACCCATGTCATTGTGAAACGCAGTACAGCACAGCACAACGAAATTCAATCTCTGTGTTTCACCCATACAAACATGTGCAGCTATTGAAAGTGCCCAGGGAGCAGTGACAGGGACGGTACCTTGCTCAAGGGTACCTCAGGGCAACCTACTGGGTTGAACCTACAATCTTCCAATCCAGGGCCAACTCCCTAACCACTAGGCCACCGCTGCCCCTGCAGTGTTTGCAACAATGGACAGTAGATTGTAAACATTTTATGCTGCAGAGCGGAGCAGTCATTTGATTTTTATTTGGCTGTTTGTTCCGATTGCAGCTCATTGAATGGGTTTATTTTCTGCTTCTGCCAGTGAATGTGGCACTGTGCCAACCTGAATTTGCTCTATAAAATGAGTGTGCGCATCTGTTATGTTAAATATCAAAATCCCCCCGGTGCTGCTCTCTGTCTTTTTTCCACTCCTCTCTCTCACATCATCATCTTTCACTTTCGTGCTCTCTTTTTTGTCACCTTTCAGCAGTACAGTAGGGCCTCCCCTGTGGCATCCCATGACATATCTCCATTGTCATCAGAAAAAGGAAAGAGAGAGAGACTCAGAGAGAAAAAGAGAGAGACAGGCAGAAAGAGGGGTACCATCCCATGGGAATAAATGGAGAAGTACAGGAGCAGAGCAGCAAATGATAAAGGCATTCTTCACTTTCAGGCTTCAACGAAAGATTCATCCACATACCAAAGTGAAAGAAAAAGAGTTCTTAACACAGCGAAAAGAGAGCGTTGCAGTGTGTACGTACGTGTGTGTGTGTGTGTGTGTGCATGCGTGCATGTGTGCGTGCGTACGTGCATGCGTGCGTGCATGTGTGCCTGCGTGCGTGCGTGCGTGCATATGTGTGTGTGTGTGTGTGTGTGTGTGTGTGTGTGTGTGTGGAAGGGAGAGAGAAAACGTCTAAAAGAGAAATCTCCCAGTGTGTGTAACCTCACTTTGACTTATCTCTATACATATTCATGACCTCATGATTAAATTCATGTTCATCAGCGCTGAGATTTGATTACACTGTCTGCAGCTCTTCCTCCCTCCTCTCTGACTGTCTTTGTTACTTTTTCTTTTTTTTGTTCAGTCAGAGTGTCCGTTTCGCTTAGTGATAATGAGCTAATAACAGAGCAGAGGAGCCTAAATTACTGACTGGTTTATTCACTACGAGAAAGTTTTACATAGTGAATAATGCTCTAAAGCTCATAAAGCAGGTTCTAAAAAGGCTTCTCCCTCTGTCTCTCTTTCTCACTCTCGTTCCCCGAGTCCATGATGGATCTTTAGCTATAGTGATGGAAATGTATTGGTGCTTTCTAGGCTGTGCAGCAGAGTAAATCTTCAAAAAACTCTTTCTTATTCTGTCATCTATCATTTGCCTTCCCTGAGGGCCTTGATGGAATGGGGTGTATGTGTGTGTGTGCGTGTGTGTAGGTGTGTTTGCGTGTGTACGTATTAGTGTTAGTGTATGGTAATTATAGGGAGAGATTGAAAATCTTCGATCAGATCAGTTCTGACATACATATAATGTTTGTTACACTTCACTGCATATGGTATAATTCCTTCCATTTAGAACATTTATGTCAAATGAACAGTTTGATGCCAAGAATGACCTTTTCCACTGCTTGTTTGTGTAAATCACATGAGATCAATGCAGAGCATCAAACACATTAGTATGACTATACACCACTCAATTAATCTCTGCTCACTGATGGTCCTGTGGTGGTCCTTACAACTGATAAACTTGGTAAAGGGGCTAATAAATGATATAGAGAAACAGATGGACTGCAGTCTGTCACTGTAAAAGCTACAAGGTGCTCCCACTGTATGTTAGTAGGTGGAGCGGATCAAATGGACAGTGAATGTAGATACAAATGTGCTCAATGAAGTGGCTTGTCAGTTCAATTCAAACATCACTTCTTTATTGCTTCTCTGTTTAAACAAGTGAGCCTGTGTCTGCCTACATGGGGAAAAAATCCCAGTATATCTAACAATAAAGAAATTCAGTCTCTCTCACCGGACTAAGGAAATTAGAGTATATCTAACAATAAAGAAATATTTCTCCATCTTTTATACAGTGATAGAAACAGGGCAGCTCAGCCAAAGCTCTGAAGATAAATGGTGAACTTTAGAAAAAATAATTTACTGTGGCAATCTGAATCCCTCTGTGAAGTAACTCCTCTAGAGGCGGATTTGAAGAAGAAACTCTCCTCTTTTTTTGCAGCATCAAGAGTTAAATTAATAAGTGATTACTCTGAATGCTTTGGTCAAAATGTCATCATTTGGATTTGAATTTGATCGGTGTGATTTGATTTTGATTTTGATTGAAATGTCTTTTTTTTTCTTTTTCCAAACAATAATACACGTGTATTGTTTCTCACTGGTTGTTCAAGAGATGGATTTTGCCAAAAGTAGAGTTTATAAGCATGTCATTTGTATTTGCAAAATAAGATTCATTATCATATGAACAACGTGTTGAACAAATCCATACTTTGTTGCAGCCTCGTCTCTTAGTCAAAAGAGACCTTTTTTGCCTTGTTATGATGTCTTACAGTGACACTGAAGCAAATTCTGCACAGAAAATTCTGAAGCACAGCCTTGAATTTGCTATTATGTAATTAGTCACGTAATTATGTAATAACAGATACAGCCTTGCAAAGCATTAATAACAGCTTAAAGGGTCACACAACCCCACCACTCCAAACAGGACAGAGCTCCGGGCTTATTATCCAGCTTACAGTGTTACAGTTAAAGCGGTATCTGTAAATGATCGGGAAGAGAAAACAGTGTCAGGAGTGAACAAATCAGTGGCTGAGTCACAGCACAAAGTTTGTTCCGACCATATCCTTATCAATGCATGCACACAAAGCAATGGCTGTTAGGAGCGTTTAGCTTTAATAGCACCCACTATTGCTGGTTGTTTAGTTTTGTGTCTCAGGGTCCTGATATATGGATATATAAATAAATGTGGAGTGGAGGGCGTATTTTAAGGCCAGTGTTAGGAGAGTATTACACTTTATTCCCATTGGTGCTGGGCTTTGCTGCGGTAGTAGTTTCACAAGCCTAACAATACATAGTGAAGAGTCTGCATTTCATGAATGTATATACACAGAGACCACAGCTTCAGTGCATTTTCACACAGAGCAAATACCCTGATAAATTTGCACACCCCAGTGCCCATTTTATTTGGCACTTTTATATGCAATTATTTGCATATGTCAGCCTTGTGTAGAAAAGCATCACAAATGTACACGTCACAGTTCCAGCATCCTGTAGCTTCCTGTATGTCTGTTATACCTGTGCCGCAAAAGGATAACATTCCCCAAAGCGGCATATAAAGTACACACTAATACGCCTGCTTAAAGGAGTGCGGGTGCTATTCCTTCTGGTGCATTTCAAACTTTAGTATGTAAAAAATACCTCCAGTGCAGAGGTGGAGCAATGTAGAGCTTGTAGACCCTATTGGGGCCCTGGCTTAAACCAGTAGGCACCATAGGGTAAATCATACACAACTCTTTTTCAATGAAAACAAAGCCTGAAATATTTCTTATGGAAAGATATCATGTCAAGTAAGTTTTATTCAAATCATATTCATATTCATGCTTTTTACAAATGTTGTTGTCACAAAGCAGCTTTACAGAACCCGGGTCCGAGCCCCTAATGAGTAAGCTGAGGGCAATTGAGGCAAAACTCCCTAAAACTGGAAGAAGATACCTCGGGAGGTACCAAGACTCAACAGAGAAATCCGGATAATCGAGATGGAAAAGGTAGAGAAAGTGCAAGTCTGTAAGTGGAAGTTTATTGGGATATTTCACTTTTAGTGGTGGTTCTGTTTGAGTGGGTGGAGCTTTTGTTAGTCTTAGTGGCAGCAGCTCATGCAGATGATCCAGTGTGATGTAGCTGATCTGGAGTTCAGGTGGGGAGAGGAATCTGATAGTCAGTGATTTGATAGTTAGTTTGATCAAGAAGACGGTCGATTCAGACGGTGGACTGGCTTGTCTGTAGCTGTAATTGATGGACTTGAGTGGGAGGCCTTTCCTTACAGCAAATAAAGGTGATGGATAGTCATCAATCTCCAACAGAGAGAGAGAGAGAGATTAGTTCTGTTTTGAGTTCACTGTATGTAAATTATGAATGTATAGTGCGGCACTGTGACTCTGGCAGAACTCGCGATTACATCTTAACTAGAAAGGACAGAGCCGAGGGTTTTACAAACACGAGACACTGGCGTCTCCCCACATCACCGTCAACAAACCTGAGTGATCACGTGAGAGTGGTGGGCCGGCAGCACCAACATCCCAGTTAACTTTAATTCTCTGCATCCGTGAACTCCTAGATCTGCACCTTTTAACTAATTGGAAGATTCATTACTAAAAGCCTGACTTAACGAGTAGATTTGAAAGTGAAAGTGACTATTCTTGTCATTGTGAGAACACACAGCACAGCACACAGTGAACCACAATGAAATCAGACTTCTGCATTTAACCCATGCACAAACACACTCCGTGCAGCAGGGGGAAGCTATGAAAGCGCCTGGGGAGCAGTGACAGGGACGGTACCTTGCTCCAGGTTACCTCAGGGCAACCTACTGGGGTTTAAACCCACAATCTTCCGATTCTGTGGCAAACTCCCTAACCAATAGGCCACCGCTGCCCCAAACGTTTACCAGAAAAGTTTGGTAGGTTTTCTAATGAAACCATTAGAGAACATTTCTGAAAAGCTGTCCCTTCTAACATATTTAATTTTATTCATTTTTATCTGTTAAACTTTTTATTTCCCCTTCTTCTTGTTGGTCACCTTCTCTTTGGTAAATGGGAGTCTGGTAAAAGTTATTAGTCAATCCAAAGTCTGCCTTTATACTGTAACTTTCTTTCAATTGTATCACTGAACTCATATTAATATCTACAAGAATTCTGCTTCTAACATACTTTTATTAATGTTGTTTATTTAATGTTGGCCATGTCTGTGGACTCCTTAAAGTATGTCCCAGGGCAAAAGTAAAGTAGTAAACACCAAAGAAATCTGGGTTGTCTGGCTGTGTCTGGAATATGGAGAAAATATATATTTTTTTGTCTAGCTATCACTTTGAAAAAAAGTTTGACATACAGTTCAGTCCGGTGAGAGAGACTGAGCACTGTTTGATGGATTGAATGCTGAAGCATTTTTCTGTGCAGAAGCTGGATGGGAATGTACCACATGTTCCGAAAGATAGAGATTGGCATGAATGTTGATACCGTGGGTGCCGTGTAAGTCTTTTTCTGACAGCTCTGCTTTCCCCTGCTCAGGTTTCACACACACTCATTCACCCAAAGCAGAGAAGCAACCCTCCCCCGCTTCCATTGATCCATGGTGATATGGGCAGCATGGGTTTTAAACTACAATCAGGGATCTGTGATCAATAAAGTGGCAGACCTGCCGTTGCATTTTCCAACACTCTGCTGGGAGTGGATGAGGTTGCTTCACACCAATTCATGCACTCACAGTGTGAGGAGAAAGCCATAATGGTGAGAAATAGACATGCACTGAATTTCAAAATATTGCCCAGTACTATAGGAATAGTTACTGATGCAAATGTTTTACAAAAATGCTCATGCAAGGGTTGGCGTCACAAGTAAATGTAACATTAATTTACTTGTTTATTAGCTTTTGAATAGCCAAATGTTCCGCTAATTGCAATTAAATCAGAGACATTGTGCTGGGAGAACACGGCGTTGTTAACCACAAGCTCCAACATGTGGCCCATATATCGCAAAATGCACTGCAGATTCTTTAGCCTTTATAATATTATATTCATTGTTGCCCAGGTCCACATGAATTTCCTCCTATTAGAAAAAATTGTCCATGTAATTTAGGGTAGTCTTTTATTTAAATTGGTTTTCTATTCAGAGCATAGTGAAACTGAGAATACTTAGTGGACTCACACCAGATGCCTTTGAATGCCACTTTATTATCAAGGAGCTTGTGCATTACTATTACCATGTAGTCTCAATTGGGCAATGATTTTAAAATAATAACAACGGTGTATAATGTAACATGGCTCAAACTCCTCAAGCAGCCCTCACACGCATTAAACCGCACAGCCAATTCAACTGAGAATGAAAGACCATCCAGAAGGATGAATTACATCCCCTTTGCTGTAATTGTTACAATAGTTTGAGCCATTCTGATGATTTGTTTTAATTTCTCAAGGGGCTGATCAGGCAGCCGAGGAGCTGCTTGTTGCAGCTTGTTCTTGAACGTGATGATGTAGTAGTGTTTTCTTTTACTTTCAGGGTTCCCTGTGTGTGTGTCTAGGTGATGTACTGTCAAATATGTAGCAAATTCATGATATAATTTTCGCTTTCCACCCAAAAGGTTGAGTAGGCGCTGCAGAATGCAGGCTTTGTGTCACGCCTGCTCACTTAACACTTATACCTCAGCCGTTTTAGCTGCACTGCAGCAGCCCTGCCAGCGTCACCTCAAGTCAGATTGAACATAACCATCAGTCTAATTATACTGAGAGAATTCTTTACTGATCCCAGTATCATTTTGCATCCCTAAATATTGGGATTTTTTATTGGTCAGGAAGAAAACCAGTGACAAGCACACCCTATGGTTCTAGACACAAAGGTGCAAATAGAGATTTGGTGCCATATTTTCAAACCTTTAGCTTCTAGCTAAGACTGTTACGGGCTTAGAGCTATAAGGAAGTTGTCAAAGCGAGAGGACACTGATAGCACATCTAGGATATGCTTCTCATCAGCCAATAGGAAGCTGCCTGGGGCTGTGTTTTTCATCCATATTTCAGCTGGAGTTGAGAGTTTTTGAGCTGTGCAGCTCTAAAGACAAAAGAGAACTCTTGCTGAGGGCCTGTTCATTTGTGTAAATTGTGTATGG
>CM029385.1:12060305-12072805 GCA_017165825.1 Hepsetus odoe | reverse complement strand
TCACAACGGGCGCTAAATGTTGCACTACATCCAACGTTCCTCACACCCCGAGCCAAAAACAGAAAAGGTAGAAAAACACCTATTTAAGAAGGTTTCCTTCTGAATTTCTGAACGTATTGCACTATTAAGCTGTGATTGTGTTGCTGTTCACTTGCTTTTTATTGGTCTATTTCATCTACATCTTGAACAGGTGTTTTATCAAACAATCTCACATCATTCAGCCTTATAGCAAGTTGCTGCATTACTGGAATTGAGGAATAACGGCAGCGTTTATGATATAAATGCACATTTCTGCACTGTTTATAGAGCTTCCCTGTGTATGTGTATGGGCTCCTTATCCTTCGTTTATGATGCTAAACTGATGAAGCTGTAATTAAATAGGGCTGCCAGCATCGAAGGGAAGTAAGCCAGGCCTACTGTTCAGTTTGTCTCAGTGTGTGCAGCAGAGAGCTTGGCTTTGCTCTAATGTTCAGATGTCAGCAAAAGTTGAGCTTGGGCGCTGTCCATGGTTCTGAAGGGCAAAAGGGGTGCCGATAGCTGTGTGTGTGTGATAGGTGTGTTTTGAGCCCAGTATCAGCATTAGCAGCTGAAGGATAGATCAACACCAGTATATCAGTGAGAGAGAGAGAGAGACAGACAGACAGAGAGAGAGAGAGAGAATTTTGGAAGGCTTTGTACTTACAAAAAAAAAAAAAAAAACGAAGGGAAAGAGGGCAGATTGACAGGATGTTCTATAGAGAATTAGACAGCTGAGATTAAAAATTCTCACAGGCTCTTGGTCAGCGCATGAAAGAGTGCAGCACTATTTTTGTTTGTTTTTATCACTGATTTATATATCTGTTCTAATGTATGCTCCCTCTATCATTCTCTATCTCTTTCTGTCTCACAGACTCTCGGTGGTGCATAATTTAACCTCTAAACTTTCAGTACAGATATCGTTTATGCACTTCATGAATATTCATGCAAATGCTTGCAGTTTGATGATCTCAGGTTATGTATGCATAACTGAAAATGAGTGTGTGCATCCGAGAGAGAGACAGAGAGAGGGGTAAGCATATGCATTTCAGTGTGGGCACTCATTATTAGCAGCTGCAGTTTAACAAAAGATCATATAATAATGTAGACGATGGTGTGTGTAATGCTGGGTGGAACCAGCCCATAAACAGTAATAGCTACATTTAAACGTACCATTTGCTTTTTGCATTTTACCCATACACACCGTGCAGCAGAGGGCAGCCATGTCCAGCACCCATGGACCAGTGATAGGGACAGTACCTTGCTCAATGGTAATTCAGGGCAACCTACTGGTGCCTAAACCCTAACCACTTGGCCACTGCTGCTCCATGTTCATTTACATTTAAAAGTTTACACACACAAATGTCAAATGTCATGTTTTGCTGACACATCCTCTATAGAGGACAAACTTCTGCACATTTTGCTACACAGTTATTATATGTGCTGAATTTAATATTTTGGGAAAAATGTAAATGTGATCAATAAAAAGTTCTGGTATATTAGCAGAAATTATAGAAATAATTATATTATAGAAAGAAATTGTGCCCTAAAATTAAAGCAGGGGTTCACAACCACTTACAGATTAAAGAGATTTCAGCAGGATAATCACCAAACTGGGTCGGAAACTGGGTCCCCCCATTCCCCTTGGGCCAGAGTTGTGCCTCCTAGCTTTAGAGGGGGTTTACAGCTTTTCACTTAGAAAATCAACAAAATGCATGCAGTGGCATACGTCTCTAATCTTTTCCTCACAGTAAGGGAATATACACTGTTAACCGCAGAATATGCTCTCACTCTGTTGCACACTCTTACTCGCTCATTCTCTCAGCCACTTGTCCTGATTAGGGTCATGGGCAATGTGTTGTTTTTTTTTCATACTCCTCGTACTTGGCAGATCAAGATACAGAAATCTTGAAATACCCCTTCTTTCATAGCATTTATTTATTTCTCACTCACGGTTCATTAAAAGAAGGTGCTGATTCTGCAGGCTCAGTTGATACCACGTTTGTGTTTGTAACTGAAGGAATGAGAGGACTTTCCTTTGAATCTGATGAAAACCTCTATTGTTTGAGTTATTGGTCTGCATGCAGGCGTTTTAGTGTTAATTTCACTATTTGACAAAATGCTACCTTGAGTATAAGCAATAAACTCAATGTAAATATCATTCACCACAGAACATGCTGTCATTAATTATGTCAGCTTGAGTTCTATTTAAATAGTAGTGCAAAATACAAGGAATCATATTTACTGCATGATTTGTCTGCAAGGCAGCCGAGTACAAGCTCTGCCACACATTTATTTACAAGCTGTTGTGGGGCTTGAGGATTATAGATAAACATATACACACATACCTTCTGCAGGCTCGTTAAAGGTTCATTAAACATGGGGCTTTTAGAGGCACACTGCCTCTGAGTTTAGTGTCTGGAACAGGGCCGCAGTGTGGGTATGTTTGGCCAAATGGTGATTCTACATTCTACAGGTAATGAGAGGAGCTGCATCTTAAAGTAAACTTCAGCAGGTCAGTAATGAGGTGTGTGTGTGTGAGAGTGTGAGATTGTGCTGAAAGTAGTGAACTCTAGAAGATGCAGTGGTGGCTTAAACAATGAAAGAGATACTGGACAAACAGTGCAGAGAGAGAGAGAGAAAGAGAGAGAGAGATAGAGAGAGAGAGAGAGAGAGAGAGAGAGAGAGAGAGAGAGAGAGAGAGAGAGAGAGAGATTTTGAAAGTGTCCTTCTGCTCTGGACTGATAAGTCTAGAGAGCGAGAAAAATTTGTGATAGTAATCTTAGTAAAAAGACAGCAACTACTTTGATTAAACAGAGGAAAGTGCAAGCATAAACCTTTCCCATCATGCATCAGCACTGCCTGCCTAATGACCTTTAGTGGCAAGCCTCGTTCAACAGCTGATTTGCATCTCCCCTCATCAACACCCCAACACACACAATCAGATTCACAGTAATGATGGGAAATGTGAAATGATCATCGTTATTGAGATGAATTATATTGTGATATGTGCAGGGTATATCATGGGTATCACTATTTACTGCATGCTTTGGAAAAAGGCCCAGACAACAACAATAACCCATGTATTGGTTCCGGTTTCCTCTCACAAAGATATTCAACGCCAGGCAGATTGGAGATGCTAAATTGCCCCTTAGGTGTGAGTGTGTGTGTGAGTGCGATTGTCTGTGTATCTGCCCTGTGATGGACCAGCGACTTGTCCATAGTGTTACACTACCTTTTGCCATATGAGAGCTGGGCTAGATGCTGGCACCGCCTGTGACTAATTAGGACAGTGGCAAAATGGTGTTAGCAAAGTGGAAGACCGGTCCATTTTTTTGGCTTCTCTTTGCGCAAATTGATTTTTTTGTTTGCCTTTATAAATTAAAACATTAGATCTTCAGGCAGCTTTATAGGAAAAGAGCAATCCCATTATCAAACCACAGGCATCGATGTATGTATGCATATACACTGATAAAAAATAAGCATTTTGTTTTGGTCTCAAACTTCATTTAAATGTATGAGCTAAGGAGCAAAAGTCATAGTTCTAATCACAACTATCACTCAGTCATTATTAATAAGGTTCATTTCTGAGCACATTTACATTTTATATTGAGAGTTTTTAGAGGCCTCACTGAATGGATTGTAGTGATCAAAATTAAATTGATCCTTTGATCCTGAAATGGTCCCATAGCAATACTGTCTGTCTATGCAATGTCAGGAACATGTGATATACTAATATAGTGCAACAAAATGCAGATTTGGCTCAGATCAGCCTCGTAGCACATCACTGTGTCTGACTAAGGCTGACTTGCTCGAAATAAAGTCTGCAAACGAGATTTTCTTCATCTGACCTACATCACGGTTGCTTCAGATCTACCCTTTTAAGCAATTTCACTTTCACAGGTTTTCTGCTGTTGCGTGCTTACGTTTTTGGAGGAGCAGTGATCCAGTGACCAACCGAACGGCGATCAGAAAGCTCTCAAATCAAGCAGAAAGTCACCAAGCCAACATCAATCAGCCAACATGACCTTTTTTGCTGTTTTGCAATATTCTGCATCTTTTCAGCACAGCCACAGTATATGAAAGCAAAACACCCCTCTCAGCATGCACTCTCATGCCATACACATACACCAATTTTCAGACCCTGCATGAGCTCGTTGATATCGTTCTGCTGTATTGAATTTTTAATGGCCCATATTAAATCAGGGAAATGTTTGTTCTGTGTTGTTGGCTCTATTAATTATTTCCTCCATTCTTCGAGATTTGTCAGTGAGTAGAAATAGCTTTTATTATTACTCAATTACCCTCATAGATTGCAGAAAAACACTCTCCTTACTGTAACAACAGGGAAATTTAAATAGCCAATAAAAATGCCATTTGCAATGACAAATAAGTGAAGAAAGGTAATCAATATCCAAGAAGTGATTTTGCACTGTTTCTGCACTGTGGATGGCTTGTGTGTGTGTGTGTGTGTGTGTGTGTGTGTGTGTGTGTGTGTGTGTGTGTGTGGGTGGGGGTGTGCGCTCCTAAATGATTGAGTGCTAATTTGACTCTGATTGTAGTTTCATATCTCCCTTAAGTGTTATTATTACAGTTTATTTGCTTGCGTTTTTTTGCTTATTTACAGACGACCAAGTTCTTCAGCTCTATTTATTGCTGTTTTTATTGCTTTTGTCTACCGTTAAAATTGAGATTGCATTCAGGAAATAAATAACAGTATTGTTATTCTTAAAGCATTGAATTTCTCTTTAAGTTCTTAGTGGTAAGATACCGCATGCATGGACTCTGCATGTGTACGTGTGTGTGACCATGTATTTGGCCCTTTGTGTTCACGTGCCTCATTGCTGATGATTGATGATTTGAATATTGTGATAGTGTCTGGTTAGATCAAAAGTGAACTAGAAAAGAATGCACCATACAAACTAGGGTCCCTCATTTTTTCCACATTTCTCTCTGTTCTTTGCTTGCTCTTGGTTATGGTTCAGTTTGTATCCGATCCGGTATGGAATCCTGTATCGTTGTCCGCATATTGATCTGGCAAAGTTTTACACCGGCTGCCCTTCCTGATGCAACCCTCCCCATTTATCCGGGCTTGGGACCGGCACAAAAAAATACACTGGCTTGTGCATCCCTAGTGGCTGGGTTTTAGTCTGAATTAAGTAAAAGCTCTTATATACCAGACCTGCTACAAGGTCAAATGGACAAGCTTGCAGAATGGTCTGGTATAGCAAATGAGTGCATATATAAACTTACAAGGGTGCTAATACTAGCAGTTGGCCAACATCTCAAAATGTATATTTTTTTATTTTGCTAGGTACTGGAGCAGAGTAAAAGAGAGGGTCTGTCAAATCTATCTTCAATAATAGTCTGCTATCATCTCTGCAAATGAAAATTAGAAGTTACATATGAAGTAAAATCATCATTTTTAAAATGAAATTTTTAAGTAAAATTTGTATTCATGTTTTTTTAGCAAAGATGGTTAATTCTCTGACTCTCCCACTGAGATGCAGCAAACCATTGTGGCAGCAGTCAACAAAAGCTCACAGATGAGGGATTCTGTGATGCTCATAATTTAATTCTGCAGACAAAAACCATTTGTCTAAATCTACATTACCATCCAGCATTGTGGTGACTCTCCATCTGCTTGTTTTCACACTCCTTGAGTATGAGGATTACATCCAGGCAGGGATTGTCCACAAAACCACAAATGAAATTGTACCCAAGACCTGAAACAAGGAGTCTGATTAGAAACACACTTGAACTGCATAATGGCAGACTTAAGACCTGGCTTGGACTTAATCTTAAGTGGCTCATGACTCAACTTGGTCTCAACCCAAACTGACTCAAGACCTGACCGAAAAGCACACGTTACTCATTCGAAAAATGCTCGTTTGGCTATAGAAGTGCATGCTCTTTACTGCAATCCAGATTCAGTATGGCTTCATAAAGCCATTCGTATAGACATTCAATCACTTTCTATGGACAAAATGAAGCTCTGTGCTGTAAATGCTGTGTTTAAAGAAAAGAGGCCAGATAAATACAGGGAGGAATTTGTGCTGTCACTACAGCAGAAAAAAAAAAAAAAATGAAATGAACCTAATTAGTTCACAGATGTGTTGCTTTCCACCATGCAGTTCTTCAAACATATAGATCTGATTGAAATGCAGTCATAACAGTGGAAGCAGTGAAACGCATGGTGCACACAAGATGGACGATGGAGCGCAATATAGCTAGGCGTTCATTAAATGTGTCCTGGTGTGTGCGTTCATGTGCTTTCGGCAAGTGTCCTATTTCTCAAACATGCCAAAACAGCGATGGCACATTCAGCATGAAGACAGCACTGAAGTGATATTGAGCTAAAAATGTGTCCGTCAGTTCTACACTTAAGTGATGATGTAATAGACTGTTCTGGAAATATGATTATGTTAGGAGAATTTTGGGTTTGATTAAGTAATTAAACATTTTTTACATTTGTGTTCATTAATTACATTAGAGAAAGGCTGAATCTGATGAATTACACAATTGGATAAGCAGGATTATGCAAGGAAGTTAATAATAGTGAAATATACCAGCAGGTATTTGGCTTCTAAATAGGAAACAGTGGCTCTGAGCTGCCTCTGCCAGAGACGAGGTAAAGAGGTATAAAGGAAGAGGTGTAATTCAGGCACTAATAAGACGCTCACTGCTGAGGAGACTTTCTTCTTGTCTCGCTCTTGCTTCTAACTGAAACGAATGGGCCTGTGAAGCCAGACGCTGCCACAGACAGCCTCATTTCCTGCGTTCTAATGGCGTGCAGGTGAATAATTGCACTGATCGATGGCAATATTCTCTGCCCCTAGCCCACACAAGCTTTAGAAAGGAGGAGGTTTTGACCAGAGGAATCCATCGTCTCATTCTCTTCCAACCTGTCTGTCCACTCACTGCTGACGCCTGACAGAACGAGACTGTGGTAGCGATGCTATTTAACAGAATCTCAATAAAGTCTACATTTAATCACAGGAATGGATTCAGTGTAATTACCAGATTAAATCGATCCACACCACTCATAAACTGACCTTTATTTGACATTTGTTGGTCAGGGGAATTGTAAGGTATGTAACAAAGGACTGGTGTCAGCGTTCATGGTAAATTCTCTGTCATTGAATGTTAGCTGTTTGGATGTTGATATGTAATTGCATAATTAAAAGTCCATTATGAAAGGAATTACATCTGCATTTTTTCTGAGCGCTGTAAGTAAGAAATAATTCAAATTGAATAATGCATTTAGATATTGCTAGTGATGCATGAGGCTACAATCTAGCTTCTAGCCACATTAAATTACAAAATGAAAACATGATTTAAGTTTCCTCCCGGATGATGCAATATGTGAATATGTTGTCTCTAAGAGGATTTTTTTTTTTTTGTACAAGAATTACAGCCCACTGCTCATGATGCTGGTGTGTGTGTTCGCTATCTTTTTACTATATTCTTATTAGCTTTTTACACACTACCGTTCACTGTGGTGTGTATGAATGGGTTGAGTGCAGAGCATTAGCAGCTGTGGCCTTGTGGGTAGAGGCTAGGTCCCATAATCAGAAGGTCATGGATTCAAGTCCCAGACCAGTAGGTTACCCTGAGGTACCCTTGAGCAAGGTACCATCCCCAACATTGCTCCCCAGGCACTGCATGTATGCCTGCCTCCTGTGACATGTCTTGTATGGGTCAAATGGAGAAAAGCATTTCTTTATATTCCGTTATAGGAAAATATGTTGTCTATAATCGGACAAAATAGTTATTTTCACTTTAAAGGTCATGTTCTATAATATGACTGAACATGTTACAATGGCTAAAGTTTAACACAAGCTGGAAGTGAGAAATAAATCATATTAAATGATGCCTTTTTGTTCAGGCCAGTGATTCTTTTAACATCTAAAGGTTAATACCTTCGGCACACACTGGACACTTGTGAATTGATGACCAGTGCACCACATCCACAAGCTTATCCTATGCATTTCCTGTTGGAGAGCAGGAAAACGTTCCCCTGACTGAAAGGGGAGCTTGGCATGTCTGACTTTTGAAGGGCCTCTCTGGGTTCTTGTGGGAGCTGTTTATATGGAGGGCAGGTTAATATATTCTAAAAGGACTCTTCATCTTTTGCACTCTCTTTTGTCGTATGTGAGCCAGCTGAAACGAAATCTGTTCCTCAACATAAACCTTAATTCTTGTTCATGCATAATCGATGCACAACGTTGTCTGAAGTTTAAATGTTATGATCATCTATTCTGTATTATCATGCTACATTAAAGGGGTGTATCAGAGTTGCTGCTAGAAGAATCTCCAAAACATAAATGTTTCGAATGTGTTTTTCCACTGTTTTAGCTGGAATAACCCAGAATCAAACTTTGATTTGAGGTTCAGATGCTTTCAAAGAAAAAAAAGCCAGGATCTATTCACTTTAAGATTGTTAAAGTGTTAAAGTCATATTCCTTAACTTAAGTGGGTAGAATGTGGTTTACTGCACGTAGGGAGATCCCAAGTCGCACCCATGGCAGCCAAGATATATAATCCTCCCTATGTGCCCTGGGTCTGTCATCGAGGTCTTCACTCAGTTGGTCATACCCAGAAACCCTTCACAGGCAGGTGCTCATGACTAGATGCCCAAACCCATCTAAACTAGCTCTTGTCAATGCAGTGGAGCAGCGGCACTACTCCAAGCTTCTAGCTCCTCACCCTCTTCCTAAGGGTGTGCCCAGCCAACCTACAGAGGAAGCTCATTTCCACTTGTATTCACAATTTGATACCTGGGTCACTAGACAGACTTCATGATCATAGAGGGGATTGGAAAAAAAGGATGAATGGTAAATTGAGAGCTTCCCTCTTCACCACAAGGGTCCAGAACAGCGGCTAAATAACGGTCCTGGGGCAGCAGTGGCCTAGTACTTAGGCACTAGCCACCAGGATTGGAAGATCATGGATTCATATCCCAGATCAGGAGGCTGCCCTAAGGTAACCTTGAGCAACATAACGTTCCCATCACATTGCTGCATAGGTTGCATTCTTTTGTGTTTCACTGTGTGCTGTGTCATGTTTCACAATGATACATTGTCCCTTTCATGTCACTTCATTTTGCTCTGGCTGCTGAACAAGAATCAGAAACACAGTAACTCCTCCACTTGAGGCAACAACTCATTTCCTACTCGGAGGGGCCAAAATACATTTTTCCCATAATTCTGCAACACAAACCGCAGAGACAAATCTATCATGTGTAGGTTTGCTTGGCAAACTACCGAGAACCCTCCTCTATCCCCCCTTTAAAAATGGGACCACCACCCCCAACTGCCACTCCAAAGGCACTCCCTGACCTCTTTGCCACATCCCATATGTGTGTCAACCATGTCAGTCTAGCAACATGCAGAGCCTTCAGCATTTCTTGTTGAATCTCAAACACCCCAGGTGTCTTGTCACTGAGAAGTGTTTTGACTACCTATGACACTGCTAGTTAGATGCGTGACAACATGCCCAATTCTCAGAGTACTTTGGCTGCCATTGCGACAAGTACCAAAAACTCTCCAGCCACAGCTCAAGGTCACTGCTGCACCAATTGAGGCTTTAAAACAAGTTCCATTTAGACTCCCTACCCCCAACCTCCTTTTGGATCAAGGAAATCTCATCCAGGCAGGATCCTCTGTCAGGTGTTCCCAGTTCACTCTCACTACCCATTTGGCTTTATCTTGTTTGTCCAGCAGCATTGCCCCCATTTGATTCAACTCGCCACCAGGTGGTGATTAGTTGACAGGTCTGCCCTTCTCTTTATTCTGTTATCCAGAATATATGGTGGCAAGTCTGATGACACAACCTCAAATTCGATCTTTGACCTGGCCTAAGGAGCTCTGGACCTTATGCTTGAAGATGGTGTTTGTTGTGGACAAAGCAACAGAACTCCACTAGAACACAGGCTGTTCTTCCCAGTGTCCTCCCCCCTCCAGGTTCCCCCATTGTTGCAAATGTGAGCACTGAAGTCTCCCAGCAGCACTGCAGAGTCCCCAGATGGTACAATTTCCAGGACACTCCCCACACGACGGTCAGAGCTTTCCCTCTGGAACCCAAGTCATTGCATACACTTTCAGTTCAGTTCAGTTTCTTCTTCTTCTTCTTTCGGCTGCTCCCATTTAGGGGTCACCACAGTGGCTCATCCGTTTCTATTTCTTCCAGTCCTCTGCATCTTCCTCCTTCAAACCACAATTCAGCTCAGTTTCTAAACTGCATTTCGATTCACAATGAAGAAAAAATCAGAGAAACCTCCCACAAAATATTTGCTCCATAATTGGTCACACTCATTGTAAATAAAATGCAAATAAGTAATTTCACAGTCCCATCTTAATTGTGTTGATGGTCAGTCTGTTATAATGGACCTTCTGTCTGGTTCCGGAAGACCTAACCTGTGATGGAGCATCAGACAGATTTTTAGTCAATGTCTCACACATGGCTCTTATAGATGGATTATAGATGGATTATAGGTTATAGATGGATTTTTTAGCTTTCATTAGGCCTTCTCTGAACACTCGGATGCGGTGTGAGTAGGCTTCATGTAATGACATTTTTAATGATTGCATTGTCTTTCTGAGGGTCAGGTGAGGTTAAGACACAGTGAAGCTAATCATTCCTGTGTGTGGTGAGGGGATGTGGGAGTTAAGAGACAGTGTAGAGGTGTAGGTGTGTGTGTGTGAGGTGGGGGGCTGAGGAACAGTCACTCTGTGGTTGAGTGGGCAAGCGGGCCAGCAGCTTCAGGAGAGGCAGCTGATTCATACTGAGTGGCACTGGAGAAGGCACTATTTATAGACACACACACAATCACTGTGGATATGCATCCTTTAATCCATCTCGGTCTCCTATATTCATATAGATTACACTGTCTTAATCTCATTTAATAACATGCACTCATACACACCCACACACATTTAGATCTCTGAGTATTCTAAGGTCCTTGCTAGCATCCATATATCCAGCATAAAAGAATGTTGTCAGGTGCTTGGATATTTAGGTTCCCATATTAAGGGATGGCCATATGGTAGTAACAAAATATCAGAATTCTAGAAGGCATCTGTGTGATACATGCAACAAATCAAAACTGTTCTGTTCTAAATCAAAGCTGTTCCAAGTTTTGCAAACAACTTGTAACGGACAAAGTATCCATCCCTCCATTCATCCAACCATCCATCCCTCCATCCATCCATCCATCCATCCATCATTCACTTGTCATAAACAGGATTACAGGGGGTGCTGGAGCCTATCCCAGCACTCATTGAGTGAAAGGCCAGGTCAGGCAGACAAAGAGACAAACACACAGTCACACCAAGAGGGCAATTTAGCATCTCCAGATCACCTGCCTGTCTTTGAAAACCAAACCTCCCAGACAAATCCCACACACACAAAGTGAACATGCAATCTCCACACAGAAAGGACTCCAGGTTGCCCTGACTTGACATCGACATCTCTTTAAGGCAACACTGCAAACGCCTGCATCATCATGCCATTCACAATTACCCAAATATACATGAATATAAATGAAAGCATTTACATTTCCTTCTGCATCATGACATACTCCTGAGGAGAGTCTATTTTCTGGTGTTTTTACAAAAAAAAATGCTGATCAGTTAAGTGAAGCTATGAAATAACTGGGCCGGAAAGTCTAGAGAAAGAGAGAGGGTGGAAAGTAGCTTTGATACAAAATCACTGCACGTCTGTAGAACTCTCTCACTCCCCCTCTGTCAAGTACTCCCACAGGACGAATGTTGTGAAAAGTTGGTGTCAGGTGTTGCAGAAGGTGTTGTTTGGAGAACAAAGGATTAAATTTAAGAGAATTTGACTCGAACGTGCCTTTGGATTCATTGTTTTCTTCAGACAATTAAAGCCTGTATACGGCCCTATCACAGCCAGGATGGGGTAGTGTATGCATAAGGCCCTGAGAGCCTCTCCGTCTGTATCCCTGCAGGCTAGGAACACACACTCAAACCAAACTTGACACTTTCTGGCAGTGCGTTTATATGCTTGCAGCATTTGACCCTCACTGCCTACCAAAACCCTGGAAAATTTCACCCTGCAGAGAATACAGTATGACCCTGGTTTGAGGGTAGTTTTGTAATCTAGATATAAAGCAGATGTTATTTACGATTATGTTAACTGTCAAGGTGGCATTTTTTAAATCCCGGCACTGTCGTTAGGCACAACAAGCAACTGCAGCAAACACAGGTTTCTAATGCTTTCTGCTTTGTTTTATTTTGTATCATCTTTGTATCAGTCTCATGTCAAAGGGAAGTAGCTCTAATTAGTAAGATCCAAGGCAGGTGGAGAGGATATTCAACAAGAGAAAGATGGTGACAGAGTCTGACTCGCACTGAGAGGATCAGTGGGTTTTTAATTGTCTCATGGGAGGGAAACAAATGGAATAGGAGAGGGGAGTGTTAGTGTGAGCCTGCACGCAGACTAATCCCAGCCTTACACAAGAA
>CM029385.1:11840305-12055305 GCA_017165825.1 Hepsetus odoe | reverse complement strand
AGGAAGAAAAAGAGTATAGGTGGCAGTCAGCAGCTGGAAGCACACAGAGAGGCTTCTGTAAATAACCCTGTCAATACCGGAGAGTTCACAGCACAGGAGAGGTCAACAAGACGTGCTTATCTTAATGGCACTTTCATCCTCCTGTTGAAAAAGCACTTTATGACCCAAATGTTGGCTATTACTGATCAAGCATAGAACTATAATTCAGCCCCTGCTGTAGTTCCATTAGGAGGACCGGTCATCTTGAGTGGCTCTTTTAAAATATCTCCACTCACCAGACGTATTAATTATTAAGCAGCCATGTATGGCATACTCTGAAATTGCCATGGAAACAGTGGAGGTCAGGGTAGGAAGATGACATCAAGTGGCAGACAAGGAGGGAGAGAAATTGAGAAAATCAAGAAATAAGTCTTTTGTCTCACAGAGATTGAATCTATTTTAAAATAATTGCATTTAATGTCAGTGAACTGAAATGAATAGAAATTCATACTGGTGACACTTCCCCCTTAAAAAACCTACCACACGTACAGGATGTGAACATGTAGGCCATTTCTAAGGAGTGCTTTATTTAGATGGAACAATGCTTGTAGACATTGTATGCACTTGTCCCACCAAGCGTAGACCATGTTTTATGAGAGGAAAATCCCAGATGGAAAAGAGTGTCCCGACGCTCTGTAGACTCTCCACACGTCCCTTTGTTCCAGACCACTGGCTTTGCTAATTGGATGAATTTGTTCCGTATGGGAGGGGCAGATATATTAATGCAAGTACTGTGAATTCACATGATGCTCCTTTTGTCTAATACCCACACTGAAACTTTTTTGCATAGGTTTGATAACATTCCAGCAGCCGGAAATCTTTGGAAGACTATAGGCTGTACCTTGGAGCACTATAGATATCAAAAACATTTCCATTCTATCCATCCATCCACCCATCCAGCCAGCCAGCCAGCCAGCCAGCCATCCATCCACCCATCCAGCCAGCCAGCCACCTATTCATTCATTCAAACCATGGACACTATCCCTGCACTCTTAAGGCATAAGGTGGAGAAACATCATGGATATGCCTCCAGTCAATCACAGGGTACATTCCCTTTCTAATATATAAAAAATCTACTTTTTGATGATAAAAATTTTGAGAACTTATGGAGTCTTAGAGAAGTAATTTTCCACATTCTATTACAAGTCAAGCGAAACGGAAAACCACTGAACATTTCCATTATGTGATAGAATTTCAGTTCAGATAACACTGATGGCTATGCCTGACTTGTCCTGTTGCAAATAAGAACATGAAACGTTATGGTTATGTTTGGCTGTAACAAATTGTCAATAGCCTTTATTTTAACACATATATGAAACAAACTTTTTTTTCCTCACAGAACATTAGATTATTTCTGTAAGACAATACTTGCCTGGCTGTAGTGATGTTATAAGTAAAGAAACTTGAGTTAAGAATCCTGCAACCAGGGTGGGTTGTGAAATGCAGGAACTACAGTCAAAGTTCACCCATAATGTTATTTGTTATACAGTCTCTCTTCTCTTCTAATGCTTATTTAAATCACGGTATTAGGGACGGTCTGTTTGTGTCTGTGGTTGGAGTGGGAGGTGACACGACTAACATTGGTAAGTATTGTTCTGCCTGCTGTTGCACAGTGACAGTCAAAATTCAGGCAAAAGTCATCACATTTTGATGAAAAATTACAGAAAAACTGAAATTTGGTCTTAAAAATGAAAAGATATGATGATAAATAAGAATAGATTTATGAACTAATAAGGTGAAAAAAAAAGTTGATTTCACATTGCCATAGAAGGTGAAACACTTCCCAGTGTCCCACTATTTTGGACATTGCTTGTTGTCAGTCTCCTTGGAGATAATAATCAGCATGCTTGATTGGCTTGGATGCTGAACAAGACAAGGCAGAGATGGACAGATAACATTCTTCAGTGAGATTGTTTTATGACATGCTACCTCTGCGGTGTCTTCTAGAACGACTGACAAAGGTATAAAAGGAATTGTATTTATCCAATTGATTGGAAGAGTCATTCTTTCCCAGCTTTCACTCTCTCTTTTTCACACACACATACATACACACACACACACACACACACACACACACACACACACACACACACACACAAACACACTCTCAGACTGTTTGGAGTTGTCAGTGTGCAGTTTTCTCCCTTCACATCTAAATACAGCTGAACAGAGGGGTGTGAAAAGACTGGCAAATAGGACATAAAAGGGAGTCTCAGTTAAGTACCATTCACTCACACACAAACACGAACACTTAAATTATTAAATCTAAAAAATGATATATTTTTTAAGTTATTCATTTATTCCATTAATTATACATTGCCAGAAGTATTTGGGGAACTATTTTGCAGACATTGCTTATTAGCTGTGTTCATTTTTGGCTAAATCAGTGCACAAGCAGCTATTCTTGATTGTAAAGCTCTTGTGGTTACTTGCTGATAACAAAAAAGAGTAGAAGCTATTTATCTTGGACTCGTGTGGGCCAAACCAGCGCATGAGAAAAAAAGAACTGGCAAAAATCGGGGCTGATTTACTGCTAGCCCAAGCTGAAGGTTCACACATCCTGTGTCTCTATGTCAAATATGCTGTGACATATTACAGTGAGTTGCCCCTTAGATTCATTCTAGTGCTTGCAAGGGCCAATTTTCGAAAGTGGATTGGCTAAGACTTGCTTAAACACCTTTTAAAATACTGCATATGCATCAATATGAACCTTTTTTCATTTTGTTTCTGCTGAAGATCAGACGTAATGTGAGCATGACATTATATCGCAAAATATTGTAATTATCTCATAAGAAGCCAACATTTATTTATTTTATAGGACTGCATTTAGACTCTTCTTTTAGTGCCGTTATGGGATTTGCTGTATTATGTAAGCACCAAGCTTAAAGTGTTGATATAGCAACTGAAAAGTGAAAGTGACAACCCTTGTCATTGCAAGGTCACAGCACTGCACACAGTGAAACACAACAAAATTGGACCTCTGCATTTAACCCATGCACTCAAACACCATGCAGCAGGGGGCAGCTATTGAAAGCTGCCCGGGGAGCAGTGACGGGGACAGTACCTTACTCAAGGATAACTCAGGGCAACCTACTGATAAGAACCCACAGTCTTCCGATCCTGTGGCCAACTCCCTAACCACTAGGCCACCACTCAACTGTTATAGACATTTGGAGCTTGTACCACAGAAATACCGTACGGAATTACAATGAGAAGCTTTCTGCTTGTATTTATAATCCAGGTAGTATATTTTCAAATGTGAAAATGACTTTAAAATTGTTTTACCCTTTTGGCAATCAGTAAGGTTTCGAGTAGTCTCATTGACTTGTATAAATTCTATAAATAAAATAGTGCTCTTTAATACACCGAAAGGCACAGTGTGAGCAAGCTTGCACCTGTATATCTGTGAGTAGAATGGGGCATGCTTTTATTGGTGGTGTGACTGTTGATGGCAATCAATGGGCAAGCAGAAAAAAACGTGAAGAAGATGGCACATAAATTCTTGTCATGTGATTTTGGATGCATCACATCTGTGAGGTGGTAGGTGTAAGTTTAAAAAAAGGAAACATGATGTTAACTCAAAATGTCATTGGTAAGCTTAACTTAGCTATAAGTGCTTGTGCAAAGCTGTTACCATGCAAAGAATTAATCACTTTTTTTGATTGTAGTATAAGCGGACCTCTGCTGTACTTTCTCTCTCATCGTCATGCCATTAGAAGGTTAGATTTGCATCCATGCTGGCAGGCACATGCTGAGATAGACCCAGAAGAGGCTCGAGCCATTTGACTGTAGAAGTGCTGTCCTGGTCTGATTATATCTTGGCTGACTTTTGATTGGCTCACTACACTCAATAAAGTGCACCATGTAAGAAATTTAGCTTTTTAAATTCTAATAATACACTATTTGTCCAGCATGGAATAGTGTCCGCATGGAGGATGTCCAAATTAGATACGTTAGGCATTATTTAGGTGCAGGAGCCTGTATCTGAATTTATATGTGATGCATTTTTGTGATTCGGTCCCACTTTGGGAAAAGGAACATGAAGCAGTCATAACATTAGCCGTCGTTACGAAGGTCATATAACATCATTTTGTGAACAAAACCTACTCATTAAATGTTTTTTTATGTTTGTTTGTTTTGCATTCAACACTGATATTTATTGTATGCATCATGTTTGCAAGGAAAGAGAGGCACAAGCACGTGGCAGATTTCAGGGTTCTTTAATCTGAATATATATATTAATATAAGGGTCTAGAAAAACAAGGCAAAACAGATACAAAAACAGAGAACAGGCGAGACTGGATCAGGCTGGCAAACCTTAAATACCTGGCAGGCCAGGTGAGGAAGATTGGGTATGATTAATAAGTGGCTGGATAGAAATGCCGGCTCAGTATTGTGGAGACTGGGACCGTGGCCATGGCTGGGGTCCGGTGGTCACCGTGACAGCATGTTCATTATTACATGGCAAAAAGATATAAAATGACTATATTGTACAATGATGGATGCTTGAAACTTCTATTCCTCTGACAGTTGATGGTTGTTTGGCCACAGTAACTTTAATTTAACTTCATTCGTTTATTAATGGACAGGTTCTTTACTGTAATTATGAACAGTGATATCTTTAATAATTGCAAACGTTTGTATTGTATTAAATGTTATGCTGCCCACACTTCAGAACAACATTATACTTTGTTTTACAGAGATTTTATCACTATGTAAAGTAGTCATTGTTGTTAATACCAACCTTTTCAAACAATTCCTGTAACACAGCCTCTCGTGGATTGTTGCTTTATTATAATACCTCTGCCGTCGTTCAAGATTCATTTCGCAATGCAAGGTTCTGTTTTGCCCTGGGAACAGAACATGTAGGTTGACTTTGGATCTTCTACATTTTTCACATTTGTCCGCCCCTCTGGTGCGGTACTCGCCACTTATGAAGATTTCACCTCGCTAACTCAAATCTGACACTGATGCTTGTAGCAAAACAGAGCTGCAAATACCACTGATAAAGAACTGACCATGCTATTTTAGCCTCTTTTTGCTGGGGCCCTATTGGTCATTTTGTCTGGGGTTATAATGAACCCTTCAGTAGATTTGTTTTTTATAAATCTAAAAAATTTTAAGTATTAAAAATCAAGAAATTTGTAATGATCAGTAATGATGTCAACAAAACCCCCATGAAGGCACATTTTTGTTACATACAATTAAACTCAAGCCGTTTAGCATAGCTGGCTCACGAAGAAAGACATTGTGTTCTTCAAACCAACATTAAAGATCTGCTGCTGCTGCTGCAGCTGTTGAAAAACAAATGGAGTGCCATCCCCATTAAGCTGAAATTCTGCATATGTTACGCTCTCGACTGTTCTGTGTAACGTTGGCATGTCCTGTGTGTGTTCTACAATTATCAAATGAATCTTGAGCTGAATCCTCAACTGCTCTTTATTAGGATTTTTTGCACTTAGGAGTCAGTATATTAAATGCAGCATTTTGCACTATTTAGGGAGAAGGAAGCCATTAAGTTTTCAGATGATGGCTGATAATCAACTGTAATCTTGAATCTGGATGATAACAGCAAGAGTTAGAATACATTAGAAAGTTCTGTGTTTCATTTCTGATCTCACACCTTTCACTTTATACTTCTGTGAATGCATTATTATTGTTCTTCTGAAATGAAGTGAAGGGTCAAAACTCAGAGTGAGTATTGTCTGTTGGCTTTTTGTGTGAAATGTTGTGACTTTGCGTTGAGTCGCCAGAGAGCAACGTATTTGAGATGGTGAGAACCCCTTGCTCTAAAAAAGGTTCCTCTCCGCAAAGATAGCTATGATGGGATTAAACCAGCAGAAGTACAGCTTTCATTAAATAAAAATAAATAAATAGAAAATAAATTATATAAATATTTTATATAAATACATACACACACGTATATATATATATGGTGTATACACGTATATATGTAGGGCAGCGGTGGCCTAGTGGTTAGGGAGTTGGGCCCGCATCGGAAGATTGTGGGTTCGATTCCCTCACAAGTAGGTTACCCTGAGGTTACCCTGAGGTACCCCTGAGCAAGGTACCGTCCCTGTCACTGCTCCCCGGGCACTTTCAATAGCTGCCCACTGCTGCACGGTGTTTGTGTGCATGGGTTAAAAGCAGAGGTCTAATTTCATTGTGGTTCATGGTGTGCAGTGCTATGACCTCGCAATGACAAGGGTTGTCACTTTCATATATATATGTGTGTGTATATATATGCACATATATAAAAGCTAAATATGCTTTTAAGAAGCATTGATTTACTTACCTATGAAAATAAACATCAGGTTCACTTCTAGTTTTGTAAAAATTATATTCTGTAAATTAAAAAATGTTATTTTAGGCTGCCTATAAGGGTATTTGGACAAGACTGCAAACTCTACATTTGCATTCCTCTGAAGCATCCCCAGAATGTCTCTCTGGATTAAAGTGCATGCCATATGCTGTAAATTAAGTTGAATTTAATTCAGGTTCATGCTGCCCTTGATCCCTGCTTACCAAAATGTGCACAGGCCTGTGTGTGGGTCTTCAATCAATGTGCTTGTTAAATTATATTTTTTCTATTTTGTACACAACACAACCTGGCCTTTCTTATCCTTTAACTTATGACCTTATCCGAACATTTGAACTGAATGCTCAATTCATTTTGGAAGATCCTATTCTAATAGTACATCTCTTCAAGAATTTATTAAGCTGTCCTTGACAAGTGCTTCGTCACTGTTTTCTTCTTTTTGGTTTCACTGCTTGTATCAGTCTGGCCATTTTTAAGATTCTTCAGCATTCTCATGTTTATGTGTCAAGCCCAGAGGGTTTCTGAGGCCAAAGGACTCGACTGGCTGAGTCAATCACCTGATCTAAATCCAAAAGGGTATGCATTTCTGCTGCCAAAAATAAGTGTAGAGGCTAAAAGCTCCCTAAAATAAGCAGCATGGAACCCCAGGGAGAGCGTAATTGTATTTAGTGATGTCTGTGTGAATGGCTTTATATACAAAGTATCTTGATTCCAACTGCTTGGAATCAATGATTATCCATCCATCCATCCATCCATCCATCCATTCTCTTCCGCTTATCTGAGGCCTAGTGGTTAGGGAGTTGCCCCTGCAACAGAAGATTGTGGGTTTGATTCTCTCACCTACCTATGTTTGCATGGGTTAAAAGCAGAGGTCCAATTTTGTTGTGGTTCACTGTGTGCTGTGCTGTGACCTCGCAATGACAAGGGTTGTCATTTTCACTTTTTCACTTTTTTTCCCTCTCCCCGGCCACTTCTTCCAGCTCCTCTAGGCGGATCCCAAGGCGTTCCCAGGCCAGCCGAGAGACATAGTCTCTCCAGCGTGTCCTGGGTCTTCCCCGGGGTCTCTTTCCGGTGGGGCACTCCCGGAACACCTCACCAGGGAGGCGTCCAGGGGGCTTCCTAATAAGATGCCCGAGCCACCTTATCTGGCTCCTCTCGATGCGGAGGAACAGCGGTTCTACTCTGAGCCCCTCCCAGATGACTGAGCTTCTCACCCTATCTCTAAGGGAGAGCCCAGACACCCTGCGGAGGAAAATCATTTCGGCCGCTTGTATTCGCGATCTCATTCTTTCAGTCACTACCCACAGCTCGTGACCATAGGTGAGGGCTGGAACGTAGATCGACCGCTAAATTGAAAGCTTTGCATTTTGGCTCAGCTCCTTCTTCCCTATGAAGGATCGACGCAGAGCCCGCATCACTGCGGACGCTGCCCCGATCCGCCTGTTGATCTCCCGGTCCATTCTACCCTCACTCGTGAACAAGATCCCGAGATACTTAAACTCCTCCACTTGGGGCAGGACCTCACTCCTAACCCTGAGAGGGCACTCCACCCTGTTCCGGCTGAGGACCATGGCCTCAGATTTGGAGGTGCTGATCCTCATCCCAGCCGCTTCACACTCGGCTGCGAACCGATCCAGTGAGAGCTGAAGCCTACCAAACTGGCCCGGTGACAAACGGCAGCCCTGGCGGAGTCCAACTCTCACCGGAAACAGGTCCGACTTACAAAGTTGTACAGGGACCGGACAGCCCTCAACAGGGAATCCAATACCCCATACTCTCGAAGTACCCCCCACAGGACTCCCCAAGGGACACGGTCGAATGCCTTCTCCAAGTCCACAAAGCACATGTAGACTGGTTGGGCAAACTCCCATGCACCCTCCAGGACCCTGCCAAGGGTGTAGAGCTGGTCCACTGTTCCGCGACCTGGACGGAAACCACACTGCTCCTCCTGAATCTGAGGTTCAACTATCCTACGGACCCTCCTTTCCAGGACCCCTGAATAGACTTTCCCGGGGAGGCTGAGAAGTGTGATCCCTCGATAGTTGGAACACACCCTCCAGTCCCCTTTCTTAAAGAGGGGGACCACCACCCCGGTTTGCAATGTTGCAATGCAATGTTGCAGAGGCGTGTCAACCATGACAGTCCTACAACATCCAGAGCCTTGAGGAACTCCGGGCGGATCTCATCCACCCCCGGAGCCCTGCCACCAAGGAGCTTTTTGACCACCTCGGCAACCTCTGCCCCAGAGATGGAAGAGTCCACCTCTATGTCCCCAGGCTCTGCTTCCTCATCGGAAGGCATGTTAGTGGAATTAAGGAGGTCTTCAAAGTATTCCCCCCACTGACCCACAACGTCCGAGTCGAGTTCAGCAACGCACCATCCCCACTATACACTGTGTTGACTGAGCACTGCTTTACCTTCCTGAGACGCCGGATGGTGGACCAGAATCTCCTTGAAGCCGTCTGGAAGTCTTTCTCCATGGCCTCACCAAACTCCTCCCCAAGTTTTTGCCTCAGCGACTACCAAAGCTGCATTCCGCTTGGCCTGCCGGTACCTATCAGCTGCCTCCGGAGCCCCACTGTCCAGAAAGGCCCGGTAGGACTCCTTCTTCAGCTTGATGCCATCCCATACCGCCGGTGTCCACCAACGGGTTCTCTGACCAGCAACCTCCCCCACCAACAAAGCCAAATCACCACCAGGTGATAATCAGTTGACAGCTCCGCCTCCTCTTCACCCGAGTGTCCAAGACATGTGGCCGCAAGTCCGATCATCGAACTGCTGCCTAGGGTGTCCCGGTGCCAGGTGCACATGTGGACATCCTGATGCTTGAACATGGTGTTTGTTATGGACAATCCTTGGCGAGCACAAAAGTGCAATAACAAAACACCACTCTGGTTCAGATCGGGGGGGCCATTCATTCCTATCACACCCTTCCAGGTCTCACTGTCATTAACCACGTGAGCATTGAAATCCTCCAGCAGAACGATGAAGTCCCCAGCATGGACGCTCTCTAGCACCCCTTCCAGAGACCCCAAAATGGGTGGGTAGTCCAGACTGCTGTTTGGCGCATAAGCGCAGACAACACTAAGGATCCGTCCCCCAACCCGAAGGCAGAGTGAGGCCATCCTCTCATCCACCGGGGTAAACCCCAATGTACAGGCCCCGAGCCGGGGGGCAATAAGTATGCCCATACCTGCTCGGCGCCTCTCACCGGTGGCAACTCCAGAGTAGAAGAGAGTCCAGCCCCTCTCAAGGAATCTGGTTCCAGAGTCCAAGCTGTGCGTCGATGTGAGTCCAACTATATCTAGCCAGAACTTCTCCACCTCACACACTAGCTCAGGCTCCTTCTCCACCAGAGATGACATTCCACGTCCCTAGAGCCAGCTTCTGCAGCCGAGGATCAGACCGCCAAGGCCCCCGTCTTCGGCCACCGCCCAGCTCAGCTGCAGACCCATTTGATGCAGTTTGCGGTGTATGGTCTGACCACTGACCCGCCATGCCTTCAACCTCTGCAGCAATGCTGACAGCACTCATACATCTATTTTCAAAAGACAGCCTCAGTATATGATGCTGAGCACTTGCACACAACTTCTTAGGTCAGCCATGGTGAGGCCTGTTCTGAGGGGAATCTCTCCGGTTAAACTGTTGTGGTTCACTGTGTGCTGTGCTGTGTACTTACAAGAATGCACACTTTCACTTTCACCTCACTTAAAAGGATTGTGATAGGACAAAACAAAGGTTACAGTCCATAGTTGTGATTATAGTTGTGAAAAATCACAACATCAGATGCTCCATTGCTGTTATATAATGGTTTTATCAAATAACAGTTTCAAATGCACTTCATGATTCCTTCATTTAAATTTCTTTCAATTTTTTTACATTTGACAATGTGAACAGAACAATGAAACGATCAGAGTGTCAAGTTCAGCTTGGCTTTTCTTTGATAGTTTCTGGCAAATCATTTGTTTAACGGCGTGTTAGTTGTTCCGCACATCCAGGTCCTACCATAAATTTGTTTTGACAGGTAGGGAATTTGATTTGACTTCTTAAAATTCTCATTTCCAGAATCTGACCAAACAACCTGCAGTGTGTAATCTTTAAGGTGATTTCTGCTCTGTATGTGCTCAAGCTCAAGTAAATAATTGTTAGCTGTAGTGTAAGCTGAGCCAACATTTAGCAAATGGTACTTGGCAGAAAGATTCACGTATAATGAGAGCAAAACCTGCTGTAAATTTGGATGAACGCTTCTCCTCCAATTAGAGGATGCCATTGGAGCTAAGCATTGTATGAATATATATTGACTCGTGTAACTTGTTGTCATAGCTAAACACTAGCCTACAGGGCTCTGCCAGAGCTCACCCCTACAAACAGGTGTGGTCGCTGTGTATCTCCTGTATTATTGCTGATTGATTTCTAATGGATTCCTTATTGATTTCTTAAGCATCTTTGCTCTTTTAGCTTTAATGGTCAGTGGAAAGAGCAGATAATTCACATATTGAAGACATTCAGGCTTGTGCAAATGTTCACTCAACAAAAAAGGGTTCTTTGAAATTTCTGCACACTACATATATTTGCTGTATACGGTGATGCAGAGTTGTTGTGACAATGAGCCACCAGTGCTTCACACAGCACTGAGATTAAGAATAATCCGAACATTTGAAGAGGTTTTACTGGTTGGTAAGGTAAGGAGTTTTGAGTTGTGCATGTGTTTGTCACTCGCTCCGAGTGCAGGAGTAAAGGTTCAAGTTTGAGTCAGGCTTGTGAAAGCACACCAAAACTCTTTATATTAGACATGTCTACTAATGCTACACTCCCGCTAATCTAATCATATCAGTGTCACTGTGATGTCAGCGTGATGCCATTTGTTCAGTTTTGTCACTGAAGTTCTTAGCTATGAATTAATCATGGACACTTAAATCCCAATAATAATAATATCATCCAGCTCAATTAATTTACAGCATTGTGCAAAAGTTTTAGGCAGGTGTGGAAAAAATGCTGTAAACAAAGAATGCTTTCAAAAATGGAAGTGTTAATCATTTATTTTCATCAATCAACAAAATGCAGTGAATGAACAAAAGAGAAATCTAAATCAAATCAATATTTGGTGGGACCACCCTTTGCCTTCAAAACAGCATCAATTCTTCTAGGTACACTTGCACACAGTTTTTGAAGGAACTCGGCTGGTAGGTTGTTCCAAACATCTTGGAGAACTAACCACAGATCTTCTGTGGATGTAGGCTTCCTCACATCCTTCTGTCTCTTCATGTAATCCAGACACACTGGATGATGTTGAGATCAGGGCTCTGTGGGGGCCAGAAGAACTGATGCTGGTTTGAAGGCAAAAGGTAGTAACACCAAATGTTGATTTGATTTAGATTTTAGAACAATCATTATTTATATTTCTGAAAGCATTCTTTGTTTACAGCATTTTTTCCACACCTGCCTAAAACGTTTGCACAGTACTGTATTATATTTTGGGTTGTGTAACTGCCTTCCTTCAACCAAAAACCTGAAGAAATTCAGCCATGACCTGGAGGGTCAGTTTTTCCCCTGTTGTTCTAGGGTTTCTAATCGGCATTCTGAACTTTCATTGTTACTTTGATGTTCATTTTTATACGCCTTTGATGTTCACATTTATACGCCCACATTTAGCAATATAATAACTAAGAAGAATCAGCCTCTGTTTTGCTTGGAACCTGCAAACTTTAGCAAAAATGAATGCATTTTGTAATGTGAATGTATTTTTCTCTTTATTTCTCAGGCCAAGATTTCCACTTCCTCTTACAAAGCTACATTTTCACAGGTCTGAAATTAATTTCTGGAGACTAAGGATCTGGACATCTTGTGTTTATAATAAATGTAAAAAAAAAAAAGATTGACCTACTGTTTTATTATATCTATGATACCGGTAATGAGTGGCTATGATAATTTTAGCTCAACACTGTATCATTGCTGTAGACTTCTGATCATTTTGTGCAATTCAAAATGATTTTGTATGATTATTTTCACCAAAATAGTCATTTTGGGGGGACTTGAGGCTTGAGCACTTAACATTAATAAGCCAGTTTGCGAACTCTGCATTATTAGATTGCATTACAGTTAAACTCCCCCCTTGACATTGTGGGATTAAAATTGTGATTGCATATTTGTGATCATCCTCCTTAAAATTTTCAGATCAGGTGAAGATTTTCACAGCACACAGTAAGCACTCCATTTTTGTATGGTTATACTTACGCGTGTGTTTTTATGGATTGCTTGCTTTCAAAAGTTTTTCCTGCATCTTAACACCAAGAGCCACTAAATCGCTGAACCTGATGTGAAGCTCCAGGCGGTTGGCTTTCACTATGCTGTTGCTTTCTGCCCACTTCTATTCCCGCATCATCCTCACTTTTCATCCCCACACTCTTTTTCTCCTGTCTGTTTTTATTTTATGACTCCTACGCTTCTCAAACAAGAGCCACCAAACTTAGCATCTCCTGGAAATGTTCTATCTTCTACAGAACTATCGACTATAAATACTGTAGCCCCTTTCACTCCTGCAGGATTCAGCCTACAGATGCCGAAGGTGGCTACAGCTTAAGACTGCTAAGTAAGCTGTCTCCTCCTCTTTCATCGTCTCTTCCACCCCCATCATCTGTTAAAAACCATCAAAAGTGAAGCAATGTTAAAAACTTTTCAGGCTATTAAAAGCTTCCAGACTTGCTTTTGCAAGGCTCTTCATTTCCTAGAGAAGCATCTTCATTATGGGATGCTGATGTCATAGGCCCAAAACGTGCCTGTGGGTTTTCTATATGAGCATAAACTGCAAAAAATAAAAAAAGACTAATTACTGGGTAGTATGTGATTGGCTATATTATGATCCCAAATTGGCATATTATGAATCTGATTGGCGATATTGTCTGAACGGCTGGGTGTATCACGTCTCTGATGAGGAGCATTCTATGTATGACTTGGTAGTATTACAGAAGAGGGTTCAGTGCCAGTAAGCTCCTTCTGTTTGCTTTATTTCCGCTGCGATCCCGGCTGTTCCCAGAGTCATTTGCACCTGCTCTATTTAGTGTCATTCAAAGAGCACAGGTTGGCAAGGCCTCTCTCTCCCTCTATTACTCTGCTGCTTTGCTCTGCTATGCACACTTTGCTCGTTCTCTTTCTCTTGCTCTCACTCCATCGCTATCTCCTTTTGTCACGTTGCCTTGAAGAAATTATCTTTCAATTGCTTCTCCTTGCCCTTTTGGGTTTGTAATGTCAGAGAAAATTACTGCACTGCAAGCCACATAATTATCAATAGAATAAGTACTTGTTTGCTGTATTTCAGTGGACAGGTTGTTGAAACAGTCATGATATTGGGCTGCTGAGGGGAGAGACTCCACCCTTTTTGTCTCTCTCTCTCTCTTTCTCTCTTTCTCTCTCTTTCTCTCTCTCTCTCTCTCTCTCTCTCTCTCTCTCGCCTGCTCACTCACACGCAGGGACATGCAGGTGGCACGGCTGCTTAATGAGCTTCTCCCTCTCTCTGTCTCTCTCTCTGTAATGGACTGTAATAGGGGGATGTCAGTGTGTCGTTAGCTGCCCATTTATTCTCATTAGAGCTGAATGATGATGATTGCTTTGTCAGAATTAAGATGACTGAGTATAGAGAGAGAGAGGTGGAGAAAGAGAAAGAGAGAGAGAAAGAGAAAGAGTGTATGTTTTGGGGTTTTGGCTTCAAGCAATAAAAACAGACAGTGGTCATTTGGTTCTAACTACACTGGAGGAGAACTATTGGGGCTATTTCTGCCTTTAGAGGCATCTTACTGCTTTGTAAGAACCAAAATAATAAAGAATCTTTCTTGATTATATCATTACATTTAACTATTTAATAGTAATGCTTATTTATTTGTTAATGAGCCCTGGGACAACGCACATTTCCTTGAGTCTTACTGAATAAAAGAGTGTGATAAAGCATGATTACATAGTTAAAGCTGAATATTTTCTTTCTCTGTAAGGAAACTAGGTTGCAAGAAGCTGAAATCACTGCTTTATATGCAGTATAGCCTCAAATTCAGTCTGCAGGAGTTTATTCCCGTTCATATTGAAGTGTTTCAGCCTTTTTTAAAGGAATGTTCTAGATCAGTTCATCAGGTATTTGCATTTATATCAGCAGTAACTAAAAACAGGCTTTTTTATTTCAAACCTAGAAATGTAGAAATGAATCATGGGTCATCTTGATGCATAAATGTCTACAAACACAAGGAGTCCTTGAGATAACAGAACAAGAAATGTAGCCTAAACACAAAAGAGTTCATCTTAAAAGGTCTAATGTTTCATTTTAACTGAGGTATCTTCAGTAATTCATCCAGCCTAGCTCACCCACTGTTTTAGACTTTAAACAGAAAGCCTTATGCATCCAACATAACCACCAGCATAATTTGGAAGTGAGAGAAGAATCAAGCAATTGCATTTTCATTTCAGAAGGGTTGGAAATATTTAAAAAATATATTTTTTTAAAAAGTTGCCTCAGTGCTACATTTTTGCACTACACACTTTATAAACTCCAATATATACAGTCACAAAAGCGAGTACACCCCTCACATTTTTGTAAATATTTACTATATCTTTTCATGGGACAACACTGAAGATGTGACACTTTGATACAGTGTAATGTAGTCGGTGTACAGCTTGTATTACAGTGTAAATTTGCTGTCCCCTCAGAATAACTCAACACACAGCCATTGATGATTAATGTCTACACCACTGGCAACAAAAGTGAGTACACCCCTAAGTGAAAAATGTCAACATTGTGTCCAATTAACCATTTTCCCTCCCCGGTGTCATGTGTCTCGTATGTGTTTCAATGTCTCAGGTGTGAACGGGGAGCAGGTGTGTTAAATTTGGTGTTATCGCTCTCACACTCTCTCATACTGGTCACTGGAAGTTCAACATGGCACCTCATGGCAATGAACTCTCTGAGGATCTGAAAAAAAGATTTGTTGCTCTATATAAAGATGGCCTCGGCTATAAGAAGATTGCCAACACCCTGAAACTGAGCTGCAGCGCGGTGGCCAAGACCATACAGCAGTTTAACAGGACAGGTTCCACTCAGAACAGGCCTCGCCATGGTCAAGTAAAGAAGTGGGGTGCATGTGCTCAGCATCATATCCAGAGGTTGTCTTTTGAAAATAGGCGTATGAGTGCTGCCAGCATTGCTGCAGAGGTTAAAGGGGTGAGGGGTCAGCCTGTCAGTGCTCAGACCATACGCCGCACATTGCAACAAATTGGTCTGCATGGCTGTCTTCCCAGAAGGAAGCCTCTTCTAAAGATGATGCACAAGAAAGCCCGCAAACAGTTTGCTGAAGACAAGCAGACTAAGGACATGGATTACTGGAACCATGTCTCCATCTGCGGGGCATCCTCAAACAGAAGGTGAAGGAGCACAAGGTCTCTAGTACCCACCAGCTCCGTGATGTCATCATGGAGTGGAAGAGGATTCCAGTGGTAACCCATGAAGCTCTAGTGAACTCCATCCCCAAGAGAGTTAAGGCAGTGCTGCAAAATAATGGTGGCCACACAAAATATTGACACTTTGTGCACAATGTGGACATTTTTCACTTGGTGTACTCACTTTGTTTCCAGTGTTTTAGACATTTATGGCTGTGTAAAGTTAATTTGAGGAGACAGCAAATTTACCCTGTTCTACAAGCTGTACACTGATTACTTTACATTGTATCAAAGTGTCATATCTTCAGTGTTGTCCCATGAAAAGATATAATCAAATATTTACAACAATGTAAGTGCACTTTTGTCAAATACTTTATATTAATGGCTAAACTGGAGGCATATTTGTTTTTCATCATTTATTCACCTCAGTTGCTACCAAACATTGTAACGCCCCCCCCCCCCCTGTTGACAGCTGTGAAAACATGTCAGTTTCAATGTAAGATAAGGAGCCTTTTTATTAAGTCTTTTTAAAAAATCTTTTATAAAGAAGATTTTTATAAAGACTCATTTTGGACTGTTTTAATTGTCAAACCCTCCACCAATTATTTGAGCTGCTTATCCAAACCAGGGCTTTTGGCCTTGTGTCCAAGTTAGACCGGTTTTCTTAGGTTTTGCTAGAAAGTCAGGACATTTTTGACTTGAAAATGTTCAAACTAAACATGCATGCACATGCACAAGCACACAAACACCCACACACTCTGCATGCATCAATAACAGAAGGCACAGGATCCCTGAGCTCTTTATCTCAGTCAGTCAGCCCAGCCAGAGCCAGACAGTTCTACTATTCAGCAACAGCCAAACTTTACAGAAGTTGCGCACACACACACACACACACACACACACACACACATATATGTGTATATAGACACTCAAACACAAAACTGACTGCACATGGAGCCTCATTAGAATGACCTGGTGAGTTTAATTTACAGCTGAAGCAGGACCACTGAGAAAGAAACACCACTTACCTGGGTTTAGCCTCTAATCTATAGCAAAAGCTGTTCAGGCTCTCTCTCCTTTCTGGGTAATTAGACTCATTTAGTTAAACCCACACAGATAATTCCATCTCTAATGGAGAGTTAAGCTCTCTCTCTCTCTCCCTCTCTCTCTCTCTCAGCCCAGTGTGAGTGCTTCCGTTTCATCTATCCCAATTAACTCAATTGTCCCATTATACTGCAATATTATATAAACACTTCAAATCAGGAATCCTTTCAAATGGATCAAAATTAAGGAATAACCTTTAATTTAGCTTTTAAATTGTTCTCAAAAAAGGCAGAGGTCATTGACAAACTTATAATTCATCACTGTGTATGAAAGGGTGATGTGATAAAAAATATGTCACAGTACTTTCAAATGATATGCCACAGTATCATCACATTTAAAAAAAGATCCTCTGAAACTAAGAACAAGAAACAAATAAAATATAACTAGTAAATGTTGTCTAGCCCAAGCATAGGTTTTCGTGTAGCTGTTGCAGAAAGGCAACAGAAAAAAACAGTCATACATATAAATATGTTACATTTCGTAAAATACGCTTAAATATATAATGTAAGGAAATATAGCTGTTCTAAAATAAGACTTCTATTTTCGGGTGTGCAGTTCAAGTATTTCTCCTTGCATTTTTTTTATTATGCCCAAACTTCAACCTTCTGTTATGTATTGCTTTGGTATTTTGATTTTCCCTGAGAGTGCAGGAATAACACATGTTCATGCATGTCTCATACTTGCAGTATCACACACTGTGTAGAAATAAACTTCACATTTTCATTTTGATTATATGTAGAACTCTACTTTTCTAGACTTGCTTGTAATCAGTGTTGGTCCCCACGTTAATATACATGAGCCTAGGGGGCAGAAGAGACCCTGCTGGCCTCAAGCAGTCAACTAAATAAGCAAATTTAAGATATATCTATTTTTTGACACTGAATAAACCTTTTTCAGCTCTAAATCAGGCGGTAATAATAATTAATGTTACATTTCATGTTGTAGGCATTTGATGGTAAATATAGTCAACATTAATATGGTTCGACTGCTGCAGCAGGAAGCAACACAAGGTCAATAATGTATTTTGTGTGAAAATCAAAGCTGTCTTTATTTGGGGCCTCTAGGCATAACTTTTCTTGAACTTTTTACTGAAATCTAAAAAAATGGGAAAGCTGCTTGAATGAATGAAAGAAAAATCCAGTTAGTTAGACTGCTTTTTGACCTGCACTAGATGGCCCAGCTGTATCCTCTTTGGCTTTTGGTACTGAGTGTTTGAGGTAATTAGCCGTATTTGGACAAATTAATGAGCTTCCCCTATGCTGTTTAGCTATACTCACCCCTTTCACTACTACAGTCTCCAATCTCCTTCAGACCCACCTGTGTGCATCTTCCTCCACTCTTGTATATCACCATGTGCCCTTCCCTCTTCTTAAAATAAGTGTTTACTAAAGCTTTTTCCACCCTTTTAGCAAAATCTACAACCATCTGACCTTCTGTATTTCTCACCTTAACAATGTACCTACCCATCACCTCCTCATCAACTCTGTTCCATTCACCCATATGTCCATCAATGTCCGTGCCAATCACCACTTAATTATTTTGATTTTTGTATATCTTTGGCTGAGCTTTCAAAGTAGCAACTTCCTTTTAATATATGACATGCCTTCTGGAAACAGTATTTCAGCATTAAGGTTATTAGATTAACAGAAAACATGCAATATGCATCATAACAAAATTAGACAGGTGCATAAATTTGGGCACCCCAACAGAGATATTTCATCAATACTTAGTTTCCTCCTTTTGCAAATATAACAGCCTCTAGAAGCCTCCTATAGCCTTTAATGAATGTCTGGATTATGGATGGAGGTATTTTTGACCATTGTTCCAAACAAAATCTCTCCAGTTCAGTTAAATTTGATGGCTGCCAAGCATGTACCACCTGCTTCAAATCATCCCATATATTTTCAATGATATTCAAGTCAGGGGACTGTGATGGCCATTCCAGAACATTGTACTTCTCTCGCTGCATAAATGCTGTTGTAGATTTCAAACTGTGTTTTGGGTCATTGTCTTGTTGGAATGTCCAACCCCTGCATAACTTGAAGAATCCTGAAGAATTTGTTGATAACAAGGGTCCAAGTCCCTGAACTAGTCACACAGGCCCACAGCATGATGGAACCTCCACCAAATTTGAAAGTAGGTAGCAGGTGTTTTTCCTGGAATGCAGTGTTCTTCTTTCACCATACAAAGTGCTTTTTGTTATGACCAAATAACCAAATAATTTTTATTTTATCAGGCCAAAGCACTTTGTTCCAAAATGAATCTGGCTTGTCTAAGTGAGCATTTGCATACAACAACATCTGCAGCAAGATGTTCTTGCAGGTCTTAGGAGGTGATCTGTGGGTTATCTGTAACCATTCTCACAATCCTGCACTTGTGCCACTCCTATATTTTTCTTGGCCTGCCAGACCTGGTTTAACAGCAACAGTGCCTATGGCCTTCCATTTCCTGATCACATTCCTCACAGTTGAAACTGACAGTTTAAACCTCTGAGAGAGCTTTTTGTAGCCTTCCCCTAAACCATGATACTGAACACTCTTTGTTTTCAGATCTTTTGAGAGTTGCTTTGAGGATCCCATGCTGTCACTCTTCAGAGGAGAGTCAAAGGGAATCAAAACTTGCAATTGACTATCTTAAATACCTTTTCTCATGATTGGACACAGCTGTCTATGAAGTTCAAGGCTTAACGAGCTAATCCAACCAATTTGGTGTTGCAAGTAATCAGTATTGAGCAGTTCCATGCATTCAAAATTACAAGGGTACCCAAATTTTTGCATAAGCAGTTTTTTACATTTGATTTAATTTCATAAACTAAATACTGCTTCACTAAAAATCTCTGTTCAGAAAACACCCCAGTACTCAGATTTGGTTCCTAGGAAATGAAAGACATACCACTGTTATCTTTTTTGTTGAAAGTAGAGTAAATTATTATGCAGGCTGAGAGGGCTTCCCAAACTTTTTCATATGACTGTAGTCTCTTGTGCACACACACAAATATCAACCTTTCTTCTCTATCATGTCAGCTAACTCTCCCCATTACCAGTCGTACTGCAATCATTCAAAGTTCCTGGCCTCACTTCCGCTCTCCTACCCTTCTTCTCTCCTCCTTTCTCCAGACATGCCTTCTTCTTCTTCTTCTTCTTCTTCTTCTTCTTCTTCTTCTTCTTCTTCTTCTTCTTCTTCTTCTTATTCCTTCTTCTTCCTTCTTCTTCTCTTTTTGCCAACAGTAGCCCAATTTACAGCAGCACTTGTTAACCTGGGCCTCGACCAATCCAGTATGGAAATCTCTTTCGTGGTCTGCATTTTGATTTGGCAAAAGTTTTACACCGGATGCCCTTTCTCACATAACCCTCCCCATTTATCTGGGCTTGGGACGACGCTATTGTATTTGGGAAGAAATACAATAGCTCGTGCATCCCTAGTGGCTTGGATGTTTTAGCATATCTCTGAATAGTTTCATTTTTGGTGTTTTATTTTTTATTCAACACCTGCACTAAAGTTCCATTTCTTGAGTACTTGGCAAATAAAAACACTGATTCTTATTCTGCAATATGTCACATGAAGTGGTGGCAAAAGAGAGGGCCAGATGCAGTTGCCAGACGCCAGCCAGTTGACAGCTGTGAGAGGCCCGCTGACCCACCTGTCAACCACAAATATAAATTCTGGGTAGTTACACTGAAAGTCAAGTCAACATAACCTAATATTTTACAGCAATTTGATGGCACTACAGTTTGTCCAACTCAGTGTTTTTATGTTTTTATGTTAGAGCATGGAATGGTCTGGTCTTTGAACTTGTGGTTTAAAGGTGGGTCTAAAATATCATCCACATCTGGTCCTATTCTATGGCATCCACAAGTCAGTATTGCAGTACCCACTGACTGTTATTTTGTGCTTTCTGTTTTAGTTAAATCAATATACCAGTATATATACAGTTTGACAGGCATAAATTGTATTTTTACACCTACAAGTTGATTCCTTTCTACCAGAAAGTTATCGCTAAGGTTTGTTTTGCAGGTAAATGAGATGTTCATTATTTTGCAAGCTGTCTTCAGGGTCGACATCTGCTTCATATTCTTTGGTCTGACTGGTTCTTTCTCTGTCCTTCAATTTCTGTGCATTACTGTGATTGCTAGGCTCTTTTGATCTGAGGGAGTCTCAAAGCCCGAGAGCATACCTGACCACATCCTCAAATATCCTCTCCAAGACCCCCTGCTTTCTCACTCAAAGATGGGAAGTACGCTCTCATATTTCATGTGGTCCTGCTTCATGTGGCACTAACAGATTAGAAATTCTCATTGAACTTGCCACACTGTTAAAAAGAAGTAGCAAGTTTGTTAGCACATTCATAAGGCATTTTCTGCTTGACTAATTGCTTTCATTGTTTAAGGGAACAATGTGTAATTGTTGCTTAAGCTCGAGCAAGTTACCTTGGCAGTGCTTTCCTATCTCTCCTCATCTCCTCCGCCTTCTACTGTCTCGCACCGCCAAAGTAGGTCAGCTTCACCAAATAGCTTTCAGAAAGCAGAGCAACATCTTTAAACCTCCAGAATGGAAATGTCAGCGCTGTGAGAAACATATGGAGGTGCTTGTCAAGTCTCCTTGTAGTGACTCAAAATATTTTGAATGAAAATTGGTGAGAACTCTCACCTGGAGAGACTCCAACTCATAGCTGGAATGTTTTCTTGCTGCCTTTTAAAGCCCCATATACAGAAAATCTAATTTGCCATTTTTTTCCAAATAGAAGTAGTTTTGATTGTGCCCCTTTAAATAACAGGCTGTGAAGTGCATAAAAATCCCATAAATTCATCATGGAGGTGATGGCCCAACCTTGAACATTTTACATAAGTTTGCTGATCCTCACCGAAGAGAACCTGGAGCTTGTAGTAGAACTTTCGAAGTGGATTGTGCTTTTAAAAAACAAGAAACAGATATCCAAAAGGACTGATATTTTTTAACTCATGAGAATTGCAGTTTTGCAGATTGAATTTCTGAAGCCATTTAAAATAGAAGTCATTTGCATGTTTTTTTAAATGCACAGTATAAAGACTGTTCAAATCATAGCAATAAGAAGAGGCTGCATAAATGAATGGCAGCTGTTTTGGAGACTTAAAACCGCATGTTTAAAGTGGGCTTCAGGCATAAATAAAGTGCCGAATACGAGCTCCTTCAATGGTAGATTTTTATCAGCTGTGTTCATGCTGGTTAACGCATTCGAGACAGGACAAAAGTCTGAGCTTCATAGCTTTATATAGAACAGATCCTGGCAAAAGAGTGGCATATGCAGCAACTCTATACATGCTTCTCTCATCTTCAGGTGCACAAACTTCACATTATGTGAGTCATTCTGTTCTCCTCTGTCTTTGGCGATTCTCATTTTGCCAATCCACTGATGGATTGGCAAGAAACTCCAAATGGTCGGAGTTTGTGAAGCAGATCTGTTGTTTAGGCGTGCAGCAGAACAACACACTCAGTCTCAGAATCCCTTTTGATCAGGACAGACTGGAATAACACATCTGCTATTTTTGCAAGTGGTGTAGTGGCCCACTTATCTCTTTATCACTTTTTCTCTCCCTCTTTCTTCTCTCTCTCTTTAAGGCCTACACAAAATTTCGATGTCAAGAGTTGTCGCTTTATTGTTGTTAATCTACTCAAATATATATTTATGCAATTACATGTTTCATTGAATTCTGCAATGAATCATGTTGGCATTCGGTATTAATACTCTATACTTTTTTTGCTGTTTTATGGTCAAGAAACTGGCATAGCTGTAAAGGATGGCTGTATTGCCAATAAATATGGGTGCACATACAACATTGTCTTTCTCAACTCCTTCTTCTTATTAGTGAACTGCTGAAATGTGAAGTTTTAAATTCACATCTCTGAGAGAATTTCTTCTTTTGTTTCAAGAAGCTATGAAGGAGAAATTATTCCAATGACACCGTGCTTTGTAAAAGATGTGGTAATGTCTTTGATGGAGGGTTTCCGTGTAAGGTCTATTGAAAAGTAGTAGCCCTTATATGTATGCAGGAGTTTACGGGAGAGGCCAGGAACTGTGGTCAGTCAGCTGTCTCTTGTCCCGCAAACACATTTATAAAATGCAAGTCAAACTCCAATCAGATCCCGTGTTACTGCAGGAATATTAGGGGGTTTATCTGTTTGTTTGTTTGTTTGTTTGTTTGTTTTGTCTCGTTTTGCTTTCAGAATTGCACAGCATGCAAGGGAGATGATAGTGACTCAGCTTGAACTCTCTCAGTTCGAACATTACCCAGTGGGGACAGGTCATAATTAGTGAACACACACACACACACACACACACACACACACACACTCACACACACACACACACACACACATTTAAATGTACATACAAAATAAACAGCGTTTTCCACTTTGAGCCTGCCTGTCTTTACCATCTTAGGCTTCTGCCTGAATAACAACTGTGGACTGTGGAGCGGGGACACCCAGCTAGCTTCATATTATTTTCTTCATTGTATCCAAAACAAATCTGTACTGCACTTTTTTTTGGTATGAATTCTTAAGCTTACCTGTTGCTCAGTCTGTCACTGGATCCTGGCAAGTCTTGATTGTGAAACAGAAGAACGGAGTACAGTGTCTGTTAAACATTGCACATTGTTATTTAAGCGGTGCAGCACTGACCTGTAGTGTGTCACTGCATTACAGTCAGTTTCAACTGATGAAACACTGGTTGTCGTATCGAAGCTTCAATATAGACATCACCCCTTCTGGCATCAGACGGTGAAGTGAAAGTGAAGATTTGTCAAACACAGCACATCACTCAGTGAACCACAATGAAATGCATTCTCTGCATTTAACCCATACACACTATGCAGCAGCGTGCAGTCATATACTGCACCCGGGGAGCAGTGATGGGGATGGTACCTTGCTCAAGTGTACCTCAGGGCAACCTACTGGTGTTTTTTTGTTTTTGTTTTTTTTTTACTCTGTTTGTAGGATTAAATAAAACCTGCAATAATTTGATGCAAAGCAATGTTGCATAACATTAGATACATAACATTTTATCTTTACACTGCATATAATTTTACATTTACAGTGCTTCCAATTCTTTCTTTCCATGCCTCACTGCTCCTGTTCCTGGTGTGTGTGTTCACTACCGATGTGTTTAGGATGAGTTACATGCAGAGGACAAAATCACTGCTTGCTCTTCACAGTGTGTGTGCAAAAATAAGAAGTGTGTAGGCAAATCTGCAGTGAACATTCCTACATTGCACTAGCGAGCTCCTAATCAGATGTGAATAAAATGTGTATATTTCCTTTCTGAAAAGCCTGTATCCTAACATTAAAACCATACAATCATCCTAGCTAACATGTGCCAGTAGAGACCTAGTGGTTAGGAAGTTTGTAGGTTTGCCTTACGGCC
Source organism: Hepsetus odoe (assembly GCA_017165825.1). Lineage (NCBI taxonomy): Eukaryota > Metazoa > Chordata > Actinopteri > Characiformes > Hepsetidae > Hepsetus > Hepsetus odoe. The sequence continues at coordinate 12,031,030 of CM029385.1, read as the reverse complement.
CAGTAGGTTACACTGAGGGACCCTTGAGCAAGGTACCATTCCCGCTATTGCTCCCAGGACACAATCTTTGCAGCTCACTGCTCCTGCTCCCGGTAAGTATGTTCACCACTGGTTTGTTTGGATGGATTAAATGCAAATGAGGACAAATTCACTGTTCAGCAGCACAGGATTTTCATTTATTTTATTATTTATAACCAGTGAAACTAATTCCTTCAAATCAAGGGCTGGGGGGCTGATGTCTGGGCCCACCCATAAAAGATGCATTTTGAGGTTAGATTCGCTTTGATTGCAGCACCGCTATTATGTCTCACTGGCGACTCTAGACATTGACTGGCTTTAAAAGTGAGTGTCATTGACACACAGGCCGGAAGAAAGTGGAACATGTATTCCGTCTGTTTGTTCGTATTTCTACCGTTTTACCACTTCAAACCACTTATGCCCTCCAAACAAGGGAGACATCATGATTAATGCATTCTTTTCATCCAGAATGGGGAGAGATGCTGGCTAAATGCCCATCTTCTCATGTTGGCCTGTAAACAACACAAACACACACACATTTTAGCTCCTTGTTTTGGCTGTTTTGAAATGTTCTTGTTCCAGTGCGTTGGATAGACTTGGAGCCATATTCTGGGCTAAGACACACACACACACACACACAAACAAATACACACAAAATGGAGTTAACTGACCAGCATAGGATCATATTAAATCTCCCATAGCTGGTCATTTAAACCAAGCTTCACCTGAATTCTTTAGCCTATCAAACAAGGAATGAAACAAAACCTTCTGCACTGGGCATGTCTGGCACTAGCATGGGCCACGATTCTTCCTACTGCAGCCCATCAGCTGAGAGGATGGCACCATCCCCCTTCTGCAGCCTTTTAGATAATGCAGCTTGCCCAAAGCTTGTTTAACATAGAAGGGGCAAAGAGGCAGAGACAGAAATTCCACTTCTATTTCTCTTTTTTCACAGCATGTGCATGTATATGCCTGAGCAAGAGAGATTGACTGCTACTCCATTTACAGGCCCCCTGGTGGCAGTTATGTGATCAACTTAGATATTTTATATTTTTAACGAATAAAATCAAACATGTTTTTCTCCTGCAATTCAGCTATTTTTGTCGAGTCACTAGTAAGAAATTAGGGTGAAAAGGGAAAAGCTTTATTTAGCTTTATTTATTCATGTCCATGATGCTTTTTGGTCTACCCTACAAAAAATATTAAAGAAATAAAAATTAGCACTTCAGTTTATGATTATCTTGTTTGGGAGTTGTCTGCATGCTGGTGCAGTCGTTAGTGCCGTCACCTCACAGCCCATAGTCCAAAAATATTCAGTCATGTGGATTAGAGAGGCTAAATTGCTCCCTAGATGTCACTGTGTGTGTGTGTGTGTGTGTGTGTGTGTGTGTGTGTGTGTGTGTGTGTGTGTGTGTGTGTGTGTGTGTGTGTGTGTGTGTGTGTGTGTGTGTGCCTTTGCCCTGTGAGTGCTGGGACAGGTGACAGCATCTAAGAAATTAAATGAGGATGAATGTACAGTACTGTGCAAAGGTTTTAGGCAGGTGTGGAAAAAATGCTGTAAACAAAGAATGCTTTCAGAAATATAAATAATGATTGTTTATTTTGATCAATTTACAAAATGCAAAGTGAAAAATCTAAATCAAATCAATATTTGGTGTTACTACCTTTTGCCTTCAAACCAGCATCAGTTCTTCTGGCCCTCACAGAGCCCTGATCTCAACATCATCCAGTGTGTCTGGATTACATGAAGAGACAGAAGGATGTGAGGAAGCCTACAATCCAAGAAGATCTGTGGTTAGTTCTCCAAGATGTTTGGAACAACCTACCATCCGAGTTCCTTCAAAAACTGTGTACAAATTATGCTAGAAGAACTTTGATGCTGTTTTGAAGGCAAAGGGTGGTCACACCATATATGGATTTGATTTAGATTCTCTTTTGTTCATTCACTGCGTTTTGTTGATTGATGAAAATAAATGGTTAACACTCCCATTTTTGAAATCATTCTTTGTTTACAGCATTTTTTCACACCTGCCTAAACGTTGCACAGTGCTGTATGTTCAACTGGTTAAACCTCAGGATATCAGGTGGGAAAAAATTTGTGGTCAGCTGAAAGTGACAACCCTTGTCATTGGCGAGTCACAGCACAGCACTCAGTGAACCACAACAAAATTGGACCTCTGCATTTAACCCGTACACAGCAGTGAGCAGCTATTGAAAGCACCCAGGGACGGTACCTTGCTCAAGGGTACCTCAGGGTAACCTACTGGTGAGGGAATCAAACCCACAATTTCCCAATGCAGGGGCAACTCCCTAACCACTAGGCCACCGCTGCCCCAACCAGTTACGTTCACAATCAAATTTGTATTGGATTTACTGAGGTCTCCGGTAATTTGGTTTCTTTCTTTCTTTTTAGTATGTCAGCAACTGATAAAGTGGGAATAAAGTATGAAAAATTATACTTTGCACACAGTATGCACAATTTGTAACCTCTTCTGCTTACAAACATACAATTTGATAAAATGTTTGCAATTGTTTTGCGCTACATTAAGACCTCTCACTAAACCAGACACTGTGCTTGACCCCAGATAACCTTTTGCCTTGGCACTTTATGTGTGTGTGTGCAGGTATGTCCACACGCTGTACCTGGGTGTGCAGAGCCGGTGGCACACTGAGCCTGGTCATCGTCACTGCTACTGGCGCCTGATGTTTGAGACAGCTGATATCAACATGCTGAGACTGCTGGAGGCCTTCCTGAAGAGCGCGCCGCAGCTAGTGCTGCAGCTCAGCATCATGATCCACAGCAGACACATACTGCCCCTGCAGGGTGAGTACTCACACGTACATGCACACACACGTACACACACACATGTACATGTACACACACAGACACACTCACATGATGGACAGTGCAATCTTCAGCTGCTGTTTCAATTCAGCATCATGATCCATGGCCTAATAGTGTTCTTACTGAGTAAATGCGCAGAGATGCATATAAGCAGCATTTGAACTGAAGCATAAGAACATAAACTGCTCTACATTTAAGGTTATAAGCTGTTAAAATTGAAACTAGTTTTGATATATAGTCATAAGTAAAGGTTTGAATGCTGGGTGAAATTTCTACGATGAGGACAAAAAACTCATGAAAACACTTCTCTCCATTTAACTTCACATTAATGTTTTATTTACTGAATATAAAATAACATATAATATATGTGTATGTATATATATATATATATATATATATATATATATATATATATATATATATATATACAGTACTGTTAAAGTTTTAGGCGAGTGTAAAAAATGCTGTAAAACAAAGAATGCTTTCAGAAATATAAATAATGATTGTTTATTTTTATCAATTTACAAAATACAAAGTGAGTGAACAAAGAAGAACAAAAGAAAAATCTAAATCAAATCAATATTTGGTGTTACTACCTTTTGCCTTCAAACCAGCATCAGTTCTTCTAGGTACACTTGCACAAAGTCAGGGATTGTGTAGGATTATAGTCGGTGTATGATCAACCAGTTTTACCAAACAGGTGCTGATGATCATCAATGTCACACGGAGGTTGAAACACAGTCGTGTCTGGAACAACCTACCAGCCGTGTTCCTTCAAAAACTGTGTGCAAGTGTACCTAGAAGAACTGATGCTGTTTTGAAGGCAAAGGGTGGTCACACCAAATATTGATTTGATTTAGATTTCTCTTTTGTTCATTCACTGCATTTTGTTGATTGATGAAAATAAATGATTAATACTTCCATTTCTGAAAGCATTCTTTGTTTACAGCATTTTTTCACACCTGCCTAAAACTTTTGCACAGTACTGTATATATATATATATGAATTAAGGTTTTTGCCAAGGTTTTGGCTCATTGTATATGTTTTTTATCCATTATGTTAAACTTAATATTATATATAAATGTGTGACGGTAGCTTTATATTAATTAATTAACCACGTATTACCCTTGATTATTTTTAATGAATCATTAGATTGATTTCATTTTTTATGTCCAAGAACTGACTGCAGACTGTTGCATTTACATAAACAGCGGGTACATGTTGAAATGGTGCTGTCACAAAATTATTCAATAACTTTCAAAGATAACAATTCTTGAACATCACAAACCAGCAGCATGACCATGTACTTTCTCATTCCAGTGGTTTTGCACCAAAGTGCTTAAAAGGATCAATAGAATGTTGAATATTTAGGCAGACAAGCCTTACCTACTGTAACTGTGTTACTGATCAGCTTTCCCTATTTATCAATGTATAGTTATGTTTCATGTATTAGTGCTCCAAGCCACACTTAATACTTGCATGAAAAATGCATTGATAAACTGTTCCCAGTTTTCCTATTAACACTAACACACAGTCGCAGTAAATATATACAATCTATATTAAAAAATATTTATTTTTTATATTATAGTTGTAGCATTGATATAAGCATTTAGTGATATCTGTGTGCTGAGGAAGAAGCCGTGTGCGGAAGCGTGTGTGTGTGTGTGTGTGTGACGGTAAGGTGTATAAATGAATAAAACATAACACTGTTCCATGCCGCAAGGAGGATGGAGGGGTGAAGTGGGAGATACAGTCTTTGGTGCTGAAAAAGTCAGAACCTACATATTAGAATAAAGGTTTGGATAATTTCCGGATGAGTAGCATGAGCATGTTGCTGAGTCTCGCCGTGTGTCTTTGAGTCAGTTGGTGCTTCCCATGATCAGTTCAGTGTAATCCCTGATCTTCACGTAGGTCTTTGTAACTGTTTGTGTTTCTCTGACACCGAACTATTAGCTGCGTAGGGCAGGACATCGGATCCGGGCTGGCACTCGGACAACTGGGCAGAGTTCTAAATTGCAACCATTTTCCAAAGGGAAAGCAATTTCCCTGCACAGATCAGTTAATCTTTTTCTCCAAAATCGGCTAATCTTTTAATTGCCAGGTTTAGAGCGTGCATTTGATCAGGGAACTACCCAACTGTGCAGGTATTTGGCACCGCAGACCCTAAAACATAATACCGGAGTCCTGCTCTGTATGGGGCCTGCGAGGGGGCACAGTGTCAATTTTTTTTTTTTTATGAAACAACAAAACATACTTGAGTTCTAATAGTCTCATTAACATTAGTGAATACATTTCCATAAGGTGCTTCAACAAAATGCAGTTATATAACAACTAGGCTAACAAGATTACCAAGAATTGTTTTAATGCACGGGGCAGTGGTGGCCTAGTGGTTAGGACGTCGGCCACATGATCGGAGGATCGGGGGTTCGAACCCCTTCCCAGTAGGTTGCCCTGAGGTACCCTTGAGCAAGGTGCCGTCCCTGTCCTGCTCCTCCCTGCGATGGGCTGGCGACCTGTCCAGGGTGTGTCCCCCGTCCTCGCCCTGTGTGCGCTGGGTTGGACGCCAGCACCCCCCGCGACCCCGTTTGGGACAAGCGGCAGAAAATGGATGGATGTTTTAATGCAATAGCAAGCTAGTGTGGCTAGCAACGTATTGGATAGTGTCCCATTAGGAGCACCTTTTAAATATGTCTCAGGTACTCATGAGAGAAGGTCCGATGCATTAGAGAGAAAGGATGGGTTTAAATGATTCTTTGAGGGATACTTCAAGACTTTCTAGTGACTCATTTATTCCAAAAAGCTTTTCAGAAATAATAATATGGATGCATTTCATGTTCAGTTTGCAGTTTTCTCTAGAGGAGGCATCATTTCAAAGGCTTCTTTTTGAACAAGGACGTAACTTAACTAGACTGATGAGTTGAAAGAACTGAAGAACTGTTTTACTTAAACAACTGAGTCATGCGCTGGATGTTGCTGGCATGCTAAAATGAAACATCGTCTGACTAAATGAAGATTTAATGATAAAGATAATCCATGGCCTGTATTAAAATCTGTTGAGTTGCATTAGCCAAGAAGCAACCTCGGACCCCGACATTTAGACAACTAAAGCAGTTCACATGCCTGTTTTTATGTCATTAGCTTTAAAGCTCATTTCATTCGTCCATGTTTGGTCCCTTTCTCCTCAGATGCAGCTTTAATCTCAGGGGCACCCTGCCGGATGATTTCATTAAGGTCGAGGCTGCCTTCCACCAGAGTGGCAGGAACTAAGAGCGTGAGGCCTGGGCTGAGAGCATGCGCAGGAAAGCTGTGACTAATGCTATCAGTTTGTTCTAATTAGGTGCTTGGTTAATCTGGAAGCACTCCAAATGAGAGAGAGAGATAGAGAGAGAGAGAGAGAGAGAGAGAGAGAGAGAGAGAGAGGGGCAGGGATTCGGCATGGAACAATGGAAGAGCTGAGATAGGGATAAAAAGTTTGCCGCCCAGTATTGTCTAGGGTTGTACATTAATGTCAACTGTTTGTGTGTTTGTGTGGGTATCCTGAGAAGGATTTTAAATGGTGCTGGTGCCCTGCTCACATACTTACACAATTTCCTTTCCTGATACTTACCTGGCAGGGGAAATACCATGGTCAGGAAGGTGGTTTATCCAAAGGGAAGCTCAGCCATTGCATTTTGCTTATGCTGACCCCTGCAATTTCCCCACATGTGGGAATATCAACTGCATAATTTCTGGTAATTAAGGACTGTGTTCATGCTAGCCACTGATATCTTATGGCCAATGTTGGTTTAGTGGTTATGGACTAGATCACGAAATCGAAAGGTCAAGGGTTTGAGTCCCAGGCCAATAGGTTACCCTCAGGTACCCTTAAGCAAGAGATGTTCCCAACACTGCTCCCTGGTAGCCCTCTGCTGTACAGTGTATATCTGTTAAATAAAGGGAGTAGGACCCAAGGTCAGAAGGTCATGGGTTAGAATCCCAGACTAGTGGGTTGCCCTGAAGTAACCTTGAGCAAGGTATTGTCCCCATAACTGCTCCCCAGGCACTTTCAATACCTGCCTCCGCTGCACATGTTTGTGTGTATGGGTTAAATGCTGATGTGTAATTTTGTTGTGTCTCACTGTGTATTGTGCACAATGTACTCACAATGACAAAAATGTGACTTTCACTAAAAATGCAGCTAATGCATTTTGTTGTCATTTACTGAGAGCTGTGTTTGCAATGACAAATAGTCACTTTCACTTACATTTTCCCATAACTTCTGTAATGCATTCTATGTTGCTAAAAACTGCTCCCCAGCTTCTGCTTTTAAGAAGGTTTGATGAATTATATAATATTCCATTCACCCCAGATGTAGACAATCAGCCAGAAAACGTCTGAAGCTTAAAATGTTCTAACCTTTCTCGGTTTAGAAATGGAACCACAAGACTAACATTACCAATAAACATAAATACAACCCCTTGTAGATTTGTTAGTGTGGTTCAGGACAAAGTATGACTTATTATGAGTTGTAGTTTTTCTTTTTACTTTCTATTGTAAATCAAAGGTTGGTGAGCAGAACTTAAATCTACATAGAGCAATACAGAAGTGTGTGTGTGTGTGTGTGTCTGTGTGTGTGTGTGTGTGTAGGTGTGTGTGTGTGTGTGTGATCGTGCCCCTGCCTAGATAGCAAGGGACAAGGGCAGTAGAACAAAGGATGTCTGCAGAGACCTTGTAGGAAAACAGGCAAACAGACTAGATGTATTAAAGAGCTCCTCTCAGTGATACTATCAGCTCTATGGAAACCCTGGAGAGTCAGTCTCTCTCTCTCTCTCTCTCTCTCTCTCTCTCTCTCTCTCTCTCTGTCTCTCTCTCTCTCTTTCCCCTGCCTCCCCACACATAGTTTTCACCTGTTCACTCCTACATACCCCAGGGAACCTGTAAACAAAATATTAAACATCTGTCTGTCAAATGAATGTGAAAGTGTGTGTGTGTGTGTGTGTGTGTGTGTGTGTGTGTGTGTGTGTGTGTGCACTCCTGAGAGGCATCATCCCAGGCATTTGCAAAGCAGAGTGATGGTTTGTTTTCCCTGCAGGTACTACAGCTTCTCTGAGTTATAGCTTTAAGCTTAAAAACAAGAGCCGCAAACACGATCAACACTTTACAATTTCCGTTTTGGATTCAGGCATCCCCTCTGCCCCCTTTTGCATGAAAGAAAATCTTCCATTTGAATGTGTGTTTTTATTGTTATATAACACTTTCAAGGAGTTTCAGAGCATCAAGTCCTGATATCACTTCAAGAGCAGGAAATATTCACACATTCTTAAGTCATGAACCACAAGCAGTGAGAGACATCATTTAATGCATGAATTATTTATAGTTCTTTCATTAATAATTTAGTTGCATGTCCAATTAGCAATGGATCACACAAGACCTAATTAAATATTGAGGGGTGGGGTTCTGAAAATGCACAAAAGATTGTGATAAGGTTTTATATTTAGCACCACAGCACAAATTGAAGTGTAACAGTGACACAACTGTGATGGCAATTGACCCTTTTGCTGCATACTTAATGAAATAAACAATGTCTTTGCCGGTGTGGATAACAATGATATCCATTATATTCTGCAAGTACTTATACATTAGTGAACTACTGGTGAAATTCTTTTCAGGGGTGGCATCTTCAAAGGTGAATCTTCAGACTCATTTGAACTATGCTCACATTAAAAGCCCTACTTCCCAAATCCGATTTTGTTTGCCCATCCTTTTTTTGCTATGGTTGACATTAGACAGCATGTTTTTTGAGCTCTCGCCTCGCAGACAGAAGGTTCTAGGTTCACTTCTCTACTTGGAAAATCCCATTCTGTGTGTAGTTTCTATGTTAACTTGTCTCCATGGATTTCCTCCCATAATTCAAGGTGAACTGCAGGTGTTAATTGCCATTTTGCACACTTTGGGATAATCTCCAGCACAGTCTGCAACTCTGATGAGGATAAGCAGCTCAGATAATAGATAGATAGGTGCATCACATTCCTGTTTATAGGTCATTCATATCTTCCTTTAAAGTAAACCAAAGCTGGGAGTTCTTTGCAAAAAGAACTTATTTAACGTATTAATCTTCAAAGCTCTAACAGCTGCACTCGGTTCCACACAGTGACGTTTAAGTTTGCAGACTGCTGCATTCTGAAAGCTTCAGCTGTCAGTGTCTAGCAGGAAATGACAGCCTTTAACACATGTTGATGGTCCAGCTGCATTGGGAAAACCAAGCATAGTGTTAAATTTGTAATGGAAAACACAAGCCACTACCATAAGGTCAACCCACCTTAAGCAGTTAACAAAGGAGAATAAGGTAAATTTGGAAAGCTAAGTTTCCCTGCTAGTCAGCTTAGTTCATTTGCTGGATGCTGTATTAAGGTTTGGTTGCATGCCAGTAAGTAGCCTTTCCTTAATGATCCTATTTCTACAAACCAATTAGTTGTAGAAATAAGATCATTATTTATGTATTACAAACATGGTTGATGTCCAAACATTGTCCTTGAATTAGCAATCACAAAGTTTATAAATGCTTCTTGAGATGCAGGAAAGGTGGGGCTGTAGATGCTTTGCAGAAAGGCATATTTCAGTGCAAGCAGGTATGCGTTGAATTTAATTTCTTTGAATATCTCTGTACTGTGATGAAAAGCTCTCCAAGATTATTGCTAGTTTTTAATCTACCAAAACTGCCAAAACACTGTCCGTTCTTTATTGATGAATTCTACCAAATATTTTTACTGATTTTATTTAACTGGTGATTTCAAAATTGACACTGGCAAAACTAATGACAGCCCATTAAAATATGTATTGCTTTCTACTAGCACTTTTGATCTTATAGTACTTGTAACTCGGCCAACTCACAACCAAGATCATACACTAGATTTGGTTATCAGCATAGCAAGATTCTGTTCCTTTTGCCAGCCTTAAGGACAGTGTAAGCTTTGACTGATCATTTCTGTGTTTTCTTTGATGATCTTGTTGTTCCAGTAACGCAAACTACATCTGGAACTGTCAAAAAGATAAAGGTGATTAATGTCAATATCAGTGCTGTAATGATAGCCATTGTGTATATGTTTTGTAGCATATAAGCAGAGTCTGTGGATGACCATCTTAAGCCATTTAAGTTCTTATGGCCTTTGATGCTATAGCTTCTGTGAGAGCTGTGAGTAATGACAAGTAACGACTTGTCTAAGTTGTAGATTATGAAACTGTGATTATGAATAGATGGTACTTCTATCGATGTAGTATTTAACAATGCTGATCATGAAATACTTATAGAAAGGTTAGAACATGGTGTTTGGCTGTTAGGAACGGTCCTCAGATGATTCAGAACAACATCCGGCTTATGTCACACGGATCGGTGATCTCTTTACCATTGTGTTTATACAGCAACATTGCTTGATACAGCAACATTTTGCAACTTACTGCCCATCTAAAATCCCATGTAAAAATATCAGTTTACTCATGGGAGTGACCTTACATTGTTTTCACCTTTAAATTATGGCTAAATCACCCTTCTGGCATCTCAGAAATATAGCTTTACAGGTTAGAGGTTTTGTGCCAAGCAAAACGTGGAGAAACATGTCCATCCCTTTATATTATGCAGGGCTGAGTAATTAATTCCTCTTCTACCTGCCCAGATCTTAAAAAAAGCTGAAATGGCATTTGGCTATTATGTTCCACTGCTGGAACCAGCTTCTAAAGGATATAAAATGTGTACCAGCTGTTTTCCGTTTTAAAAAGAAGCTAAATGGCTTTCTGCTGAAGTTCACTTAATAGGTTGGCTCTACTTTAATCTGCACACAAATCAAAAAGCAATTTTATAAGTATTCTTTTATAGTTTATTTTGAAACATTTTAACTTATTTTACATTGTACTTTTGTTCTTGATGATTTGATTGCTTTTTCTTGCTTAATTTGAAATTTATATTTGTTTGTCTATTTTATACCTGTAAAGCACACCTCTGCGTATGACATTGTATTATAAAATAAATTAGTCATACCTGGCTTGCAATAAAGGATATAAATGGTAATGTACTCACAAGAGAGCAGAGTGAGTTGAGCAGATGGAAATAATACTTTGAGGGGCTGATGAATGAAGAGAACGAGAGAGAGAGAGAGAGAGAGAGAGAGAAGCTTGGATAATGTGAGGATACTGAACCTGGAAGTTCAGTGGATTAGCAAGATGGAAGTAAGGGCAGTTATGTAGAGGATGAAGAAAGGAAAGGCTGTTCCAGATGACAGATGAAAGTGTTTAGGAAAGATGATTGGTGATTATAAGTGAACAGCAGTATGGTTTCATGCTGAGAAAGAGCACTACAGATGCAGTGTTTGCTCTGAGGGTGTTGATGGAGAAGTATAGAGAAGGTCAGAAGGAGTTCTGTTGTGCATTAATGGACTTTGAGAAAGCATTTGTCAGGGTGCCAAGGGAAGAGTTATGATTTTGACAGGTGTGGCAGAGAAAGTATGTGAGAGTAGTATATGATATGTATGAAGGTGGTGTGACAAAGGTGAGGTCTGCAGTAGGAGTGACGGATGCATTTAAGGTAAAGGTTGGATTACATCAAGGATCAGCACTGAGCCCATTCTTGTTTGCAATGGTAAAGGACAGGTTGACAGACAAGGTTAGACAGGATTCCCCATGGACGATGATGTCTGCTGAAAATATTGTAACATATTGTAAAGCTTGAGGAGACCCTGGAGAGATGTAGCTATGCTCTAGAGAGGAGAGCATTGAAATTAAGTAGGACAAAGGCAGAATACATGAGTGTGAACACAAGGAAGGATGGTAGAATGTTTAGGATGCAGAGAGTAGAGGTGTTTTTAAACCCTTTTAGACAAAGGTGCAGGAATTTAAACACTTGGGATCAACAGTTCAGAGTAATGGCAGGAGAGTGGTGAAGAAGAGGGTGCAGGCATATATATCCAAGCAAGAATCAATGGAAAGATTTACAGGACAGTAGTGAGACCAGCTATGCTATATGGTTTGGAGACTGCGGCACTGATGAAAAGACATTAGGCGGAGCTGAAGGTGTCAGAGTTAAAGATGATGAGATTTTCGCTGGGAGTGACAAAGATGGACAGGATTAGAAATGAGTATATTAGAGGGACAGCTCAGGTTAGATGTTTTAGAGAAAGTTACAAAATCAAGATTGCATTGGTTTGGAGATGTACAGAGAAGAGACAAGGATTATATTGGGAGAAGGATGTTGAGGATGAGGCTGTCTGGCAAAAGGAAAAGAGGAAGTTTGTAGTTGTGGTGAGACAGGACATGCAGGGGATCAGTGTAAAGGAGGAAGAAGCAGAAGACCGGAAGAAATGGAAATGGATGTTCGCCTGAATGGGAGCAGCCGAGAGATGATTTCCAATGCTCAGAATTGACTTCTTTCAGGAAACAGACAGATCTTGGGAGAATTAACCAGCACTCTGAACCAGCTTACCTGTGTGCATTCAATAATCTACAGTACTGTGCAAAGGTTTTAGGCAGGTGTGGATAAAATGCTGTAAACAAAGAATGCTTTCAAAAATGTGTTAATCATTTATTTTCATCAATCAACAAAATGCAGTGAATGAACAAAAGAGAAATCTAAATCAAATCAATATTTGGTGTGACCACCCTTTGCCTTCAAAACAGCATCAATTCTTCTAGGTACACTTGCACACAGTTTTTGAAGGAACTCTGCTGGTAGGTTGTTCCAAACATCTTGGAGAACTAACCACAGATCTTCTGTGGATGTAGGCCTCCTCACATCCTTCTGTCTCTTCATGTAATCCCAGACACACTCGATGATGTTGAGATCAGGGCTCTGTGAGGGCCAGAAGAACTGATGCTGGTTTGAAGGCAAAAGGTAGTAACACCAAATATTGATCTGATTTAGATTTTTCTTTTGTTCGCTCACTTTGCATTTTGTAAATTGATCAAAATAAACAATCATTATTTATATTTCTGAAAGCATTCTTTGTTTACAGCATTTTTTCCACACCTGCCTAAAACTTTTGCACAGTACTGTATGTGCATCAAAAACGATAATAAATAAATGAATAATCATCAAACACCTTCACTGCTGAGATATTTATTCTCATCCGATTAGGTCCTTTTCAAGACAGTGAAGCTTGTTTTTGTTTTTATACATTAAAATATACCCAGAGAAACTTGGTTTCACTCCCGTTTTACTGAATATTACTGGATAATGCATATATCGATTACTATTATAATCAATTATAATGAATGTTTCCAAAAATAAATTTCATTTGAATCACCTTCATATCAATGTCTTAATGCTTTTGTGCACCTCTACTTTCAACACATAGGACATAGCTAGTTCTTTATTTCCTTACTTGTTTTCTTTCTCTTGCTTGAGCAGGTCTCTCTGCCTCTGCCTCTCTGGTCTCCTTGGCCTGGATGATTGCCTCCTATCAAAAGGTCCTCCGCGACTCACGTGATGACCAGCTCCCCATGTCCTACAAGGCGGTGATTGTACAAATGCTTTGGCACTTGTTTACCATCGGTGCACGCACCATTGCCTTTGCCCTCTTCGCCTCTGTCTTCCAGCCCTACTTTGGCATCTTCATAGTTGCACACTGGTGCGCCATGACCTTCTGGATCATTCAGGGTGAGACAGACTTCTGCATGTCTAAGTGGGAGGAGATCATCTACAACATGGTAGTAGGCATCATCTATATCTTCTGCTGGTTCAATGTAAAGGAAGGGCCGACACGCTTCCGTCTGGGTGTTTACTACTGCGTCATCCTGGTGGAGAATGCAGCACTTACTGCGGCCTGGTACACTTACAGGGGGCCGCACATCTCAGACTTCTATGCCCTTATTATTGTGTGTGTGGTGGTGTGCAGCTACGCTCTGGGAACCTTCTTCATGTTTGTCTACTACTGTTTGCTCCATCCAGATGGCCCTATCTTCAGGACCCAGTGGAGCTGTGTCGAGGAAGGAATTGGGGTCATAGGAATAGGGGGCATGGGGGATCTTGGAACACCTCTTCCCCAACCTGATGTGATAACTAGTCCCCCAAGAACCCTACAGAGGACTACAGGTGGGGAACGAGAGCCAGGGATTGGGGACCGGGACAGTTGCTTGCCCGTCTTTCAGGTTAGGCCTCCAAGCGTGCCTCCAGTACCTTCCCCACGAATGCCCAAAACTGAAGGTCCAGTGATTCGCATTGACCTTCCCAGGAAGAACTACCCCGCGTGGGATGCACACTTCATCGACCGCAGGTTGAGGAAGACCATCTTGGTGCTAGAAAACACGTCTCCAGTAACGCCACGGATACAATACCGCAGCCTAAGCAGTCCTAAAGAGGTGACAGAGTATGAGACTACTGTGTAGTGCAATTCAGAACTCTTGTTACCAGTGGGTTGCACTTTCCATCTCTTCAAAGTGTCTCTTAATGCTTAGGGGCACAACTGAGAGTGAGGCAAGTGAGAAACACTGGGAGACGGAGTCCCAGAAAATGGTTGGTGCTATAACATTGGACCCGTGCATGCATGGGGTGCGGGACATTGGCGTTGCCCAGCAACAATCGCCTATTCCAGAGAGTCTCTGATGGGGAAAAGAAGAACATGAATGAGGTTAGAGTTTAAAGGTCAACTGCTAAAGGATTGACTGCTAATGGAAATGACATTTGAGTAAAGACCAGTGCCACAATGCCAGTGCTAAGTACTGTTCAGAAAAGAGAAATGCCATGTCCATGGAGGTTCTAATGCAGATGTTTTTGATGATAAGTAGGAGATTTCAGATGATACATGTCAAACATTAGAAGAATCGACCAATCAGCTTAACCCGGGACTTCTCTGAGAGAAAAGAAATCTCTCAGAGACTAAATCTTTATCGTTATAGTGAAAACAGTACCAGTTGTGTATTACTTTGCTTCTGTGAATGGTGAGAGTAGCCAGTTAAATCATACATTTTCCTTCAAAACAGTAACTGATTTATTCATTGATCTATTTATTAGATTTATTTTTTATTACTCTGTGGCCATGATACAATACTTCTTATGGTATATCCATGTATACATATAATCTTTTTGTTATATGTATACAGTATATTGGATTGGTGCCAGTGTGTTGGTATGAATGTTTTTGGGTTGTGTGTATGTTCAGTTGGTCTTGATCATACTGCATTGTTTATCTGTAAAGATAAAGGGCAGAAAAGTACATAGTAAAGAAAAAAATCTTAAGTTATGATCAAAATGTAGTTGGAAAAAAAAGTTGTCGTAGTAAAAATGGCTGTGTCAGCAGCCTTGAGGAAAAAGAAACAGACTTTGTGTCGTTTGTGTCTTTCTTTTTAACCAAGGTTCTTTTCTTGCTTATGAGGTACAGGTTCTGTTGAAGAAGACAGAGCTTTCTATAGACGTTTGCAGCTCTCTGTGGGATGGCATCTGATTTGAATAGCAGGAGGCGTTTGACGTGCAGTGACACAAGATGAAGGCTGTAGATTTTAGACTGACATTCGTCTGAATGTCTCACAGCATGATGGTGCTGCCTCTTTGTGAACCAGCTCATCAGTTGCTTCGGTCTCCATGCAAGCTGCAAAGCACTTTCAGTCCTCTGTGTTGAGAATTGGTTGGGTGTTTGGGTTTTGGGAGAAGAATCCTGGGTTTCGGAGCAAAAGTAAGTATTCATTCGTTCATTCTTTAGTTTTTCTCACTTGATTTATAGCAGCAGTTTATTAAAAACTATTTGTTTTTTTATGTTATTTTTCATTTTTACTACAAAACTCAAACCATCGGCCAAATCATGGTCAATGTCTGAAGTTTGCACCAGCAGGAAACAAGCTCTATCCTAGTTTGGGTGCCAAATTTTGAACTTTCAGAGCATTCAGGCCAAAAATGATTCTTAAACATGAAAAGTCAGTTCTCAGCTGGAACCAAAACTTGCTGTATTTTTTACAGCAGGTGTCCTAAATATATTAGCGGGTGTGTCCTTCATCTTGTAAACTTTAATCATGTAAATCTTCATGCATTGATGAGATCCTTGAGTCACCAGGCATGCTGAAAAAATCATGACCTGGACTAGTTCATGAAGCAGTGCCCTGTTGGCAGCTAGTGATGCCACAACTGAATTGGTAAAAAAAAAAAAAATAAATAAATAAATAAATGCTCTTTTTGGCACCTTTTTAAAAAATAATTTAGATAAATTTGGCACCTTTTTAACAATTTTTTTTTTAATATGCTAAGGTCTTTACTGAAGTTGTATGACACATACACTAAATCAAAACTGCAGGCATCAGAGCTGACTCTTTTGCAGTTTGATAGATAAGAGTATGTTAACAGTTGCCAATAGCTATTAGGTACATTAAACTTGTATTTCCAGCACAAACCTCAACCTCACCTCACCTCACCTCAGACCAAATGTACCTATTAGTAGATCAACAATATTTGGGTTTAGAGAGGAAATTGTGTAAATTAGATTTTTCACACAACTATCTCTATAAGCTGGCCCTAAGGGGGAGATGGTGTACAGGCTAAACCCATCTGTGTAATTTTCTCATTACCTTTTGAAAACTGAAGCTTGCAGTAATATAAATATATAGAGTTTAGACCTTTAATCCCAGCCATTCTTCTCTTCTCTTCTCTTCTGTGAAACTTTTTTTGGGTTGCCAAATATAGAGAATAATCAACTCTGCTACAAACTGTTCTGCGACATTAGCTGATGGGTGAGCCTGCATCAAAAATGAGCAGGATGGCAGCACAGCACCCAGAGCCATAGAGGGTAATTACCAGTGACATCACTTCAGCTTTCCTGGTGGATAGCTGAATGCATGCAGACGCACATCTATTGGTGGGTTGCCGTGGTAACTGTGGACTGGTTAAGTTGAGCTCTGCTAGTTCCCTGTTGAAGAGCATTCAAGTAGTGCTTCTCTCCAGAGAGCTGACCCGTCATTAGTTCCACTCCGGTAGCCCTCTTACTGTGAGCCCCTGGGTCAACAGCAACCCACTGCTGCACACACACATATACCACACACACACCCACAAGAGTTACCATTTGCACATGCATCAAGTTCAAGTTCTGTACAACCCTGATAGTAATATTGATACACACTCGTATCTCTGGCCATGGTGTAGGAGTGTATCAGTAGCTGAATCCCCTCAGACATGGGTATATAGTGTATCACTCCAAGATACTGGAGTCTGAAAAAAAACTGATGTCTGAACTCAGGCCGTAACGACAATTTACTACAGCTTTGATGTCGATTTGACCATGATCATCTTAAAGACTACACTTATCCAGGCACAAGGTAATATATTGACTTTGGTTCTTTGCTGCAATGCTCTACAGCCACTGACAAAACTAATATAAAACAGTTTAACTTTTTAGGAACAAAACCCATGAAAAACTCTATTTTGAATTTATGAAAAAATATCGTTGTAACAGCTACGTTCAGCTTTGACAAATTAATTTTGGCATCCATTATGTTATTTTATTCTCCCTTCTTTTAAATCCTTTGATGAGATTAGCTTTCACACTTGCTATCTAAGTGAAAGCATTTGTGTTATTTTTATAGCATTATTTTGGTTTATAGCGACTATAGTGGTGGACTGTGGCAAAAATATGACATGGCTGCACAAGACATCCTCAGTACATATTACAATGTTCAGTTTTGGAGGGGTTTGATTAGTAGAAGATTAGTTTACACATCGGACTTTACTGAAACAACAGTTAAACGTTTATAATCACCTGTAATTAAATGGACTGCTCAGTGCAATTTGCAAAGAAAAGTATGTCATTTATGTCATATATCATATATCAATTATCACATTTGTGAAAAATAGTATGCTATAATAAGCTTATTTTGACATTCTCCCTAAATGCATGAATTTCAGATTTTTTTTTTTTGTTACAGGAAATAGGGAGTAATAGTGTTTATAGTGCAGATAAGTGCACACATGTGGTGCTGGGAATGCCTAAGTAGACAGCATACCAACCCATCTAATGAGACTTCACTTCACGGCTATAAAATATTAGCTATTTCTGAAATAAAAACCAGCCAATGTGGACTTAAAATAAATGTCTTATACATTCTTTTCCATTGTGTTAGAAACTGTTCTCACAAAGAAGCCTTGTGGTTTGGGAGTATCAATACTTCAATATTGATTCACTCACCCCAAGAGACACACTCTACACTGCAAAATCGTACCAGTTATATTCACACAAAGCTTAACGTTTGCTCAGCTCTATCGGACCCAGTTCAGCTTCTGCAGGACCCGTTTCCTTTCAAGCACCATAGTTCACCAAGCTTTACCCAAAATACTAAACCCTCAAATAAGCAGTGCCCTCATAGTTCAAATACTTTTAAAGAAACTAAATGTTTAGCATAAAATTTTCTTCTACTTTCATCTACTTCCGTCAGGGGTCGCCACAGCAAATCACCCATCTCCATTTTTCCCAGTCCTCTACATCTCACTCCTTCAAACCAACTGTCCTCTTTCATCTTTGGCCTTCCTATTCCCCTCTTGACAGGCAACTCCATTCTCAGCATCCATCTCCCAATAAACTCCTTGTCCTGTCCAAACCAGTACAATCTTGCCTCTCTGACTTTGTCACCAGATTGTCCACCCTGAGCTGTCCCTCTAATAAACATGCTCCTGTCCATCCTCGTCACTCCCTGTACAAATCTCAGCATCTTTCACTCTGTCACCTCCAACTCCAATGTCTGTCTTTTTAGCTTGGGACTTGGGAATGCCATAAAGAAACACACTGGTTTGGGCATCTCTAGTGGCTGGGTTAAAGGGTTAGCATTAAATATCAGGTTAAAATGGGGAGCCTATGACAGCATTTCAGGGCTGCTTTGGCTGCGATGGCAAAATGCATTAACATTGGAAAGAAAGAGTTGCTTTGGTTGGGCTAATTTATTGTAATAGAAGCTGGAGACATACATAACAGCTGAAGCAGTCATGGTGGAAACATGTTTTCTGAGGTACGTTAGAGTACATTGAGTCACTGTCCTCTTGCAGAGAGACTTTATGTACAGTATGTACAGTAAATACAGATGAAAATCCTGACCAATATGGAAAGCATGGGGTGTGTTTTTAGTCTAATGACAACAAAACTTGTGACAAAATATACAGCGGGGAAAATGAGTATTTTCAGTAAATATATTTCAAAAGGGGCTTCTGACATTAAATTTAAAAGATGTCAGTAACAATCCACAGATACAAAGTAATCCACAGGTACAAAGAGGTCAAAGCAAAACCCATAAGTTAGGTTTTGTGTAGTAAAGTGTAATGACAGGGAATAAGTATTTAACACGCTAACTGAAATTTATTTAATACTTAGTAGAAAAGCCTTTGTTGGTAATTACAGCTTCAAGATGCCTCCTATATGGAGAAACTAGTCATATGCATTGCTCAGGTGTGATTTTGGCCCATTCTTCCACACAAACGTCAAATCTTCAGAGGTCTCTTCTGTGATCTTCATTCAGCTCTGAACCATGAGAATACAGTTCATGGCTGGGTCTTATGTTAAACTGTGTGTGTCTGTGAAACACAGCACAGCACACAGTGAACCACAATGAAATACATTCTTTGCATTTAATTGATACATGCAATAGGGGACAGCTATGTCCAGCGCCCAGGGAGCAGAGATGGGGAAGGAACCATGTCCTGCCCAAGGGTGCATCAGGGCAGCCTACTGGTCTGGGATTCAAATCCATGACCTTCCGCTCCTAGTCCCTAACCACTAGGCCAATGCTGTGTGTGTGTATAAGTATGTGTCCAGTTATTTCCATATTGATGGACACCAGCAGCTCACAGGAGGTGGATCTCTTAGGAAACTCTCTGGGTGGGAATTCTGATTTGAAAAGACACTCAGATGGATTTCTCACAGTTGGTGGAAACTCTGGCAGGTCAAGCCTGCAGCCAGAGGTCTAGAGACTGTAAGAAAGGTACAAGAGCAGAGTGTGATTCAGAGAGTGGCAGCAGGGCTGAGAGTATGCCTCCGCACCAGTCGCACACTGCCCCCCGGTGGCTGTCCAGGAGTACTGCAGCCACATGCAGCCCTTTTCAGTTAACTGCTTAAAACGCATGTGTGCTCGAGGCAGAGTTAGAGCAGCAGGGGGTTTTATATATGCATCATTATCAGCTGCCAGCTATTGCAGATTCACTGAGAAAGAACGTTTTAAGTGCTGGCTGCTGATGTCTCACAGAGATACTAATCATGGGTGGCCTAGTCTCTTTTTTCTCCCCTTCTGCATTGCTTTTCTCTTGGTAGCTCTTTTCTCCCACAGTACAAAGAAATGCATGTCAGTTGGTGTGTGTGTGTGTGTGTGTGTCTGTGTGTTGGGCGGATGTGTGTCTGCCCTGTGATGAACCTTTTTCCGGTCCAGGGTGTTTCTCTGCCTTTAGACTTATGAGCTCCAGGATAAGATTCAGTATATCCCACAACCCTGGTTAGGATAAGATCAGATGAGGAATGGATGAATGAATGGATGGATGGATGGATGGATGGATGGATGGATGGATATAATTTGATTGAACCACCAGATAATTAATTAAGTGTTTATATCATTTGTTTTGGTGTACAGTAGAGTTTAGTTTAATATATCTTAGTCTTTGAAATGCAGTTTAGGGGCACCTGTGGCCTAGTGGTTGGGGAGTCGGCCCCGGCTCTGAAGATTGTGGGTTTGATACCGGTGTGGGTTCTTATCAGTAGTTTGCCCTGAGGTACCCTTGAGCAAGGTACCATCCCCATCACTGCTCCCCGGGCACTTTCAATAGCTGCCCCATGTTGCACGTGTGTGTATGGGTGAAACGCAGAGTTTGAATTTCGTTGTGTTGTGCTGTGCTGCGTTTCACAGCGACAAGGGTAGTCACTTAAATACTTTACTGAAGAATGCAGTTAAGCATTTATACAGTCAAATATATTGCTAGAAAATGTTTTTTATCTCTTGAAAATACATTTAGATGAAACCAGGTTTGGTTCCAGCAGCATCACTTTAGCATGGACTGAAATTCCATCAGCAGCAGCTGATATATTTAATGATGGAGTGATAAACCAGGATCATGATAGACAGTGGACCGGACATCTTTGTGGAGAAGATTGGAAGTGATCAAACACAAATCACATTGTGTTGTTTAGGTTCATTTGTATTTGTTGTAATGCTTACTGTCAAGATCAGTGGCTTTATCTGTCATTCTCACCAAATGGCCTAAGACTTTGGCTGAGCATTGTATGAATGGTATATTTGTTAAGAACTAGTTACGTTCCCTGTTCTGAGAACAGACATTGTCGGTTGACAATAGAGATATTTGAGTATAACTAGGCTCAGCCTGTGTATGCCATGTTTACACGCATGAGCAATTAGACTTTATTCAGTGTGTGTGTGTGTGTGTGTGTGTGTGTGTGTGTGTGTGTGTGTTCTGAGTGCTTGTGGAGAGTTTAGATTGGGCTCTCTGGTGGAGTTTCCTCTCTAACAGGAAGCTGGTTTCCTGCACTAACTGTGGTGTCCTGCCTGGCTCCAGGGGGCTGAGAGGAGATCAGGCCAGCCCTGCCCACACACACACACACACACACACACACACACACACACACACACACTCACATGCATACTGACAATCACAGATGCGGTCATACTCACATGCTGCCACCTGACATGGACTATGAACCAAAGAAAGTCAAAAAGGTAAGTGATCTTCTGTTCTATCTGACAATTTAACTAAATCTGATTGACAGGTTTAGAATTGAGAATTCCATGTTTTTCCAGTGTGGATCATCATATGTGTGTGTATGAACAATCAATGTGTTGGTCAACCTGCTTCACATATACATGAAAAAGCTTGACTGGTTATTTATATGACACACCTCCACATCTCAAGCACTTCCTCTCCACCCTGCAGCATTATCTCGCAGATTTTTAGGTTGGTGAGTTTCTGAGTGTACTTAATTAACTCACACACACTGGTAGAAACAGTCTGTGAACTGTTTTCTTTTGGATTATGAGTCTGTGGTTGTTACCAGGCATTTCCTCTTCATTTAAAGGAAATTTCTTGAGGTTTTTATAAAGCCTAATCTGTTGCATCTTTCGAGAAAAGTCATTTACCGCAGACATCCATTTTGTAACGATTCTCCAGACTAAGAACACTTGTTGACACGCAAGACACTTAGAATGGAAACCCCTAGTGCAGGTCCTAAAAGACCTTCATGGCAGGTTATTGGTTATTTAAAATAAGTCGTTGCCCTAACTGTAGATTAGGGTACCAGGCATGGGGTTATTTGTAAAGCCACTGACTAATTTATGAAGGTTAGCACAATTTAATTTTGTTTTATCATTGTATTCTTCCATGTGATGATTAATAATTGAGTGCATTTTGGTCATCCTATATTTTTTCCAGTTTAAATTTTAGATCAAAAATAAAAATAGCTATAGGCTTCAGTTACAATTTGGGATTAGTATGTAATATCTAGTAATTATGGCATGATAAAAAATACTTGTGAGATGCGATTTACTTTAAGCAATGGTTATATTTTTCATATTTAATTTTCTTATTCAGTCATCTTCACTAGGGATGAGGATCCCTAGTTTTACAACCTTATAATGTAAAATGTTAGAATAAGTTTTTAACAGCCAACAGCTTTCTTAAGGATCTTCTTGCAACTACATTTCTATTTCCTATGATGTTCTATATTCTTCTCACTGTTTTGTGCAAGGGCTCCTTTCCTTTGGGACTCTCATGGAGTTAAATATTTGGCTCTGTTATACTGCCACTGTTTTAATTTGATTATCAAACAGTTAAGGATGTGCTTCTGTTTTGTTTAGTGTTAATTAAAGGAACTTCTGAACAACCCATCAGCAGTGTGTTGTTGGATGGGGCTAGAGCTTTCTTAAAGCCTAAAATAAGCACTTAATTATCCAAAACAAGCTTAGCTAATTTTAGCAGGACCCTTCCTATGTAGCGAGCTTTCTTTGAGAAAAGCATTTTAAATGAAGATGCAAATTGAACCAAACTTGTAAATTGATGCTTTATTTAGCATTGATGGGGGAAAGATTCGGAACCCAGCCACTAGGGATCCACAAGCCAGTGTATTTCTTCGTGCCGGTCCCAAGCCCGGGTAAATGGGGAGGGTTACGTCAGGAAGGGCATCCAGTTAAACTGCCAAATCAATATGCGGACAAGGATACAGAATTCCATATCGGATCCGTCGAGGCCCAGTTAACAACGACCGCCACCAGTGCTGTTAGCCTACAGGGTGCTGGTGGAAATTGGACTACTGCTGGCCAAAGGAGAAGAAGATGAAGAAGAGGAGGAAGGCATGTCCAGAGGGAGGAGGAGAGAAAGAAGGAGAGGAGAGTGGAAGTGAGGGTAGGGACTTTGAATGTTGGCAGCATGACTGGTAAAGGTAGAGAATTAGCTGATATGATGGAGAGAAGGAAGGTTGACATTCTGTGTGTGCAAGAGACTAGATGGAAGGGTAGTAAGGCCAGGTGTATTGGAGGAGGGTTTAAACCCTCTACCATGGTGTGGATAGAAGGAGGAAGGTGATAGGTGTTATCCTGAAGGAAGAGTATGTGGAGAGTGTTTTGGAGGTGAAGAGGTGTCAGATAGGGTGATGAGTTTGAAGCTGGAAGTTGAAGGTGTGATAATGAATGTTGTTAGTGCTTATGCTCCACAAGCTGATTGTGAGATGGAAGAGAAAGAAGAATTCTGGAGTGAGTTAGACGAAGTGATAGAGAGTGTACCCAGGGGAGAGAGAGTGGTGATTGGTGCAGATTTTAATGGTCATGTTGGTGAAGAGAACCAATATGATGAGGAGGTGATGGGTAGATATAGTGTCAAGGAGAGGAATGCTGAAGGTCAGATGGTTGTACATTTTGTGATAGAAATGGCTGTAGTTAATACTTGTTTTAGGAAGAGGGAGGAGCACAGGGTGACTTGTGTGAAGATGCTCACAAGTGGATTAAATCCTTTGCAGGAGGGTCAGTCTGAAGAAGATTGGAGACTGCAAAGTAGTGACAGGGGAGAGTGTAGCTAAACAGCATAGGATGGTGGTCTGTAGGTTGACCTTGGAGGTCAAGAAGAGGAAGAAAGTGAGGGCAGAGTCAAGGATCAAGTGGTGGAAGCTGAAGAAGGAGGACTGCAAGATTGAATTCAGGTGTTAACATTGGTACTGGGAGGTGTTGAAGAGCTACTAGATTGCTGGGAAACTACTGCAGAAGTGATAAGCAGCTTAAGGAGAACCTGGAGAGATGGAGATCTACTCTAGAGATGAGAGGAATGAAAATGAATAGGTTAAAGACAGAATACATGAGTTTGAATGAAAGGGTGGAAAGTGGAGTGGTTAGGATGCAGGGAGTAGTGGTGACAAAGGCGGAGGAGTTTAAATGCTTGGGATCAACAGTTTAGTGTAATGGCAAGTGTGGAACAGAGGTGAAGAAGAGTGAAGGCAGGTTGGAATGGGTGGAGAAGAGTGGCCGGAGTGATTTGTGACAGACGGGTACCAGCTAGAGTAAAAGGGAATGTTTACAGGACAGTAGTGAGACCAGCTATGTTGTATGGGTTGTAGACAGTGGGGCTGACGAAAAGACAGGAGGCAGAGCTGGAGGTGTCGGAGTTAAAGATGCTGAGATTTTCGTTGGGTGTGACGAGGATGGACAGGATTAGAAATGAGTATGTTAGAGGGACAGCTCAGGTTAGAAGTTTTAGAGACAAAGTTAGAGAAGCGAGGTCACGTTGGTTTGGACATGTGCAGAGGAGAGATGAGGATTTACCATTGTAAAGTGCCTTGGGGCAACTGTGTTGTAAAAGGCGCTATATAAGAATAAATTGAATTGAATTGAATTGATTATATTGGGAGGAGGATGCAGAGGACCAGAAGAAATGGAACGGTTGATCCACTGTGGCGACCCCTAAATGGGAGCAGCCAAAAGAAAAAGAAGAATGGGGGGATAGATTCTGGTTATGGTAAAAGACCGGGACACACATGCACATAAATATTCACATAAGCAAGTAAGATGATTAACTGATGCATCCCTGGGCACACACACATATGCACACCAAAAATGGATGTTGGGTCACATTAACCATTTTTCACTAATATAGTGAACACACATACACTCAATGACTCAATGGTTTTTTTCACCTATACATTCTCTCTCTCTCTCTCTCTAACTTCACACACACATGCACACATGTAAATCAGCAGGTTGCTAATGGGGCATGTGTTATCTCATCTGTGCCGCTCCACAGGAAACCTCTCAGCTCTCTGACAGCTGTCTCTCTGATGATGTCACAGCGGGGGCTGCAGGCACTTGGCTGATGTTTAGCATTACGTGAAGCTGAGCAAGAGAAGCTCTTTAAATAGCAGAAGTTAATGGGCACCCTTGTGGCTATAGGCAAGCGCATGCTGAATCACTTGGAGGGTCAGCCTGCGAATGCGTTCAGCGTTTATTTGATATATTTTTGACATGACTTAAATGTGCTTTCGCGCTGAATGCATCATTGTTCAACCCTGTCAAATGTATGCACAGCATGAACCTTGTTCTTAAAGTTAATTTACAAGCTTTTAAGGAAAAGGTTGACCTTTTTCCTAAACATTTCAGCTGCTTGTTAGATATGTTTGATTCATGTGATTCATAGGAAGACTTTTTTATATTTTATATTATAATATACAGTTGAAGGCAAAGGTTTTGCTTGATGGTTGGGTGCTGTTTAGCAATGTAGCCTCACAGTCAGAAGATTTTGGATTTAAATCCCAATTCGGTTGGCCTGGGTCCTTCCTGCATGGAGTTTGCATGTTCTCCCTGTTTCCTCCCACAGTCCAAAAGACATGAATGAATCTCTATTATTAAATCCTGCAAGAAAACCTACAAACCTTTATTAACGTTAAACACTTTAAGTAAAGCCAGGACATTTCTAAATCAGAAATTGAAACCACTGCTGGCTACAAGCAAATGGCAGTGATTTCAGCCAAAGGGGGAGTTATTGGATATTAACCTGAAAATATCTCAGATATGTTTAAAACACAAATATAGCTATGCATATGCATTTTTAAAGACATTTAAAAACTGTTAATCAAGCTTTATGGCAAGTAAAGTATGTCATTGTTGAAACTATAGCTCCTTATCTCCACATGTGCAACTGCTTATAAACAGAGTGTGTTCTTAAATTAACTTCTGTTTATGTATTACATTTGTGTTCCAGGTGATTATCGAGTATATGCTTTCATCAAATGTATAATCCACTTGTTTTTGAATGGCATAAACAATGGATTTACAAGATTTTCTAATGACAGCTGTAAAATGATAGTATCTAATTCTACATTTGGTGACTTTTTCCTCTTCCTTTAAGGAATGGTTGAATGAAAAAAGTAAAAAAAAAAAAAAAAAATCCAGATAAAGCTGATTAAACAAAACATGTCTGGGGTTAAACTTTTGTTTTTTTTATAAGAGAACAGGATCATCAAATGACATCATCAAAGAGTTGATGGCACCTTATTGAGTTGGACATTGTTTGAGAGGACTGAGAGACGTTTTGGAGATGTCTTTACAGTTTAGGGTGAATAATAACTTTGGGTATTTAATAATGCTCACCTTCCAGCTCCTGTTTAAATCTAAAGAAGCAAAATTTGGATCCCAAACATATCTTGGCTGATTAACATATAGGGTAACTGGAATATGACCACAACACTGACTTGACTTTTTTACCTCCTTCTGAGCCTGTAACCTGTTATTTAGGGATTTGTTTCACCAATTAAGCGACTGGTCTTCTCCAAATCGACCCGGCGTCAGGCAGACAGAGGCAGTGTGTATCGAAGGCCTCTCCACACGGTGCCCCTCTATCCTCCTGACTTTCTCATCCACCCCGAACGCCTTATTTATGACTATGTAGAGAAGGAAGTCAAGGTTAGTAGCTCACATGCTCTACACATCTCTGAGTACTGGCCAAAACACAGTGTAGTTACTGCATGCCAATGCAACCCAGAATCACTTGTCTTTGAGATCCTTTCACATGTATATAAAATAATATCACTGGATTTGTAAATGAGCTCTACATGCATGAGCAAATACTGTTGCTGTTGCGATGACGGTTACTATGATGGTTATTTGACAAAATACGTAGACTGTGAAACCTTACTTTAAATTTTGGAATTGTCAAAATCGGAAGTGTCCAACTTTAAATTGTGGGACTTGAACTTGAAAGAAGATTTTAATTAGGGGTTAGCATTGTCACCTAACTGCAAGAAGGTTCTGAGTTTAGTTCCTGGGTCTGTTCTGTGTGGAGCTCTCCCTTTGTTCTCCAGTGGCATTGGTTTCCTCCCAAATTCCAAAGACATGCATGTCAGATGGACTGGGGATGATTAATTGCTTTCTAGTTGTGGCAGTGTGAACATGTGTATCTACCCTGGGATGAAGAATGTTTCATTGCCTTTCGTACTGTGAAAGATGAGATAGACTCCAAGACCCTTCATGACCCTCTTTAGGATAAGCGGCTCAGATAAAGAACGGATAGTTTTTACACAGCTCCTTTATGTGAAGTAATCACAGTTTAAATTGCTGTCACTATTCTGGCTCCTAAATCCAAGCTGCATATTGTTTAACCCTAATTTATTTTATCTGACTAAGAAAAACACAGTCTGTTCAGTAGCTATGTTAAAGAACACTTCATATAAAGATACATTTTACCTTGTCATTGCAAGTCCAATTCAGCTCCAAATACTTTTGCATTTAAAGTTCATAAAAACTTAATTTAACAAAAATGAACATATTGTTTCTAAGCAAACACATGCAAGTACTGTCCTATGCTAATAACATAATGCAACTCTCAGTTCATGGGCCATCTGACGTGGGTGTCATGCTCCTTGAACCCTTCCAGCAGAGATGAACTGCTGCAACTTCTTGACGCTGCCAGGGTAAGAACATTTTCATCATTTGCTCACAGTTAGTGATTATATTAAATTGACAGCTGTTAATTATATCAGATCAAAACTATAAACCTTCTTTCTTTCTGTGTTTCTTCCAGAAGTTGAAGGCTCTGCCTCTGCAGACGAGTGTGGAGCAGGACTGCATCCTCAGTCTGTCTGCACGCTGTCTGCTGCTTACGTGGAGAGACAATGAGAAACTGCTTCTGCGCATTCCCACCCATGAGATCGCTGCTGCATCCTACCTCCGGGATGATGCACTGCACCTGCTGGTGCTCAAAACAGGTGAATTATCTTGCAATCTATAGTATGCAAAGTATCTACAAAAATAAAATGTATACCATTTTGTCATCGTCGGCAAAAGGCAAAATTTTCTAATGCAGCTTTTATATTTTATATTTTTATATATTTTATATTTTATTTTATACAATAACAGGACTAAAAATAATATAATCTTAAACCCTAGGAGTCAAAACAGTGCCAACTTGATACTTAAATCATCAAACACTTGTATCAAGCCATGCAGTTAATACTTTGCCATACAAGGTCATACTCTGGTCTATTTTTTTTATAATATTGTGCTATATAGTGCTATACAGAAACCACTTAAGTAAGTTATTACTGTTGTGATGAATTTAAAATGTTTAACAGCTCAGTAACGTTTAGTACTTCATGAACAAAGGCTATATCTGTGGGTCAGGCCTGTGATGAACTGGTGACCTGTTCATGGTGTTTCTTCACCTTTTACCCTATGTGTGCTGAGATAGACTCTATCACCATCCATTACCATAATCAGGATAAGCAGTTAAGATTATGGATGGATGGATGCAATAACAAATCTTTCATTAAGGTTCTCACTCAGAATTTGTATCGATGATATGCTGTTGGGTATTGGGTGTTTGTACGTGCTTCCAATCTGCTTTGTTAAATGTTATTTAATGTTATTGATTTTCCCAATTTTGCATTTACATTTCTTCCAGGTTTAAATGTGGACACTGTTCTAGCAGGTGGCTCTTTAGAGAAAAGGCCTACAGGCCTTGAGGGCCGCAGACAGACCATGAGCAATGCTGACCCTCGACCTTCAGGAGGAACCATGGAGCGACGTCACACCATCTGCGGGGTGGACTGGAAGCCATCGTCTCGTCATGAATCCAAACAGAACGGCAACAGCACAGGGTGTGCAGGGTCAGCAGGAGGAGGGGTCAGTGCTGGAGGTGGTAGTCTGGAGCGTAAGCAGGTGGGTGGGAGCTGGGAAAGACGTCAGACCCGGAAGCCATGTGGAGGAAGCTGGGAGAAGAGGCCTATGAGCGGGAGCTGGGAGCGAAGGCCTGTAGGAGGAAGCTGGGAGCGCCGTGTACCTTCAGGAGGTGGAGGGGTAGGGGGCAGTTGGGAGAAAAGGCACGGACCTGGGGGGAAAGCAGGAGGCAGCTGGGAGAGAAAGCATGGTCAGGGGGGCAGCTGGGAGAACAGAAAAGCCTGCATGGGGAGCTGGGAAAGAGGCAAGTCTTACGGCAGCTGGGAGAGGAGAAACTACAATCCGCTGGAGCCCATCCCATGCCCTGACGCTTATTGTAACCTGGTTGTTCTGGCCGTGGAAAACAGGGTGAGAGTGAGAAAAAAAATAGTTGTTTGATGCTTGGATGAATAGAAAGGTGACAATCAGACAGTTAAAATGCTCTTTAAATGGATGGATGGATGGATGGCTGGAGGGATGGATGCCTTCTTAGATCAGCAAACTGTATTGAAAGAGAGAATGGCAGAGTAATAAATACAGTAGAAATGTTCTAACTCTGTGGCTTTAGCTGATAATCTGGGTGCAGTCCACGAGAGTGGAGCCAATAGAGATGACAGCTTGCAGCCTTCCGCTTCCTCACTACTTTCTTTTGCTCGGCAGCAACTGCAGTGACGAGTCAAGTTGTGACAGCAGTGATGTAAACAGTGCATTTGGAGTGCACTCCTGCTGTGATGTAATACTGAGGCTTACGTAACACGGTGCTGTGTCAGGGATCCAAGCTTATGATAGAGAGAGAGAGAGAGAGAGAGAGAGACAGAGAGAGAGAGAGAGAGAGAGAGAGAGAGAGAGAGAGAGAGAGAGACAAAATACCAGAGGGAGAGTGTGTAGTCAATGAAATGATATAAATGGTATTGTGCTGGCCTAGATCCACTCTGACAGTGGACATTGTTAAAAGCCTATGCTTTTAAGTTGATCTCCTATTGATTCTCTAATATTATCTTTATTCTTTCTGTCCACATGAACCCATGAACCCAGGATGCTGCAGAAGAGTACTGTGCCCTCATCTGCCAGATGTTTCAAATTATCTATGGACACCAGACTATCGAGTGTGTGGACCGAGCAGGATATCACTACACCATGCCTGATCGCTATTGGCTACAGAGAAGTGAGGGCAGCACAAAACTGGCCTTTCTTAAAAATACACAATACTCTTGCAAGACAAGTGTTCTGGGGGTGCAAGGCAAGGGGTAACAGCAGAGCATCCTTTGAAATTTTCTGCTCTTTATTTAATGTCTTGAAAGAGTGCTTTGTGGTATTTCAAAGTAAATCAATAAGTCAAATGAAATCCTACATTTTAGCTCAGGACAGACCAGAGGTTGAAGGCTATTTAAATGTACTAAGGTGCCTGACCTTAGTAACATCTGATAAAGGTGTACTTCGGGGCAGCGGTGGCCTAGTGGTTAGGGAGTTGCCCCCGCATCGGAAGATTCAAGTTCCTCACCAGTGGGTTGCCCTGAGGTACCCTTGAGCAAGGTACCATCCCCATCACTGCTCCCTGGGCACTTTTATAGCTGCCCCCTGCTGCATAGTCACTTTCCCTTTTCCATAATATATTCAAATAATAATACATTTATTCAAGTGTGAAATGTACAATTTCAGTACATTATTGTTTTTGATTAAAGGGGCATCTAACTGTTTAATTTAAGGCCACAAAATTCTTAAAAAGTTAGAAGGGTGTCATCATTGTGGTACCATGCTACCAGTCTCGGTTTAAGGAGCATTGCCCCTCAAGTGTTGTTAAATGCACACCTATTGTAGCATATTGGTTTCATGAAACAGCAACAAAAAACTATATAATCAGCCATTCAATAATTATAATAATTCAGCAGTAACTTTAACACAGTAAACATTTAAATTAAGATGAATTTAAAAATTAATTAAATCCTTTCATTTGCTATGTGAGCAAACTACTATATAACCAAAACAAGTCACGATGAACGGGGTTTAAACCAGGAACTTTCTTTTTGGCAGACAAGAACTACAACTGTCCCTTATAGGCAATGACTCTATAGTCAGAAAATCACTTCAAAAGCTTCAAATGCCATAATCAAAGCTTCCTAAGTGCCCAATTAGCTTAATCGCTTTAATTATTAAATACTGGGTCATTTTTAAAACCTGTCACATAGAGAAGTTCAAAAAGGCAGCATAAACAGTCATTGCTTAATTGGTCAAGTAGAAGCTGAAAAAAATGTTATTTGCATTTTTGTGCCCCCTATTGATGAATTACTATCAGACGTGATGGACTACCTTAATATCATGTGTTGTCCAAGCTTCATGGGATTGGAGAAAGCTGTAGGCATATTTAGTTACAAATTAGTAGCATATTTATTCTAGTCCAGCTTCTAGTGTGGCACGGCCAGTCATATTCCTGTAATAAAACTGTCAGTTTTATTATAGTTAATTATTCGTTTTTTATAATTATATAATTAATAATTTTTTAATTGCCTGGAAAGTTTCAAATTATCATCACGCCATGGTCAGTGACTCCTCTACGCTGTCACGAAAGGCCTGCAAGGGCTGTTCCATAATTTATTAGTGCATGAGCTGCTCGCAAGCATGTAAATTAGTGGAGGTTCTAGAAGGAAGAATTTTTGGCATGATGTTTAATGTGCAGAATTTGAATCCTCCTGATCACGCCTCTCTTTGTTTCTTCCAAGGTGACAGTTGCCTGACGGACATGACATATGGATATGATACAGACTTCAGCTGCTGCAGCTCATAGTGAGTGAGGAGACTGTGGCACTGTGGCTGACTGATTTGTGTGTGTGTGTGTGTGTGTGTGTGTGTGTGTGTGTGTGTGTGTGTGTGTGTGTGTGTGTGTGTGTGTGTGTATTTTTACAAAGCTGGTTCTATCAAAATGTGAGAAAAGAAATGTCTGACATTGGGACAATGTGCTGGTACTGATAGTATAGTGGGTTTCTTTTCATTTATGGTACATTAAAAAAAAAAAATTTTAATTGTTAAAAAAATAATTTTAGTATTTAAAAAAATAAACATTTTCAAAAATGTTCTATAAAGCCTCTTATTGTTCATGTGCAAAGACGTGTTTCTGTTTGTTTCTGTGGTGTGCTGGAGCTCCATTATAAATGAATTGTCTAAATATGTTCCAAATGTTATAATCATTTTTCATTCTTTAAATGAGAGGTGCTTCTTTTAAGTGAGCCCCATTGCTGGAGGTGTTCTGTTGCTCATGACAGCACAATCTCTGTGAGAAAAACACTGCTAATAGAATGAGACACTCTGGAGCAGCCGCAAATGACCATTAGGTCACCCTGATGCCAGGAGGGGTATAAAGCCCATCAGCACTGGGCTGTAGAGCAGCAGAATCGTGTTCTCTGGAGTGATAGAGCTCCACCCAATACTTCTGTGATGAGTTGGAGTGAGGCTTGTAATCCTGCACTAATCATCCAAGCTCAGTACCTGACCTTACTAATAATCCCGTGGTTTGGATGCAGTCAAAGCAATTTTGCAACATCAGTGTTCCCAGAAGAGTAGCGGCTATTTGCACTAAAGAGGAGACAAGTTCTCTAATAATACAGCTGATTTCATAACAACATCTGGATGCCAGTAGGGGCCAGTAACAGAAACCATGATTTTTTATTTTTCAACTTGACATCTTCAGAAAAGTATGTGTCTCCTGTGTGTGTGGGGTATAATAGGATGGACAAATCATGTTTATGTTTGTTTATGCATGCCGGCTATCTTCAGATTTCTACTGGCACCCTTGTGTTTAGGTTAGAGACTGATAAGATCCCTTGATGTTTTTTCAGCTTTGCTTGCAGGATGTGCCATGTGTTTTTTTTTTTTTTGTCCTTTTTTTCCATAGCGATGGCTCTCAGGATGCCTTTGAACCATACTACAGTGAGAACTATAGCGAGAACTCATCTCTGTCCTATCAGGACTCGCATCACAGCCTGGCGTCTGTGCACAGCGACTCAGAGCCCAGTAACGCAACCCTGCAGCTCATGCAGGAGTACATGATTACGGTAAAGCAAACACACAAGGACACAAAGAAACTGTATTTTATATTTTTTTGGGAGTTACCAGATATAGTCATTTTTTTTTTAGTACATGTTCAGATTACAATAAAGGTGGTAACTGTTGTTTTGGGGCAGCCTGGTGTCGCAATGGGTTGCGCTGTTGCTTCACAGCCCGAAGGTTCTGGGATCGATACCCAGTCGAGGTGGGTTTTCCTGATGCTCTGGGTGCTCTGGTTTCCATCCACAGTCTGAAGATGTCAGGTGTATTAATGTTGCTAAATTACCTCTTAGGTGTGAGTGTCTGCCCTGTGATGAACTGGCCACCTCTCCTGGTTGTTTCCCAGAACGGTCACTATGAAAAGGGGGCTTAAATTGAACGGAATCTCTGAATTTAGATCATCTAGAAAGCTGCAGTTGAAAACAAGAAAGTCTGTTGAAACTCTACACACTGTCTGCAGATTACAATACACGTTAATACCTCATTAGTTACAATAAATACTTATAGTTACAATAATTAGCTTATACTAGCTTCAAATTGTAAAATTGCCATTTATAGTGACATTATGTTGCTTGTTGATCCAAGCCTACTGAAAGTGAAAACCCTTGTCATTGCGAGGTCACGGCACAGCACACATGAACCACAACGAAATTGGACCTCTGCATTTAACCCATGCACACTCAAACCCGTGCAGCAGTGGGCAGCTATTGAAAGCGCCCGGGGAGCAGTGATGGGGACAGTACCTTGCTCAAGGGTACCTCAGGGCAACCTATTGGGAAGGGGTTTGAACCCCCGATCCTCCGATCATGCGGCTAACGCCCTAACCGCTAGGCCACCGCTGCCCCTGCTACGAATTTCAATTTCTTGGTGTATAATTAGGGGTCCAATTTAAAATTGGTTACTTTTTCCAGTTTATTTTCCTTATTTTTTTGTACAGGGAAATGAATGATATATTTTAAAGGTTTACAATACTAAAATACGATGTTAAACCTTAAGTGCGGAAAATGTTTTGCCTTGAAAGGGCTTTTTAATACTTTCCTTTAGGGACCAAAACTATTCCATTGCATTGAACTATTTGAAGGCCACAGAATATATTTTTGGCAAATTACTCCTTCCATTTGAGCTGCACGGCCATCCCAAAGTGCCTGTGATGTTTGTTTGGTGTGGTTCTGTTTGTTCTCAGTTGCGGAGTAAGCTGACGCCCCAGGAGATCCAGCAGTTCGCTCTGTTGCTAAGGGAGTACCGCGTGGGTGCTCCAATACATCAGTTCTGTTCGGACCTACTCCAGCTCTATGGAGACTCTCACAAGTTCCTGCTGCTAGGTAACCCCCCACATTGCACTGAATATTCATGAAGTCAAACAGTCACTGCAGACCTTTCACTTCTTCTGCAATCTTTTCATCTTGAAATCTCATGGCATTCCTTTGTCCTTTTCCATCAGATCTCTCTATGATGTACCATTTGCTGCCACGTTCAGTGAAGTCACGCCTATAGGTGTGAATATTTGTTTGGAATATTCATGAGCCATCATACTTGACATCCTGTTCAGAGTTGGGAGTAACATGCACCTAGCACTAGCTTATTAGTATGATTAGATTTCATGCAAACTGTTGAATATTTATGAGCACCTGCCTGCTTCTGGTGTAGATCCGGCACAGTGTGAAGTTCTATGAGCGCCCCTTCATCTATTTTCTGCAGTTTTATGGGCATTTCCTGGACCATGAAACACTTTTATATTGAAAATACCTCTGAATAAAACACTTATTATGCTTATTACAGCTACATTTTGAAATATGTGCAAAATGAGATATGACTGATATGATTATGGTAAGTTGACTCACCATACATTTTAATGCAAACACCCACCTTGTGCTTCCACTCACTGGAAACTGAACCTGCCTTACAGGTCACCTATGCAGATGTACTATTGGCAGTTTGCAAAAGAATGTTGTTTGCAACTGGCATTAATATGTGTCGATCATAAGTGGCACACAGTATAGGTGTGAATGGTGTACAATGTGTCTCAAAGATGCAGTGTAATCCACTCAGTCAAACCACTGCCAGTGGTGGCCAGTGGTGCATTTGACCACCTGACATTTGAAGAATGCTAAAGCCTCTTGATGCTTCACTGTCAAAAAGTACCTACCATGGCAACCAACCATTTTTCTTACCAGAAACCATGTTATTATTATGAGACTGTCGGAAAATCATCTGCTATCTGAGTTTAGCAAGTCCTAATGGAACACATTTCGACATTTTGGTATCTAAACAAAAGCAGGAGGAGATCTGCATGGTAAATTAGATCAGATTGGAGTAGATTCATCGTTATTGTCATTATGTACAGGTGCAAAAACAATGAAATGGGTGTGGCAGTGGTGGCGGTGGTCTAGTGCCTACTTGCCTATGGGCCTATGGCTCAAGAGGTCCCAGGTTTGAATCCTCTGGCACTACCACCACTTGTCCCTGAGCAAGACCCTTAACTTAATTGCTCCAGGGGGGACTGTCCCTGTAATTAGGAGATGGAAGTCACTCTGGATAAGAGCGTCTGCTAAATGCCGCAGTATACACAGTGATGCAATATACACAGTGATGTCAGTCAGTCAGTCATTTTCTGCCGCTTGTCCCAAGCAGGGTCACGGGGGGGTGCTAGAGTCCAACCCAGCTCACACAGGGCGAAGGACAGGGGACACACCCCTGGACAGGTCGCCAGCCCATCGCAGGGATACACAGTGATGTTACGGTGGAAAGTAACATTGACAGGTTATTAATCAGGGGTAGGGTAGAAATTAAGTGGCCAGCGTTGAAGATGGGAGTAGGGGAGTGTAGTGAAATGTAGATTGTACTGTGTAGAGTCTATTGTACTGTGTGTTCAAATGAAAGTAAAAGAAAAAGTGAAAGTGAAAACCCTTGTCATTGTGAGGTCACAGCAGAGCACACAGTGAACCACAATGAAATTGGACCTCTGCATTTAACCCATGCAAACACCATGCAGCAGTGGGCAGCTATTTAAAGCTGCCCGGGGAGCAGTGACGGGGACTGTACTTTGCTCAAGGGTACCTCAGGGCAACCTACTGGTGGGGGAATTGAACCCACAATCTTTCGATGCAGCGGCAACTCCCTAAGCACTAGGCCACCACTGCCCCAGTGAACGGAATTAAGAAATGCAATCACAAGGGGTCACTGGAGACACATTCAAAATGCAAAGTGTAAACGGGGCTTTGTTTTAGCTGATCTTTGTGATCAAAATACCCAGTGTCAGGGCAGTTTGTCGATTCATGTCCGTACTTAATATTTTGCAAATCCAATATCTTTTAAAAGCCTTACTGCTTTGGGTACTATAGGTGGCCTGAGTTCAATGTCTGACAGCTATAGAGATAAGTAACATAAATACATTATCCCATGTATTTAAATGCTACAGATTTTTCAATATGAAATTATATTGCCCTTTGAATTTTTAAGGAAAACATTTCATGTTAGTTGATAAATATTAATAAAACAACTTTGCTAATGTAAAGAACTTGCCATGTGCTACTGCCTACACAAATATCTTCTTTGCTTTCAGTACTAAAGACTGATGCGTATTTGACAGGAACAGATTTTGTATCAGGCCACTTGAGAAATGTACAATATACTATCAATATACCAATGAGCCTCTGATTTTTTTTGTCCAATGACCAGTCACAGCTCGAACTCTGTTTTTTTATCAAAAGGTTCATGGATTCATCCAATGTTTTTAAAATAATCATTGATCATATCACAATCCAAATAGAATTGCAATGCATATAATAGGATTTTGCCCATATCCCGAAGCCCAACGCAGCAGATGTCCTGAAATTCTAGCAACTGATCATTTTTTAACACATTTACTGCTAAGAGTGATCCATCATTCATACATCTTTATTTAAGAA
The DNA here is from genome assembly GCA_017165825.1 of Hepsetus odoe. Lineage (NCBI taxonomy): Eukaryota > Metazoa > Chordata > Actinopteri > Characiformes > Hepsetidae > Hepsetus > Hepsetus odoe. Next base: position 11,994,112 of record CM029385.1, on the reverse strand, counting down.
TGGCTCTGTGTTAACATAAAGGGCTACAAGATGAAATGGTTCATGAGAAAAATACTCTAAAAAAGTGGCCCTACAAGCTAGGTGTTTCTATTCTATTGAATGAATTATATTAAATTCTCTAAGACGATCATGACCATGCCTAAGAATGCAAAAAAACTACAAATATCAGACCATAGTGTATCACTCTCCAGTACAAAAGTACCCAGGCTGGTCTGAAACTGCCAAGAGTGTGCAGTACAGTGACACAATTATATAACATGCTGACAGCGCTGCCTCTACCTCTGTCTGCTCACATCGTCATCAAACATAACCCAGAACCAAACAGATGTGTCAGTGCTGGGGGATCTGTGCAGTTGTGAGGAAGGGTTTTAGAGCTGTGACTAGAAAAATGGAGTGGATGAATATTGTGTAGTACAGTTAACACTCCATCACAACCATCCACTCTTGGCAGTCTATGGCACAGGGAATAATCTTGCAGCAAAAATCAAATCAGCATAATTTCCTTTCTCTGGGTTATACTTTGGGTAATAAATGTGCTGGTGATGTAACTGATGTTCAGCTGATTTCCTGTAAATACTATTGTTGAGCTTATGTTTTCAAAGGAAGTGAATTGTGAGTTTGTGTGTTTGTCTGTTTAGAGCTAAAGCCCTGCTGTCACATCTAATCTGCATTAATCTCTGATCACATTGCAGATTGTTTCCTTTCTCTTCTTACAGAAAAATGCTCATTTTCATCACACTGATCCCCTCTGCAGCTCTAATCCATCCCTAATGACATCAACACTAGGATAACCAGCCAAACATAGCTTTACCTGTCTCTCTCTCTCTCTCTCAAAAAAAAAAGATATTTGGAAAGCATTATCCTGAGCCTTTTTTTTTCCTTTCTCCTTTCTGTGGTTAGGGATGCGGCCTTTCATCCCTGATCAGGATGTGGGGACCTTTGAGGCATTCCTAGAGGGAATCGGAATCCGTGAGGGTGGGATCCTAACAGACAGCTTCGGACGGATAAAGCGTAGCATGAGCAGCACATCAGCCACAGCTATGCGGGGATACGACAACGGCTCCCTGCCGTGTGGGTCACATGACTTCAACCAGCGGATTAATGACATCACCCACGATATAGAGGCACTGGGCTTCGAGGAGGGAGACATTGAGGAGGAGGACTATTATCTCTGAGAGAGAGAGGGAGCGAGAGAGAGAGAGAGAGAGAGAAAGACAGGCAGATAGACCATAATAAGGGCAGCAGGAAAAGAGAGGGAGGGGAGAAGAAGAGGGAGAAGGTTATAGAGAGAAAGAGAAGGGGGGGTAGAAAGCGAGAAGGTCATGAAGAAAAGGTCAAGGAAACAGATATAAAGGAGGAGGCAGAAAGAGAGAGAAAGGGGGCCAAATGGAAACATCTTACCCATCTCTCTTTTTGTTTGACATCCAGTCATTATCCAGTGGATTATGATAAGACTATGATGAGAATATGGCCTTTAAGCCACTCAAATTCAATGGCTGGTTCAGGACTTCCATTCTTCAGTAATATCACTGCTCAACTCTCATCTGTTCCATGAAAGTTACTCTGTTATTTATTACAGCCACCAAATAACGAGTCAAGAAGAAGATTAAATATGTCTAAACTAATTACTAGCAGGGCTTTGTGTGAAAGATGCATCATGAATATCGCATTTCATTTGCATTCTGGTAGGCAAATTACACTTTGCAAGATCTGCATGAAAGAGAGAATGAAAACAGGAACAGTAAAGACAGTACAGCAGCAATCACAAAACCTTTTTGCATATGCTCCTATGGGATTCTTAGACTGTGTTAATGGCTAATGGCATTGAACATGAGTATTTGTGGTTCTTCAAGATCCAGCTTGAACATCTGAAGCTTATAAAGATGCTTTTTGATTCCTCATCACTTCTTATCATACCATTATATCACAAACAAAGCTTCTAAATGCTAAAGGTCCCCAAAAAGCCTTAAATGCATAGAGCCACATGTAGTTACATGGCTAAAGTCAAAAATCCACCATTTATGTGTGTATTTTCTTACATTTTGAAAAGTAAGACATAATGAATTGTGTATTTCTAAAGCCAGCAGGATTCAGGAAGTAATGCTGCCCTCACATGCTGTCAGAACGATGGTAAAAACGAGCTGCCAATTCAAGTCATAATTATGAGTGGGACAGGTTCAGCAATGGATGGGAAATATTGGTTCATTTTGAAATATTATAACCTTCTGCTTATGTGCATGCAATCAATACAATTTTAATCTGCAAACTATGTCCACATGACTTGATAGAGAGCAGTTTATTTTATTTTGTCCATTATAAATAGACTAGGATTTCCCCATAAAAAGCAGATGAGATGCGCCTGCCGTTTTACATTTGGCTCTGACAACAAAGGACATGAGCATGACGTTCTCGTAATTCCAACTTGACAAGTGGGAAGTGGGATCTTCCGACTGGCATGTGAAGGCAGCATGAGCTGCTAGTTTTACTACAAATGGGTGCTGATTGCTTGCTGAGCCAGTTTACACTCTGCAATGTCACAAATGTACATTAAGCACTGTTATAAAAGTCCTATAACTGGAGCAGAAAAGAGGAATGACCACAGTGTTGAAGTGTTTCATGCTGTTCTGTGCTGAGAAATAGTGGATGTGTCTGTATGAAAACTTGGTGAAAAAGCTCCATGCTCTTTGTGGACTCTCCCAGGAGCATCTCAAGCATCAGTCTGGGTCCATCTTGAAGACATCATTCAGCGTCAGTTCTCTCTATAAACCCCCAGGCATTCTTGCACATTGGCTGGGATGCTCTTTGTGTTTGTTACCATTTCAAATGTGATGTTCAAATGACAGCTTATGATGCTGTTTTGCAGCCAAAACATGTCTTTCAGAGGAAATACTTTAATTTCATACAGTAATTCCACACTAATAAAGCGTTCAGAAAGAAAAAAATGATGATCTTACTGCCTTTTTGTTCGCTGTTTTCAGTGGATATGCTGCTGTATTTAAGGCACTGTCCTTTGCTGATCAAACCAGTAGTCTATGCAGCCCTGAGTACAGATTTGAATAAAGAATATACCGTGTAGCTCTCAGTATAGTTAAGCGGTATGGCAGAAAGAGTGAGACAGACCAACAGAGAGAGAGAGCACAGCAGAAGTAATGGTCACAAAACATTCTTTGATTAAAGGATCTGCATACGTCATAAAACAGAGAGATTGTTTCTGCTTAGTGCACACTAATCTGTAAGAGCCTAGGGCTGGCTGCCACACTGCGCTCCAGTCCACTGGGGAAAAAGGATGAAAAGCCCAGCGCTGCTGACATTCTGATGCCACTATGACCTTGCCATAGTTACAGGCTCCAGTCCACACTAGGGATGATGGGTACTGAGCGCTGAGAGTTATCAGCAGGCACCTACATCTGCGAGGCTAATCACGACTTATGTAATCAGCCTGAGTTGGATTTTTTTAAGGGGGGAGGAGAGTATTAGCATTGCAAATAACGTCAAATCCCAAACACAGGTGGTTATGTGATTATGACCCTGGGTGCATAAGAGATATTTATGTTTGGGTTTAAAACACTGATATGTTAGTAGGCCATATGTGTTGGCACCTCTTTTTTAAAGAGATCTCTAACGTAACACTGGAACTGTTGTGCAAATGGAAAATACTGTAAATAGATTTAATGAGAATGATAATAACTGGACTTTCACTTTTCACTAAGTTTAAAGTTTATTTACTAGGTTTGATGATATACTACAATAAAGTGAATGAATATTACAATGGCATCTCTGTTTATTGTCTCTTATTATCTCATTACTGCTCTGAATACAACAGCTGAAGGCAGGTCGACTCCCTGCTGGCACACATGGAGTGACCGCACTGCTATTTTGAGTACATTACCATTATGGATAAGCCACAGGTTTCAATGGTTGACCAGGTCAGGATGTTCTCATGCTTGAGATATAACTACGGTATCATGAGCTCCAACTCAAACGACTGAATAGGTGTACAGTAATGTCAGTAATGGTCATTTTACTTCATTGACAAATAAAGATTTTAGGATCTGTCTATAGTCAAGGTGACTAAACTAATGAAAATGTCAAGTTCAGGTTACTCCTCTAACAATTATCTATTTATAAGGCATATATTGGATCCATCAGTTGACAAGTGTATTGCCAGATTAATGCTTGACGATGTCCTAAAAGTGCTCTCAGAAATATCTCATTATGCCATAATTTCAAAGCAAATAATTGTGGGAAATCCAGTGTTTATATTTTAATTAACATGTAAATAATTATATATATATATATATATATATGGGACAAGCGGCAGAAAATGGATGGATGGATTTTTGTGCCGCTCCTGGTTCCTTCTTCTCCATTTAAATGTATTCGATGTCCAAGAAGGTTTGACATATTGTGTTTCGGGAAGATTTATTGAAGGATTGAGATGTTATATTTTTGCCATATCGACCACCTCCAGCTTCCAGCGTTCATTTTCTAGGCTGACACTTTATCCAAGCTGGATAAAATGAACAAACTTCAGCTCCAGTGCTGATAGATGCTGGACGTACCACTCGAGCTCTTTAGGGGAACTGCTTACAGTGTTTTAGACCTGTAACCTTTTTTCAAGCTATTTTTACTCCTTCTTCAGTGATTAAGCAGTGGAGAAGTATTCTCTCTTTTTTAATTTCAGGCTACTTTTTACCCACCTTTCCGCAGTGAAACACATGCAGTTGGCTTGAATTTGGTGGGCGAGGCAGCAGCTCACACTGACNTATATATATATATATAAATAAAACGATATATAATGAATAATGTCTAATTCTAGTGAAATGTACAGAGACAGGGCTGTTTGTGTGGGATTAATAGTGACCACACATCCAAAGTATTTATTGCTCCTAAAACCTCACAGAAGATTAATACAAGCAAAGGTTATAAAATACACTGTCTGATGCCTGAGATGAGCTATATTGTGGGATATTTTTAGATATAAATATTTTATATTTATTTTCTAAGTCAGAAGGAACATGTAGAATGAATGTTTGACTGATTGACTGACTAGCTGTATGGTTGATTGATTGATCGATCGATTGATTGATTGATTGATTGATTGATTGATTGATTGATTGATTGATTGACAGATTTGTAGGTGGTTGCTGCTATCTCCTTAAAGTAAGACAGTTCTTGGTTTCAGGTTCTCCCAGTAGTTTTTGCATTACTTTCCTCTTGGTGCACAGTTTTCTTCGTTCCATTCACTATACGACAGGTAATAAATAGAATACCTTTACTGTGGAACCCTGGTTCCCATCACTTCCACGGCATAGAAATCAAAATTGAAAAGTTTGGCCCACTAGTTCCCGATTCCTCACCAAAGCCCTCTGAATCTCACTGATGAGTCACACAGAAATTTGGGGAACATAGTGGTATTCCCTTCAGTGTGAGCAATCAGAAGAATGATTAAATGAACACCAGTAAAAGGTGCCTGGATTCTCTTAGCATGCATTTTTAATGACAAGGCCTTAGCAGATATTCAATTACATTTTATTTCATTTGTATTCAGCAGTTCTGTGTCCCAAACAGGAGAATGATGAGAAATATTCTCTAATGACAATTAAAAGAATAGAAAATAAGGTGATATGGTGCATTTGAGCAGAAACGTTAGCTCATTATGTTATGTAACTCAACCTTACTCTACAGTCCATCCAGCCTCAGAAACATCGCCTCTCAGTCCAGCGGCGCTACCGCGCGTGCACTTTCTGCACCTCGGAGCGTCTCTGGGATTCCTTTGATGTTGTTTTGGTGACGCCTCACTGTTGCACGATCGACCAATCAGATCTGCGTATTGGCCGCCTATTTTCCATAATCACTGTCCGAGTCCCAATCAGATTCGCAGTGGGCGTGGCCTGGTCCTCGGCGCCCGGGTGGAAGGGGGCTGAGCGGACTGTTTGCATCCCTCAGTTGAGCATGGCGGCTGCAGCGTGCGGCGCGCACTCCGCGCTGAGCGGCTGCGCGGGGAAACTTCACAGTGAGCCCGGCAAGAAGAGCCGGGACTCTCGGAGGAGGAGGGCAGCGCTCCTGTTTCTCACCAACATCTCCCTCGACGGCCGGCCGGTGCTGCAGGTAAATGACGTGGCGGCCCTCGGAGGTGCGGGGCTCGAGGCCGGCGAGCTGGGCTCCTCCGCGGGGGAACTGTCTCCAGCGGCGAGCAGCTTCACCAGCCTCTCGCCCTCGGGGAGCTGCGGCGGCGCGCTCGGGCTTCTCAGCGTGCCGCCCATCCTCGTGCTGCCCTCCGACTCGGACTACGACCAGGAGGTGTTCAGCGAGCGGGAGAGCGGCTCTTTCTCGTCGCAGGGGAACCTCCTCTCGCCGTCCAGCCTGCAGCCCACCCCGCTCGGAGCGCGCAAGTCGCCCACCCTGCTCTCGGTGCAGAGCTGCGGCTCGTCGCTGGACTCCCGGCAGAGGTGAGGCAGAGAGACCCGGCCGGCCGGGCTTCCTCACGGCTGGTGGGGAAGTTGGAGCGGGCTCGTCTCTCTGACGGCCTTTCCCGTTCAGAAGTGCTTTAGTGACTGAAACATGTCGCACCGAGACCTCACAGCCGGGAACACCGAGTCTTTCAGGCTCTTTCTGAACCCGGGCGTGTTTCCCTCGCTCGGACGGAGAGCAGGTCACTTCAGATCCCTGCTCCTCAAGCCGGAGTACTCGCAGTACTGTCAGTAATTCATTCAGAAACGCGCACAAAGCAGTTTATTTGTGGGAAACTAGCCTCCTTTTATTCCGCTGCTGTTTAAGTCTTTTGCGTGCGGTTTTTTGTGGGTTTCTTCTTCGGTTTGTGCTGTTTTGCTGTCGTTGACTGAAGGGCTGGGCGATATGTGCGCTATCCTGATCTTTTACCCCGGTATTCTTTTCTGAGCGTATCGTGACATCGCACTGATTAAAGGACACATTCATGGCTTGTTTTTAAACAAAAAATGCATAATTAGTCCAGTTTAACTGGATTTAGGCGTCTTTCTCTTTCGGCAGCTCCCGTTAGGGGCAGCGGTGGCGGAGTGGTTAGGGCCCCAGGATTACAAGGTCACGGGTTCGAATCCTAGACCGGTAGGTGGACCTGAGGTACCCTTGAGCAAGGTACCGTCCCCGTCGCTGCTCCTCGGGCGCTTTCAATAGCTGCCCCCTCCTGCAGCTGTGTGGGTAAAATGCAGAGGTGTCATTTCCTCCTCTTGCAAGGCAGCTCTGTCCTCAACATCCTTCTCCTGATATGCTCCTCGTCTCGCCTCTGGACGTGTCCGAACCAGTGCAACCTTGCTTCTGTTTAACTGGATTTAACTGGACTTAGTTACATGATCAACATTGCGTTTATATTTTTGTGCCGAGGGCAGTGGTGGCCTAGTGGTTCGGGCGTTGGCCACGTGATTGGAGGATCGGGGGTTCGAACCCCTTCCCAATGGGTTACCATGAGGTACCCTTGAGCAAGGTGCCGTCCCCGTCCTGCTCCTCCCTGCGATGGGCTGGTGACCTGTCCAGGGTGCGTCCCCCGTCCTCGCCCTGTGTGTGTTGGATTGGACACCAGCACCCCCCCGCGACCCCGTTTGGGACAAGCGGCAGAAAATGGATGGATGGATTTTTGTGCCGCTCCTGGTTCCTTCTTCTCCATTTAAATGTATTCGATGTCCAAGAAGGTTTGACATATTGTGTTTCGGGAAGATTTATTGAAGGATTGAGATGTTATATTTTTGCCATATCGACCACCTCCAGCTTCCAGCGTTCATTTTCTAGGCTGACACTTTATCCAAGCTGGATAAAATGAACAAACTTCAGCTCCAGTGCTGATAGATGCTGGACGTACCACTCGAGCTCTTTAGGGGAACTGCTTACAGTGTTTTAGACCTGTAACCTTTTTTCAAGCTATTTTTACTCCTTCTTCAGTGATTAAGCAGTGGAGAAGTATTCTCTCTTTTTTAATTTCAGGCTACTTTTTACCCACCTTTCCGCAGTGAAACACATGCAGTTGGCTTGAATTTGGTGGGCGAGGCAGCAGCTCACACTGACTCACACTTCTGGTGTGACGCATGGCCTGCAGTGTTTACATCTGATCCCATTGCTTAAGTGTCGGTCCTTTGTATTTATTACTTTTCTGATAACTTTTATTCAAACTCATGGCATAGGTGCACACTTCACAGTTAAGTGTGTAAATAGGGAGGGAGGGAGCTCGTTTATATGGTTTTGATCACATCAGCATGTTACAAGGAGACTGAAGCTCAGTCCCAATCTGTCCTTGCTTGTTCCTCTGGCTACCTGTCCTGCAAGGGATACAAACAGTGAAAAGAAAACAAACTAGCAAAAAAGAATGCGGCCTTTCTCCCTGATTAGCAGCCTTCCAGAAGCCTCCCGGGGCCAAGGCTTTCATTGGTAGTCAGATAACATCATAATGTGAGTTGAGTTTGTCCAAATTTGGACATTTTTTGGCACAAATGTATACACTTTAGATTACCTTAAATAAGGACGGCTATATTTATCATGCGCCAAAGGCTGAGGCTGATCAGAGATTGTCGGCGTTCTGAAGGGTGGTCTCCTCTCTTCCCTTTTTTCCTGCTTTAGAAAGGGTGTGGTCAATACTGGCAATGTCAGAAACAGACCTGCACTCAAGCACATCTGCTTCTCTTGGCCGATAAACTAGGAAGAGGAAGACAAGTCAGCAGCGCGTAGAAAGTTGACATTTAGCATTTTTCACCGAATACACACACACACACACTCCTTCACGCAAAGTGCCCGGAGAGTACAAAGCACACAAAAGGCACAGCCACATCAGCAGGTCGCATACTTTCTACAGGCCTGAACATATTACCCGTTACAATCAGAGATCGCAGCGTGTCTGTCAGCTTGTCTTTGTAATGCTCATGGAATGGGCCCATAAAATAATGCATTTAATTTGAAGTCGTCCTGTTGGTCTCTCTTACAGTAAGAAACTAAACTAAGAAACCAATCACATAATGATTTGAAAAACTCTGAAAATATCCGATCCCAAGATAATGATCATTTCATGATTGTTAACATAATAGCACTTAAATCCCTTCCTACCTGATATTACTATCTAGTGCTGCTTAAGGTTTTATTGCCCAGTTTCTCTTGCCACTTTACTTGTTAAAAGCCATTCTCCCGTTCTCTCAGTTTAAATTCTACTGACTTTAGCTGGATCTTAATTTGGTAGTTCTGTTTTTAAGTTCAAGTTTCAAATGCATTATAAATTCCCCACATCTTTACCTTTCCACCCCAGACGTTAACTATTACCAAATGGAACGTTACTTCCTCACTTTGAGCTGATGAATGCATGATCTGTGAGGCTGATAACGCTTGACCTTCTGTGTCACTGTTTCAGAGGGAGCGGGAACTGTTTGCTAAGCTTGCAGTCCTGTACATGTTTTTGGTCTTAGTGCATAGTGCATCAGCCTTAAGTTCTACCTGAGGCTCAAAGATTTCTGAACATGACCAAGTAGAGGACCGCAATAGCTGGGTTTTGAACCTTTGCTCTTCTGGCATGAGTTAATGGTATTAGATCCTACTGAGAGGCTATGCATAGTTCACTTAACCTCCTGCCAGCGTCACACTTCCACCTGGGTGCTTTAAATAAGCAAGTGTTTGTGACCATGTGAATTAGAGCAAATTGCCACCCTTAATGTCAGACAAGGACAACACAGCCAGAGGTCTAAAGGCCTCAAATAGAAGAGTGATGTCACTTGAAATTAAAGATACGTGAGCTAATTGTGATGCATTGGGGATGTTTTGAGAAGAGCTATTTCTGACTTCATCAAATCAATGAAACAAGTGGAGAAAAACCTTGGATTCTGAACCCCCTGATGATACCAGATGATACGCTTTGATAAACCTCTCGTTGTGAATGCAGTCCTATGCTGCTGAAAGAAAAATCATCCTTCGTATTTACATTTTCGAAATTTCTTGACTGATCTAATGCAATTTAAGCCCATGTCCTTTTTTTGAAAATGTAAAATCTAATTTTATTTCATTGTATGCCTATGTCATTACATTGTGTAATTTTATAAGATTAAGTTAGTAAAGTAATGTAATGCGTGTAATACATAGAATCTTCCAGCATTGTCGTAACTGCAGAATACACCTACTTTAAGCAAAATGAAGCCTAGTACCTTACCTAAAAGTTAAAAAAATACCTTCCCCTGCTCTTTATAACAGGTCATTTTATAATTTTGCTAATGTGTAGTGTGTACTGTTCCACTGCAATTGAGTTTTGCACCAATAGCATCACTTTTGCCTCAAGAAAAATCCATTTGGAGAAATGAATGCGTCTGTATTTTTAACACCGCTGGCCCATACTCCAAACAAGATTCAATGCTCTTGAACTTTAAGGCTGTGGGAAATCCACCAAAATAACCAACCCCCCCGACAACACTTGAGCCTTTTTTCTGGAGCACGACCCACCAATTAATCCACTTAATCTTAAACCGCCTCCAGCAGTACTCCAGAGATTCTGCTTGTCATTTATTTTAACTCTCAGAAGTCTTGATTTATGATTGTTGCGAATAATGTTATGCACTTAAATTTGATTTTCATTATGTATCGACAAGTTTGAGCTTCTACATTTCTCCCTTTTAAAATTAGTTTGTTTCTATATTTTAAGTGTTACAAACTGGCCTTGAACAGATTTCGTTAAATTGTTTTAAAGAGGTATTGCCCTTCCCAATGTATAATCACAATATGGTTGCTTTGGGACTGACGTAATTATATATACGTAATTAATATAATTCGCTTTAAGCAACACTGTTATTTGGAACCCTATTAGTATAGCCATTCAGTGTCCATCAGGGCATTTGTTGTAACCCCTGGGGTACTTAAACCATGGATTCAAGCCATATGTCCACTGATGCTGCAGGCCAAGCACGCTAATACCGTATGCAGTCCAGCCAGGGGGATTACCACAGAGTATTTAGCCCAAAGCCCAGTGACGTGTCTAAGGCTTTTCTATGTCCAGCCTCATCTGCCGGCCAGGGGCCATCACTCATCCCACATCCAGAGGCTGGACCACAGATTAGAGAGAGAGAGAGAGAGAGAGAGAGAGAGAGAGAGAGAGAGAGACAGAGAGAGAGAGAAATTTTGTCCATGCTGGTAAGATACATTAATCCTTTCATTCTTGCTCAGACTTCATACTTATCTCTACGAGTCCAACCATTTAGGAAATGCTTTGTTGAAAAAAGACACTATTGTTTTGAGACACATCTATTTTGAGATGCACTAGATTCCTTTTATCTATTTGTTCTGTCTTTTGAATCCTTGATGTCTAGAATTTCACAAAAGAGGCAAACTGATATTATGCCCAAAAATAAACTTCATGTCTTGAGATGAGCTCATTGTTTGTGATTAAAACTGCTGTTATTATATGCACAGAAATGTGCAATTTCCTTTTTGACTGCTTTAATCATAATCATTTGACATTTTAAATTATATCCACATTTACAGTTTTACTTCTGTGTGCATTCACTGCCAGTTTACTGCTGTGCGAGTGTAAGCACACACATTTCATAAGTAAGTAAGACAGATAAAAAGAGAATTAGAACTCTCAATGGCTGAATGGCTCTAAAGAGTAAGAGCGACACTGAGCTGGACTTTTTGAAGTTTGTCACATTTTTGCCAAGAAATCTGTTAGGAATGTGTTTGTGTCTTGCGTCTGCTCCCGGTCCCTCTCTCCAGACATGGGCTCTCTTGCTGTCTGGTTTGGATAACAGTAATTTAGATTCCTGCATGAGGCTTCAAGTCAGTTATGGTTTGAAAAGCAGAACAGATGAAGGGTCAGCATGGAGGGGGAGGGTGGGTTTGTTTGTTGCTAGACCTGCACAGGAGGGTTGTGTAACTCTTGCTTATGAAGCAGAAGGTGATCTTGCTACTGGTTGTATGGCTAAAATGTGTAAATCTATCAGAGAGAGGGAGGTGGGATATATTGCTACAGCACCCTTTACAGCGAGACAAGCAATGACAAGAGGTACAGAATGATTAAACTCAATGTTTCAATGTTGTTTCAATGAAGAGTCAACTCCTCTTTAACCTTTAGCTACCTTTAACTCAGCCTAGAGCAGTTTGCAAGTGTGGACAGACTGTTATGTAAAAGCAGGGGCAGATTACATACATTATATAATGAGATTATAATAGGATCAGAATTTTGCCAATTACAGGTTCACAATTTGAACTCCAGATGTGTGTAACGCTGGGGTGATGTGGGTAGGACATAAACGCTGAACTGGGATTCTCACGCTTGACTTTATTAACCGAACTGGACATAAAAAAGATACAAAACTAAAGCACCAACGTTTACAACGGAGATCACCCGTATGCATGACTGATACTCTGCTCTGACTCAGTGGGGCTTATAAAGCCAGCTGCCAATGAAGCACACCTGAGTCCTGGTGCACTCAGTCCATCTACCGTGACAATGTGAAACTGATGTGGTATCATTTTATACTGGAGCAACTAACATTTGTCACTGAAAAGAAAATGTATGTATTTTAAAGAGTTTTTAATAATCTGTAAGGCAGATTCAAAAAAATGAAAGTAAGGCAAACATGCAGGAGTGGAAAATTCTAGTCCTAAAGAATTAGATTTGGACAGTTTGTTGACTTTACTACTCAAGTATGCTTCAGTTCAACTAATCAGTTTTTTGCCAGGTTTAACTGAAGTGTTTATGTTAAGAAATCAATAAAACATGCTGAAATCTGACCATTCTTGCTGTAAAATGTCGGGCAATAGCACAAGACCTTTGACATTTCTTAAACAAGCAATGCTCCTCCTGCGAAACAGGCTTTCTTCTACATTAAACAGACCAGACAGTCTTCCTGGTCAATCTAACGAGCAGCCTACATTCAGGTTCTCTAATGCTGTAATGGATTTGAGGAAATCTGACCCTATTGACTGTATCTTTCCTTTCAAATGAAAGATATGCACAAATGCAACTTTATGATATTTCACAGGTTTGCCAACTGTCAAGCGCTGAACATGAGATATAAAACTTTGCTTTGAAGGGGTTACAATTCAGCCTGAAAAACAAAATCTTGTGGGAAACACTATTAGATGGGTGTGTACGTTATAGCTTTAAAACAATATTGCTTCTTTTTTTAACACGATTTTCCAAGATATTAATAAATCTGTTTGGCATTTCAACCCACAGAGTATTGGCTCCTCTTCTGATTCTTGGTTCATCAGCTTGGTTCCAGCTTTAGTGAGAATTCTTATTTCCTCAGCTTGCTCACAAGAGGCTCAGATATGGATTCTCTAAAGCTGCTTTGTGAGAATGACAGTTGTAAAAAGCTCTATATAAATAAAGTTGACTTGACATTAATATCTGTCAATTATACTATCAACCTCTTAACATATTTGTTGGCCTAATATGTTCAGAAGTTCAATTTGGCTAGACTTTCTAAAAGTCAAACACATGCACCCATATTAACCTTTTGGAGAGCATGCTTGGATTAGTTGATTCGTGTGTGTTGGGAGAAATGAAAACACTCAAATGCACATTGTACAGAGACTCCTGGAACATGTCTGGGAAACCCCAGTCTAATGCAATAGTAATCAACTTGGCAGACTCAAAGGCATAAGATAAAAGGAAGAGTCACAATTATATCTCCGCTGGCCAGCTTGAATATATGTCCCGTGTCTGTTAAGAGTCATGATTGATGAGCAACATGGAGATGGTCATTCCCAGTTTCATTAGCCGTAATGAAAGATGCCCATAGGAAAGTGGGAATAACATCTCCAGCCCTTTAGCTCCATTTATAACAGCAGCAGTGTCCAGCCCTAGAGACAGCAATTAAGGACTATCATGTAAAATAGATGAGTTAAAAGGATGTAGGAAAGCATGAAGGAAGAATGCTGCTGTACTTCAGAGAAATTCCTCTCCAGGGTGTGGAGAAAACCAAGTGCTTGTAAAAATCTGAGAGGCATTTTTAGAACTCTTACTGTTAAATTGAAACGTCTCAGGCTATTTTTTTAATAAAGGTTATATCATACCAATTCATACAGAAAGTCATGGAACCTTTACCAAAGTTATGGAAATTTGCAAAATTTCGATGTTTTCATTTTATTGTATTAAATTTATATCAGTTCTTAAGTACCTTTTAAGATCTACACTGTATTAACAAAAGTACTGAGACAAACCTCTTATTCTTTAAATGTAGGCTATTAAGCCACACCCATTGCCACAGGTGTAAAATCACCATCTAGCCGTGCATTCAGGTGTACAAAAATTTGAAAAAAAAGAGTGAAGAGTTAAGCTCAGTACTCTTACAGGATGCCACCTGAGCAAGAAGATGTTTTATGAAATGTGTTCCTGACTAGATTTTCCACAGTCAACTGTAAGTGGGATTTTTTCAAAGTTTTTAAGGAAGTAGGAAGTAGGAGCCAATTCTCAGTTCACTCAATATCTGCAGAGTTCCAGTCTTCCTCTGCCATTAACTACAAAAAGAAAACAAATCAAAATTGTACGACTGTTTGAAAGTATGGTCAAAAATTCCCATATATACAGTACTGTGCAAAAGTTTTAGGCAGGTGTGAAAAAATGCTGTAAACAAAGACATTTCAGAAATGGAAGTGTTAATCATTTATTTTCATCAGTCAACATAATGCAGTGAATGAACAAAAGAGAAATCTAAATCAAAACAATATTTGGTGCGACCACCCTTTGCCTTCAAAACAGCATCAATTCTTCTAGGTACACTTGCACACAGTTTTTGAAGGAACTCGGCTGGTAGGTTGTTCCAAACATCTTGGGGAACTAACCACAGATCTTCTGTGGATGTAGGCTTCCTCACATCCTTCAGTCTCTTCATGTAATCCAGACACACTGGATGATGTTGAGATCAGGGCTCTGTGGGGGCCAGAAGAACTGATGCTGGTTTGAAGGCAAAAGGTAGTAACACCAAATACTGATTTGATTTAGATTTTTCTTTTGTTCGCTCACTTTGCATTTTGTAAATTGATAAAAATAAACAATTGTTATTTATATTTCTGAAAGCATTCTTTGTTTACAGCATTTTTTCCACACCTGCCTAAAACTTTTGCACAGTAATGTATATATGCTTTGAGCAGCGGTGGCTTAGTGGTTAGGGCGTTAGCCGCATGATCGGAGGATCGGGGGTTTGAACCCCTTCCCAATAGGTTGCTCCGAGGTTCCCTTCAGCAAGGTGCCTTCCCCGTCACGCTCCTCCCAGCGATGGGCTGGTGATCTGTCCAGGGGTGTGTCTCCCCGTCCTTCGCCCTGTGTGAACTGGGATGGACTCCAACACTCCCCCGCAACCCCGCTTGGGACAAGCAGCAGAAAATGACTGACTGTGTTTGTATGTGTATGTATATATATATATATATATATATATATATCCTCTAAATCTTAGAGAAAGCTGTCTAGTCTAAGTAACGTCTATATTTGGGATTTCATGTGTACATCAATAAAGCTTTGCATTAAGAATGCATACCTGAAAGTAGTATGTAAGGCTGTATATGGTGGTCTGTTTTGAGTTCCAGAGCAGAATAACAGCATACTGTAGGGATATAGTTCTGCAAAAACATGAAACCAGTGTTTCATCACTTCCTGTTACTATTGTTTTGTGTTTAAGATTGTTGTGGCAATAACACACATGCATCAGTGAATCTAATGCATTAGTGTTAAATGATAGTTGGCGCACTGTAGATACGTCTCGGCCCTGAAGTGAAAAAAAAGAAACTGTGTGTTCTTTGATTGTGCTGATATGGTGTCATGCAGTTTAGTAAAATGGACATGGGGTGATGCGTGGGGATTTAGTTTTGACCTTAAAAGTTGAGAGATTACTGTTTGTGCTAGTGTGTATGTATATAAATAGACATCAAATTACAACATGGGCCTTGAATTACATTTAGATGTGATTTACGTTCTGTTTCAACATGTCTGCATGATGTACACAACTAAGTTCATATCTGGACTTCTTCAAGCCTGAATGTCTTTGTCCACTTTTTCAAAGAAGCATTTCATTTCTGATCAACTTCATGGTTTATCTCCAGAGACATACCGTTTACCGTTTTACCGTTTTAAGATGTATGTTAATATTTTAACTTTGATGTTCATACTAACACTCTTCCCCTCTCTCTCTCTCTCTCTCTCTCTCTCTCTCTCTCTCTCTCCCACCCTCTTTCACAGAACCCGCAACCTCTCAGGTTCACCCCGGCCCCGAATGTTGAAGAAGGTGCATTTCGTTAAGAACATGAGACAGTATGACACCAGAGGCAGCAGGTGTGTGTGTGTGTGTGTGTCTACCTCTGCATATGTGTTATTGCTTAATCCTCTTAATTATGGGTTTCATGTCTACACTAACAGCCTCTGGCTGAGTCTGTGTAGATCCTCTTCATGGAGACTGTATTAAACTCTGTGTATGTATGTGAAGAGTGTGGGTGTGTAAAAGGTCTTCTAATTTTCACACACTGATTCAAAGTAAACAGCTAAGATCTCTTGAGTTCCCTCTCTCTCTTTCTTCCTTCTCTTTCTCTTTCTCTGCAATTGCTGTATCAGTGTAATAGTTGAGAGGCCGATGTGCAGGTAGGCAGAAGTGATGATGGCCATCTGTACTTATACAGAGCCAGACCTTGTCTGGTCCTCTTCCAAAAACCAGTGGGTTTTTAAAGTGCCAGACAGCTCTGACACTCACCCCTGTACTTAAATTAGTAGTTGCATGTTGTACTGATATACATCCACTAAAACGTATGTGAATCCTTGGAACTTGGTAATAAATAACGGATATACCTCTATAAGATTTGTCTGTTTAAAATGGATTTTAGTCTGAATATATTTAACATCATATGATGACCCAGTCCAGGTGATTCTAGATGTAAAACCCTCTATGCCAATTTCTTAAATTAACACCAAACCATGCTTTCTGTATAAGTTTTAGAAATTTGGCAGGCCTAATCTAAGGGAAAACCCCACTCTGGGGTCTGATGAAGTTTGATCTTCCCAACTCAGTCTTATTAAAACTTGCCTGCGATGCCTGCAGTCTCGTTTAGATACTGAGAAACTAAGTGAAAGCTAAGCAAGCATACCAAAGTCATCAGTCTTCCCATCTGTTTTTCTGTGTGTTCATTCATTCATCTTCCAAACACTGTGCATGTTTACATTCCCTAGATGTACATCCAGCTGTAACGTAATGAAAATGTTAAAAATTATTTTGCGAAAACCAAAGGATAAGATCAGGCCGAGGCCAAAAGGACAGACCAAAAATCAAAGTTGACAATATGTAGAAACAATTTACACTAAACACACATATTGAATTACTTTATATGTTAGAATACATTAAATCTAACATTTTCAACAACAGAACTGAACATCCAGTGCAGTTAATGTAATTATTTGTGGTTAAACCTTTTGAGTTTGTAATTTTAGAAACTCAAGTCAGTGTGCTTTCACTTTCCTTTCTGTTTCATTTTGTTTTGCTCTAATCTGGAATCAAACCTGTAGTGAAGAAATCCTGGATGTTGTTATCATTTCTTGATATTCAATAATAACAGAGATTGTAAACCAGATGCACACAGCAATCATTCTCACTGTTTATCTGCTGCAGTTCAAACTATGTGAAGACATCTGCACTGAACAGTGTAGGACAAAGAAACATGGAGCATGTTTAACCACCATTTCTCATTCTTATTACCTTGGATGGCATTTCAATTTTTACACTTTTGACAGGTTTATTTTCTCTTTATTTTCTTTTTTCTATGTCAAATGTATTGTTTTTTCCTCTTTCAGCTTAAAACCTAAACTTTTCAGTGCCTTAAATTTAGGTACACAATTATAAAGAGAGTTTATATTAAACATCACCAAGTCAGGGCCACAGTGGAGCCTGCATAAATAGAACATATTTACTTCTACTTTCTCTCCACTCACACAATTGTGTTTATTTCTGCTTTAGTTCCTAAAAATCGTGTTGATGTGTAACAGTTCACATACAGATTACTGACACATTTAAATACTGTGATTTTAGCAGCATTTTTTCAGTGCTGAAAGGCCTGGCAGTCTCAAATTTATTCTAAATGTCAATTCATGACTCTCCCCCAATGTAAATATTGATTAATAAACAGTTAATTAAATGAATGAATGAATGAATAAATAAATAACAGATAGATAACACTAGCTGTAATTTAGCATCAGACCAGTGGCTTTTTATATCCCTAAAAAAATTTTCCAAAGCAAAATATCCACCAAGTCCTCTGAGGTGCACAGTGCCTGCAGGCCAGCGCTGCTTCGCTTTCTTTGTTTGTGGCTAGCAGGCAGTCGCAGCTGCAGGGCAGAAAGACGGGTATGGGGCAGATGTGGGAGTGTGAGTTTGGGGGGAGTTTAAGGGTTCTTGTTATGCTTCTTTTCCCCTGAGCTCTGCTCTTCCTCCAGTCTTGGAACGACAGCTATGTTTATTAAAGGCTCATTATAAACAGTCCCACACTGTTATGGACCCCACTTTTCCCAAGCTTTGTTTTTGTTTTGTTTTTTTGTGTTAAACATGTATAAAGTGATTGGCAGTAAGATTTAAACCACCTGCCTAATGTTGTGTAGCTACCCTTCATCTTACTAAAACTGACCCATCAAGGCATGTACCCCGCAAAAAATCTGAAGGTGTGCTGTTGTAAGTGGCAGTACATCTGGGCTAGTTGAGTCGTTTCTGAGCAATTTTTGCAGCATGTCAGTGCATATGGTCCTGCTGAAAGAGAACAATGCCAGTAAGGGATGCTGTTGATATGAAGGAGTGTACTTGTTTAGGTAGGTGTTAATTGTCAAAGGAACATCCACATGCATGCACTCCCATGTAAAATAGAAAATCCCCAGTAGAACACTGGAAAGAGCATCACACTGCCCCTGCTGACTTGTCTTCCCATAGTGCATAGTGGTGGGTGTCACATATGCACTCGGATGTTCATAATGTTATAAAAGAAGATGTGATGGTCACCTTCTTCCATTGCTTCATGGTCCAATTCTGATACTCACATGCCCGTTGTAGGCCTTTTAGCCATGGGCAGGGTTCAGGATAGGAAGTCTGATCAGTTTGCTTCTATGCATTGTGTGTTCTGACACCAAAGCTGGCGTCGCTAGAAGCTGGATTGCTGGTTTGCACCTTGGTGGGATTGATACTGCAATAATACTAACCAATTTATAACAGAAACACCAAACAAGACTTTTAGATCTTTAAAATTCCCCTTTTTTCCGGCTTCCAAAACATCAACACTAAGAACTGAGTTCACTTGCAAGTATGAACGAGAAAGTCAGGTGCAACAGCATGATTGAGATCAGTTCTCACAGAGCTGAAGGAGGGAGTGCAGGTGCATTGTGCCATGTACGGGCGCAATGAAACACAAGCCATTTCTGTGGTGTGTTTGTGCAAATTAATAAGAAAGATGTGGAACTAAGGTCAATCACATGACCACTCCAACAAACAGAGGTGTACTCCTGGGCTGAGAGAGTGTGAGTGCGTCTGAGTCAGTGGGTTATTTCATCATCTATGCTTGACACTAATGTTGTGAAAGAAAAAGCTGAGTGTATGTTCAAATTTGTGTTTTTGTCTATTGCAGGATTGTGCTTATCTGTGCCAAGAGATCACTGTGTGCTGCATTTTCTGTGCTGCCATATGGAGAGAGCTTCTACATAAGGTACCAAACACATGCATACTAACAAAGCAGTGCTCCAGTTTGTATTTCCTGACTGTTACTGTATTGATGGAAAAAAACCTTCCCAACTTTTACACATGTTGATCTAGATGGATATTGTGCTACCTCTGCATTTCTGACAGTGTATTGGTCAAGGAAAAATCAAATTAGCCACAATATACTGCATTTTGTATTTTTTTCAAAACAAAAGCATAGGTCTTCATATGAGAGCTATAAAAATTTTAAGACCCAACATCTCATAGTTTGTTGAATTTTTGTTCAGATGGTGGTGTTCATTTTGTTGTTCTAGTGTATTTGAATTGCATTTCTGTTCTTTAAAAGTCTATGTTCTTCTGTGTAATTTAATTAAACATGCACCAGAGAGCCACTGAATCAAAACTCCAAAGCATTTTACACTGACACTTCACAACCTTTAGCCAAGCCTTTCTGCCAAACAGGCTGATCTGTGTTTTTTCCTGATGCTTTTAAGTCCTGCTATCACTCATCTTTCAAATGTTCTGCAGCACTATGATCGCTCTTCTCTGCTCCCTTAATATTATTTTTTCCGTAAATAAACAACAGTAGTTTGACTCAAGATGCAGGCAGAGAATGAGAATTTAAATGTATATCTTATGTTTTTCTCCTGGGATTAAATGGTTTGACTGGACAAATGAGTCAGGCAGGAATGTTTCCCACAGTTAACAGCCCAGATGGGCATGACCCAGCCTGAGACCTCCCTGCCTATTCCCACCCTCTGCTCCACTTGCCCTGCCAGAGCTTGCTCATTGAAGCCCAGGCGAAGGGAGGAAGCATGCTCTGGGAAGCAGAATACATCTGTTAATTTCTTCCTGTTCTTTTTTTGGACATACAGAAAGAGGAAATTGCACAGATACACTGTATTATTTTTAAGGTCTGAGATAAGAGACAAGAGAGCTATAGATTGTTTTTGTAGACAAGGGTATGGGAAGGACTGGTCTGTGATGATGAGGATGATGATGACGCATCATGGGCATGTTCTGAAATCTGCATTTATATGAGAGGCTAGAATCACAACCTCTACAGCAACATGCAGCGTGTGAGCAGCTGACCATTAGTACAGTGTTGCCATCTACCAGACAGGTTTAGATCTGCAGTGAAAGAAATACATAAAATTATTTTTACTTTGTAAAGAATGCGTATTCATACTCTTAATAAATATCCTAAGCCTGTTAAATGTTGTAAACTACGCATGACTTCATGTCCTCACTTTGTGTAAAATGTATTGTCAACCTCTGTGTTAATAACACTGATTTTGGTCAGTTTGTGCATCTGTCAGCATGAAGTGCCATTTGTGTGTGTGTAAGATTAAAAAATTGCATTAAAGCATTAAACTGCTGTGTGATAGGTGACCTTGCTGAGGCTTTATTGAAGTGAATGTAATCAGTGGATACCTGCTTCCGTTTTTTAGCCAAGGGAATTTTCAAGAGTCCCGCTATTCTGTTCTGTCTTCTGAGAGTCCAGTGTCTTTCTCTCTCTCTCTCTCTCTCTCTCTCTCTCTCTCTCTCTCTCACAATAGACACATTTGTTCTCTTTCCATCTCTCTTATGAATCTTTTATACAGAATTTATGATAATCTGCTTCAAAAAGAACTTCTCTTCTGTCTTCTGGCCTTGCCAACATGTTTTGATTCCCATTACTACTGTCTTAAACATAAGAATTTTGTAAAGCTGCACTCTTTGAATTGTCCTCTCTGTTCCTCCATCTTTTTACCCCCAGTGACCCAGCACTGAACACCCAAAGCAGGAGACATTCATCTGGAGGTATTTCATCCACCCTTGAGATGTTTCCTGGGTTGGAGGGTGTAGAGCTGGGCATGTACGGCAGGGTAAGAACTCCACCTTTCAATAGATAATTGCATTATTAGTTCTTACTGGCATTCTTGACTGACACCCTTGTAAGCCCATTACAATGTGGTCTGAGGATGCCCATCATGACATTGTTTTTAAAAATAAATTAGAGACTGACAGTAGCTGGTTGATTTTTCTGCATTTAATAACTAAATTGCTTATGTTGGGATTTAAAATTCTTCTAGACGGTATCCTATGCCCAGTTTCTGTACCCCACTAACGCTTTGGTTCGTGAGAAGCCACCAGAGATTGCTCTACAGATGCCCTACTCCAGAAACAGCATCTCACGCAGCTACCCTTCATCACGCCTCAACAGCACTGTAGGCCTCGATCTGGGTAAGTTTAACAGACTCTTTTTACTTTAGCAGCATAGCTAAGACTGAGTAGGGCTAAAATATAATGCTTGTGCTCACAGGTTTGACCTTCACAATACTGATAAAAAACAGATTTTCTTACTCTGTCATGGGATCTGAAATGGAGAAAATACATGCCCATCAGCACTGAGGTTTGCAATAGTCGGTAGGGCTACAAAATATATTATCCATTCTCCAAATATTGGCCTTGATGACACAGGTAATACAGAAGGCTACAGTTTGTAAATGAACTCTCTAACCCAGTGTTTCTCAACATATCCTGGGGTTCTGACTAATCACAGAGATTGTGTACATAAACTGAAGTAATGAATCATAAAATCAGTAAAACCCTTAGCTCAGTCATTAAATAGGAAGGAGTTCAGACATGAACACAATCTGCACAATTTGGCAAAAGACTTAATACTTGGCATGATATCACCAGCAAAGCTAATATATGCTTTTTTACTAATACTGTATTAGCATTGGTTAAAACAAACACAATATATGTTTAGTGATCAGTGAATACTGATGCCTTGAACCCATTTCTGATTTGCAAGCAACTGAATGATGCATGAATGCACAGCAGTAGATGAGCCAGAACTGAATCAACACATCGGCAATGTCTAATTATTTCTGTCAAGCAAGATAAGCAGTACAAAAAGTACGCATTATGAAACTCCAACACCAGTTTAATTAAAAAATTTAAGTGAAATTCTTCCTAATCTAACTTTTACACAAATATGTCACAAATAAAAGCAGATACATACAATATAAACAATGTAAACATGTCCATTTTTGGCCCTTAAGCTGAGTTACATTTTTCTGAGTTTAGTCTCTTGGGATAATGATGGCCTAGGGGCATCTTCAGCAAATCAGTCCACCATGCACAGCCATCCGATAGTTGAAAATGTAAGTGCGAATATATTGAGTGTATGACAGGAATGACTAGAAAAATTTGGACATCATGGTAGAAGGATAAAAATCTTTGAACTCATTGATTTGGAAGTATATCTATACATGTTACATACAACCTTTCTCTCTGCCAACGGTGGCTTTCACTGTGTGTCCTTTATTGCACAGAATTAATAAGAGTGCTCAAAGCATTAAAAAATCAAGGAAAGCCTGTTTCATCCACTCAAGCACACAGTGAGAAAGCTTAAAATAGGATGGAGCATATTGTGTGACTCAGTTAATAGGAAGTACTTGGTACAGCTGGTCATTAATATAGTTCTTCATGCAGAACAATCAAGACAATTTTAGCAGCTTTTTATTAACAAAAACATAACTGCTTTCGTTTTACTGTGTCCTTAAACATGTGATCTTGCTTACTAAGCACCCCTGAGCAATGTGTTTGTACCATAAGCTGTAGGGGTTCATTATCAGTTAAATTATAATAATCAATAAATTAGAAAATATGAATCTATAATTCCTAAATTAAAGAAGCAACATGTAAACATTTAGCCTGTCTTAGCTGATCAGCTGAATTGTGAATGTTCTTCCAGTTTTGTACAGGGGGGTACATAAAGAGCATTTACTTAATCTTTGAATTATTGTATATTTCCAGTGCATTGTTTTAGGTTTTATTCTGCTTAGCTTTACTAAAGGTATATTCATAATTACTTCATTTCTGTTCTGTGTGTGCTTATAGCTTTTTACAGAGTTTGGAGGCTATCACTTCATTGTATGACTGAAATAAATAAAGAGGGGTTAGAAAACTGAACGGCAGTGCTGTAACTAATTACCTTTAGCGAAGCTTAGAGAAGCTGGATAGAGAAAAAGAGAGATCTTCTCTGAGAATGATGTACATCAGTATGGAGTCAGGGCAACCTACTGGTTCTGGGTTTGGTTCCACGACCTTCTGATCTTGAGCCTCATCCCTAGCCACTAAGCCACCGCTGCTAAATTCATATAGTTAGAATGGGTTTAAACAGGACCCACTTTTTGGATGCAGCATTGATACTTTTGTGTGTGATCTTTTTCCCAGGCGTGGATGACACAGAATATGACCCCAACCTACTAAGTGACCCACAGTGGCCTTGTGGGAAGCACAAGAGAGTGCTGATCTTTGCCTCCTACATGGTACAGCAGTGGTTCAAGAAACACTTTGTTGTATTTTTAAAAAGCAATGCTTGAAGTATTTAATGTGTATTCTTTTTAAAACTGTAGGAAATGTAATGGCATGAACTGTATCGAGCTGAGTTGATTAATACTAGTGGCTTAACACATTTTTAAGCATTTAAACACATGGTGGGAGCTGAGATCTGCTATGGAGGCCATGCAAAGTTGTTACGTAGTACATTGTGCTTGTTCAGTTGATTTGTGGCATCCTTTCATTGTAGCTGCTTCAGTGTTGGAAAAACATAACTGAACTTTCATTTTAATGATAAAGTACAGGTAACAGCCAAGCGTTCATTAAAATAATAATTTTTTTAAATTGAATTTTGTATGTGTGTGAAAGGTGACACACAGGGTATGGTAATAAAGTAAGGGTTTATAATAATTTCGCATTAGCATATGTGCAGATTTGTTCTTATTGGCTACAAAATAGTCTGAGGTGTTAGCTTTACCCTTAACGAAGTACACAACAGTCTGTCTCTCTCTCTCTCTCTCTCTCTCTCTCTCTCGCTCTCTCTCTCCCTTTTTCACACACACACTCACTAATTTTCAAACGGATCAATGGCTGTGTGTGCTTTGTGCCGTGAGGTTAAGCTGAAAGAATGTTGGAAATAGTCAGGCTATATTTAAACCAGGGCATCGCTGACCTACAGACACAGATAAACAAAGTCAGACCAGCTAATGTAATCACTGAGAACACCTTAAAACAGCTTTTTTATAACAACACCTAGGTTTGATTTTGCTGTGAAAAAAAAAATTTTGTGCTTGTTTACTGTACACATTTAATGTCCTCTCTAATATAACATCCCTCTCTTTCTCTACAGACTACAGTGATAGAGTACGTCAAACCATCAGATCTAAAGAAAGATATGAACGAGACATTTAAGGAGAAATTTCCTCACATCAAGCTAACACTCAGCAAGATCAGGAGGTAAAAACACAAACTCACACAAAGCACATATGAAGGTCACTGCTTTATCGCCTGACATACAGTTAAAACTTGGAACAGCCATTATTAGCATTATTAGTTTGTACTTGTAGGAAAAACTGCCTTGTTATATGTTTTCTGTTGATTTTAGCTTCATTTTGGTCAACTTTTTGTTTGAGTTTTGGACAGTGCAGACAGTGCACTCTTCACAAGGCTTTTTCATGTCATTTTGGCATTAAAAGGTGTCTGGGAGTGTAATTGAATGTGTATTAGCTCTTTTTAATCATTTAATTGTTTTTTTATATGTTGCAAAGTGACAGTTGAATGGATATCATTGAGTCAGTATCAGAATTTTTGGCTAAAGCTGTAAATTCTGTAACAGAAGCGTAAACCTGTGAGCTTATATATTTTTCTCTCGGTTTCTTTACCTCCCTTTTGGTTTCCCTGTCCTGCATGATCAGCCTGAAGAGAGAGATGCGTGTTCTTGGGGAGGAGTTCAGTCTGCAGCCAGTAACCGTAGCCATGGCCTTTGCATACTTTGAGAAGCTGGTGCTTCAGGGTCGCCTGAACAAGCAGAATAGAAAGCTGGTGGCAGCTGCATGCATCCTGCTGGCAGCCAAGATCAGCAGTGACCTCAAGAAACAAGAGGTTAAACAACTGATAGATGTAAGTTCTTGAAAATGTATATAATTGAATCACCTGATTAGACAGCAGCTTGTAAACCTTGAGTTAATGCAGCAAAGTATTAGAAAGTAGTGTATTACTGTCCATTATTCAAAATGCATGGTTAGACCTTCCCATTTCCTTGGCCATGCGAAGCAAAAAGTAAGAGACCTTCTCTTCTGTATTTTTTTACTTTCTAGAAACTAGAGGAGAGGTTCCGTATCAACCGTCGTGAGCTGATCCCATTCGAGTTCACTGTGCTGGTGGCTCTAGAAATGGCCCTCTACCTGCCTGAGAGTAAAGTCATGCCCCACTATCGTAGACTGGTCCAGCCGCTCTGAGCTTCAACCAAGCCCATCAGAGAAGTTGTTCCACCCAAACAAGACACTGCATGAGAAAAGGCTGAAAAACCTTCCACAAGCTACGTGTTGAAGCTTTTCAGTTGTCACTGCTGATGTATATCACTGAGCTCTAAGCGGAGGGGATCTATTTATGGTCGTCAGGCCAGTACTGATACTTTGTGGTTTTTCGTTAAAATTTTTTCCTTTGTTTATTTTAGTTTTTTATCACAAATGGGACTATTTTGAGGGAATGATACCGCAGTTTGGATGTGAAAAGGAGGTTGAAAATCAACCTTAAAAACTCTAAATGACAAGGGAAGACTTTTCCCAGATCCTGTTGTGTGTATGGACACACGTGCATGCTTTTTTTGAACATTCTCTGGCAGTTTACCAAAAACAACTTATATTTTTAATTTAAACCAGGACTCGTAATACTTTTGCATATTTAATTTCCAAACACAGTAAAAGAGTAAAATGATTATATTAGTAGCACTGTTAGATCCAAGCAACTCTTATGCAATGTTTGAGTTTTCTTGTACAATTTATCACTGGTCGCACACCTCTGCAGGATTGTGGGTAACCAGTATGACTATACTCTGCGTTAAGAGATTTTTAAGGCTCTAAATGAAATGCTCTATGTTAGAGCTGATTCAAACTAAAGCACATTTACTGTGGTTCAGTGTTTTTTTTTTTTTCCTTTTTGTTATGCAAGCAACTTTGCCCCTGGTTTACTTATCTTAACCCGTTTTTGGTTGTTGTTTATGATGGTTCTAGGACAGAACACATACACTGACATTTATTCCTCTGCAAAGAAAATGTCACTGTGGTCTTTGTGCAATATTTATCAAATGTGGTAGCCAAAACGAAACCTGCCATGTGCTTCCTCCTCTTTTGATATACTCTGTCGAACACAGACAAATTACAGGGCATTTGCTCTGCAAGCTCTTTTTAATGAGCTTTAGAATTATTTTCTTATGCAATATCACTCTTCACTGTGATTCACTCTGCACACACTATGGAAACATCACAAGTATAGCATCTCTTTCTATTTATATTAAGACTTTAGTCCTTATTGGTGCTGATTGTAGAACGCATCCATACCCATGGCACTAAAAGCCTTCAGCAGTGTTTGGTGCATATTTCAAAATGGAATTAAGATTTAACATTTATCTATTTTGCAAGTCCACCTTGAAGTTTAGAAACACTAGCGTGTCCAGCTGAGGACACCTCAGACTAGGTGGAATGATAATCATAGAAATACTGATAATTACAGTGTTTTCTCCTGTCTTCCAGCAGCACATCTGTTTTCTTATGTTTATTTGACTTCTCCATGAATTCTATCAGCAACTATTGTATATTGATGTATATTTTTATATATTTATGATTACCAAATATCTATTTTATGTGTTGTTGTTGTATGATCCCTGAATATATACTGTGATCAGAGATTACAACCAATCCAGACGTTGGCACTTTAGGAGTGTGGTGTGTTTGTGTGGTACTGTTATTAACGTCTCAGTTGAGGAATTGCTGAAAACTGACATTGCTGAGTCGTATTGCGGTAAATATACACAACAAAGTGTTTAGTGTGTGCATTTCCCCACTGGGCCTTAAAGGGACTGGTAGAAGGTACTTTTATTTCTCTACCTAAGATTTGTATCATTATGCAACACCTTTTGATGTCTTTCATAAAGGCTCCATCTTGTGGTGAACATTGGCAATGACCATGTGTGTCATGCCCCGGAGGAAAAATGTCATCAAGAGAGTTAGCTCATGACAGGCGTCCTTTTCCCCTCTCAGGTTGTTTATGCAAACTCCATCTGGTTTAGATCCAGTACGTTATTCTTCAACAGCTGTTAATGTAACTATAAAAGTCACTGTTCACAAAGTGGAATGAGCTGAGCTTGTGATTGAGGCTTTATGGGTGAAGCCCAGAATGATTTTTATAAAGACTCAGTTGTGCCTAAGAGAGCTGTTATTTTTTTGTAAATATGAGAGAAAAACAGTAAAGACTGTAATCCCAACAGTAGCACTATATTTATTTATTCCTCAAACTGTTGTAATTAACGCAGTAGGCAATAGAACACCCAGTGAAAGTTGTGGGGATTCACCTACGTTCTCCTGTAGATCTGCTGCAAGCATTTTAGACAAGGTGTTTCTTCAGATGTACAGTCCAGTAGCAACGTTTAGCTCGAAAACATTGTCTTCCTCTTTCCTAAAGATGGTGTGCAACATAAGAAAAGGTACTATCACTGTATTTGTTTTTTCTTATTTGTTTCTTCAACCATTTTTTCCATTCTGTCATCCCTTTTTCTCTGCTGTGCACTTTTATGCATATGGTATGTGTATGATAAATACTGTGTTTTTGATTTATAATACTAAGAGCACTTTTAAAAATATATTTTACCAATCACTATTTCATTGAATGAGTCGGTTCTTCTTTGATTCAACAAGTCAAGTCAAGGGATTTCCAGTAGGATGGTCACACAATTTTAAGCACAGAAGAAATAGCTCTTATAAATACCCCCAGATCTCACATTGACATCTTGTATCTCATGCTGTGCAATCTTGGAATTTAACCCATGAATGCAAACAGACAGGACAATGACTCTACAAGCTGCTCAGGTCCTGGAGCCTCTGCTTCAGTGGTGTGAGCAGAAAGACTTTTTTGGGTAAGCCTGTGCAAATTGGTTTAGGCCAACTTGGAAGACAAACAATGTCATAACACCTGATTGATGATGCAGCAGTGCAGTGCTGCTACCTGTTCTAACACGTCCAAAAGAACAGCACAACTCGGAGGGTGTACATGTTTACATCCTTCTCTGCTTTATCTGTTCATCACACTGCCAAACCCAACACTGCTAAATGAAGATGACTCAGACAGCTGAGCTTTACAGAACAAGAAGAACAAAACAGCAAATTTCACAACTCATTCTAAACTAAAGCACACTGCCACAGGCAAGAAACAACTTGGACTATTCATGGCTTACCTTTGAGGTGAATTAGAGGAGATATTTATTGCAGTAAAAAAAGAAACCCACTATGTACACACAGTCACAGCCCTGGACTCTATAAATTCATGGTCTGCACACTGTAAGCTGAAAACAGAACTTAGTTCTTTGAGATGGATGACTGTCCACCATGTTTACCATCGACAGCTAATGTATTTGTTGAAAGGAATGGCCTCACAGGCAAGTCCATCAATTACCATAAGAGTTTCCTGAACTTCATACCAGCTAGTCCACAGGGTCAATGAACTGACCATCATCAGTTTTCGTTCCTCACCTGAACCTGAACAGATCAGCTACATCAGACTGGATCGTTTGCATGAGCTGCTGCCATGAAGATTAACAAAAGCTTCACCCACTCAAACAGACTCACCACTATTAGCTCACTCAACTTCCAGTTACAGACACTATTGGGCTCTTTTATTATAACTCATACTTTAGCCGGAACTCTAACTACTAACTTATAAAAGGCACTTTCTCTTCCTTTTCTTTCTTTACTATCCAGTGTCGACCAGAGGAGGATGGGTTCCCCTTTCGAGTCTTGGTTCCTCCCAAGGTTCCTTCCTCCAGGATTAGGGAGTTTTGCCTCTGTCGCCCTCGGCTTACTCATTCAGGGTTGGGACCTGATTCTGCTTTGTGAAAATAACAGTTGAATAAAGCGCGATATAAATAAAATTCACTTGACATGATCTCATGGGTCCCATCCTGCTTGTTCTAGAGAAATCCCTGCCTTAACACACATTCAAAGTCAATAAGAGGAAGCTCTCAACTGAAGGGTTAATGTTTGGCACACTTTTGCTGATTTTGTAGATTTAGAAGGTGTGTTTGTTGGAGAACCTTTTTTTCTATATTTATGTCTATTTTCTCTTTTGAGAATATTGACCATATTGACCAGTGCACCACACAGTGACCGTGTGGTGCACTTTCCAGACATGTGGGCTGGTACTGGCCTATTGGTTAGGGAAGAGGGCTTGCAACCCGAAGTTTGCTGGTTCAGTTCCCAGATCCGGCAGGAGAAATGTGGGCAGTGTGTTGGTGAACAACTTCCTACCACTCTTGCATAAACAGTCCTTTGCAACAGGCAACTTAAACCATAACTGCCCCCGGGGTAAAGGTATTGCAGCCCACTGCTGTTGCTCCTGGTGTAAGTTCACAACTGGTATGTATATGATGTGTTAAATGCAGACAAATTCACTGTTCACAGTGTGTTTGTGTGAAGGCACTGGAATTTCATTTCATTTATGAACATTCACCAGCACAGTGCTTCACAAGGCTGATCCTGGAGCCACATCATCCTGCACTTTTGAGTGTTTTCACTGCTCCAGACACACCTGATCTGGATTAAAAATGCCAGCTTGGCTCAATTAAGAGATAATATTGTCATTCATGTTGTGTTAATTTTAAACTGCAAGTAAATGTACAGTGCATCCAGAAAGTATTCACAGCACTCCACCTTTTCCACATTTTGCTGTGTTACAGCCTTGTACAAAATGGGCTCATTGGGACCTTCGGTGCTGCAGTAATATTTTTGTAGCCTTCCCCAGATCTGTGGATCGATACAATCCTGTCTCTGAGGTCTGCAGACAATTCCTTGGGCTTGGGTTGTTCTCTGACATGCACTGGAAACTGTAGGATCTTATATAGGGTGTGTGTGTGTGTGTGTGTGTGTGCGTGCGTGCGTGCGTGCGTGCGTGTGTGTGTGTGTGTGTGTGTGTGTGTTCTTTTTACAAGGACACCATCTAGTGCTCAAACAGAAAGTGCTTCATTTAGATTATTAACCATTCATCAGTGTATTAAATCATAAAGGGCAAATGAATTTGCTCTAGATGTTTACACTTTGCTTGACACTGTTGAGAATATTACCATTTTTAAGGGTGGTGTCCTATAACTGTGCACTGTTTTTGTGTTTATCTGCATCTGGTTTAGTGTACAAGAACCATGCAAGGCACATTCCAGTCACATGCAGAGTTTACACACCATAGGGTGGCGGTGGTCTAGTGGTAGGGTACTTGCCTATAGACCTCTGGATCAAGAGGCCCCCGGTTCAAATCCCACCTCTGGCACTACCACCATGAGCAAGACCCTTAACCCTGAGTTGCTCCAGAGGGACTGTCCCTGTAATTAGGACATGGAAGTCGCTCTGGATAAGAGCGTCTGCTAAATGCTGTAAATGTACACACACATTCAGCTAAAAACCAGCAGAAGAACTGAAATTCATTGCATGTTCTCCCCGGGTCTGCACAGGTTTCTTTTGGGCGTCTGGTGTCCTCCCGTAGACATGATTGGCAGGTGGATTAGAGACATATTTCCACATACACAATTACATTTATCCATCCATCCATCCATTATCTGCCGCTTGTCCCAAACAGGGTCGCGGGGGAGTGCTGGTGTCCAACCTAGCGCGCACAGGGCGAGGACGGGGGACGCACCCTGGACAGGTCGCCAGCCCATCGCAGGGAGGAGCGGGACGGGGACGGCACCTTGCTCAAGGGTACAATTACATTTATTTGTCATTTATTCACGCAGGTTTTCCCAGGATTACATTGCTCCATTTTCCAATTCTGATACTTATGTACCCATTGTTGGTTGACTTTTGAAATGTTTTTATTGTCTTAAATAGCAACTCATAATGAGAATAGAACAGTTTCCCCCGTATGTTTTACTGACAAACTAAAAATGTATTTCTGAAGACATTGCATGATTGCAAACAATAAAAAAGTAAACAAAAGCTTACTTTTAAGTAAAGCAGTTGTAGATCCAACTGCAAGGTTGCAAGGTAACATGGATCAGCATTTGGTAGTGTGTTGCACGTTAGTGTGTTATGGCTGGCAATGTTTTCCATAAAATAAATGAAATAAATAATATTTCTCAGAGCGGTTCAAAAGTTTAACATAGATTCTAACTAGAGAAGAAAAACTGACATTAAAATGTTCATATTTTTAAAAAGGTATTTGGGATGAGCTAATTCTGGGGCAAACACTATGAATTAGCAGTGATTTTTTTAAAACACAAAAACGGTTGGAGCAGCCTGCTCAGCAAATTAATTCATGTCCAGATGCTGTTGTTTCCAATCGATGTATTTACACGTTAAAAAATACATTTAAAATATGAAAAAACATTTTCAAAATGAAAATAAAAATTCACCAGGTGGCAGTAGATCCTCCATAAAAGCTAGACCTGTTTCGGTCTACTGGCCTTCCTTCAGTCTACTACTAGTTTGTGCACTTTATAGAGCAACCTGATCCAAACCTGATCCAAAAGTGGTGAAGCCTCGTCCCAAAGGGCTGCTTCACATCAAGTAGGCTTTAACATCAGGAGGCCATGGTCAAAAACTGAGAAAATGTGGGACATCTGAGATTTAGAGCCAGGTTTTATGGAGTGTGTATAAATTTGTCTTTGAGAAAGTTTCAGGACTGAGTTTGCAAGTAAAACAACTGCAGATTTCTCAGAAAACTGAAATTCTGTGAAAATAACCAAAAATGAAGGGTAGAGAAGTCGAGATGTACAATGGTATTAACATAATAGATCATAATGAAATATAATTTTTGATGAATCCCTGAACTGAACGGCATGGGAAGGTCCATTTAAACAATCCCAAAACAATACTAAAAAAACTGGAAAATAATTTCAAATGAAACAATAAAGTGATCTGATCTCAGATTTGACTAATCAGACTAGTTCTGGGCTGAACTCTTCATGAGCTCCCTGTTTACAGCATATACTGAACGCACGTGTTGAGATCTCTGTGCAAACAGGGCACCGTCTCTCATCTTCATACCATAAAGAGTCATTTGGAATCTTCCTTATTGTATCTGCCTTCTTTACAGTTTAGCCCCAAAACCACACACACACACACACTGCTCAAACTGCCATCATTGCTCAGGTTTGCTTTATTGTAATGTATATTGTAATGTTAGTTTTAGTGCAGCACAATAGCAATAGTAGATTATTCATATAGTATATATGTGTAAATGTCGAAGTTTTGATTGGAACATTTTCTATTTTAAAAATAAAATGTTCCAGTGTGTAACTTCAGAATGTGAACAAGGGCAAACCTGTGCTCAGCTCCTAGCGTCTTCACTTTCCAGGTGATAACAGATCAAGTAGATGCAAAAAACTGCTGTCCACTCATTGCATCGCTGCCTGATGGTGGAAACATCAACAGTGTGATTCATTTAGAGGAAAATAAATACATGAAAGCTGGTCTCTTTCCTTGGTTTAGTCCTGTATGAAGACAGACTGATGAATTAAGTTTGTATTCAGCATAAATAGAAAAAGAAATTGTATAATTACACAGACTTTGCATATTATTGTCGTTATTATTGTAGTAGTTGTTGTTGTTGTTGATAATAATAATAATAATACGTACCTCATCGGTACCTGGAAGCAAATGGGACTCCTCACTGATCCTGGAGTTTAAAACCAAACTAACTCTGTACTGTTAGTATACCCAAGGGGGTTGGGTAGCCGGTTGACCTTGGACCCTCAGAGGTTTTTTTTCTCCACATAGTGGAGTTTTTGGTTCCTCTCCTTCGTAGTTGTCCGGCTTTAACATCTATTACTGTAACCTGTTCCACCATCCACCACCATTGTAAAGTGCCTTGGGGCAACTGTGTTGTAAAAGGCGCTATATAAGAATCAATTGAATAATAATAATAATAATAATAATAATAACAACAACACCAATAATAACAACAGTAGTTGTAAATTATACAATACAATTATACAAATATACCAGCTAATTGTGAAAGTGAGTTGAGAAAATCGTTATTCATCATCTTCTTTCAGCTGCTCTCGTTTAGGGGTCACCACAGCAGATGAACTGTCTCCATTTCTTCTGTTCTTCTGCATCTTCCTCCTTCAAACCAACCACCTGAATGTCCGTAAATCTCCTCTTTGGTCTTCTTCTTTCCTGGCAGCTCCATCATCCTCCTTCCAATACAATCCTCGTCTCTCCTCTGGACATGTCCAAACCAACGCAACCTTACTTCTCTAACTTTCTCAGCATCTCAGCATCTTTAACTCCGACACCTCCAGCTCCGCCTCCTGCCTTTTTGTCAGAGCCACCGTCTCCAACCCATACAACATAGCTGGTCTCACTACTGTCCTGCTCCCTACTCTCACTGCAGATCATCAGCACTCATCAGCATCTCACGCTCATCAGCAGACATCATCGTCCACAGAGACTTCTGTCTAACCTCATCCGTCATTACTACCATCATTATCATTGCAAACAAGAATGGGTTCCACGCTGATCCTTGATGTAATCCAATCTCTATCTTAATGGTACATGCTTCCATTGGTATGTCATCTGGACCAACAGCCTTTCCATTTTTTATCCTCTTCATTGCTGCCCTTACTTCCATTTTGCTTTTTTGCTGCACTTCCTGGTTCACTATCCTCACATCATCCAATCTTCTCTCTCTCTCATTCTCTTCATTCATCAGCCCCCTCAAAGTATTCCTTCCATCTGCTCAACAGGCTCTGTTCACCTGTGAGTATGTTTCCATTTCTATCTTTAATCGCCCTGACCTGCTGCACATCTTTCCCAGATCTGTCTCTCTGTCTAGCCATTCAGTAAAGGTCCTTTTCTCCCTCTTTACTGTCCAACCTCTCATACAATTCACCAAACACCTTATCTTTGGCCTTCACCACTGCTTTCTTCGCCCTGCGGTTCATCTCCTTGTACTCCTTTCTACTTTCTTCTTCTCCCTGATTGTCTTCTTTGCCTCCCTCTTCTTTTGTATACACTCCTGGACTTCTCGGTTCCACTACCAGGTTTCCTTATCCGCCTTCTTCCTTCCAGATGTCACCAAGTACATTTCTAGCTGCCTGCCTGATCACTTCTGCAGTAGTTTCCCAGCAACCCGGTAGCTCTACAACACCCCCCAGTGCCCATGTTAACTCCTGCCTGAATTCTACCTTAAAGTCCTCCTCCTTCAGCTTCCACCACTTGATCCATGACTCTGCCCTCACTTTCCACCTCTTCTTGACCTCCAAGGTCATCCTACACACCACCATCCTATGCTGTTTAGCTACACTCTCCCCTGTCACTACTTTGCAGTCTCCAATCTCTTTCAGACTGACTCTCCTGCAAAGAATATAATACACCTGTGAGCATCTTCCTCCACTCTTATACGTCACCGTGTGCTCCTCCCTCTTCCTAAAATAAGTATTAACTACAGGCATTTCCATTTTTGTAAAATCTACAACCATCTGACCATCTGCATCCCTC
This sequence comes from Hepsetus odoe, assembly GCA_017165825.1. Taxonomy (NCBI): domain Eukaryota; kingdom Metazoa; phylum Chordata; class Actinopteri; order Characiformes; family Hepsetidae; genus Hepsetus; species Hepsetus odoe. Next base: position 11,958,927 of record CM029385.1, on the reverse strand, counting down.
TCCTTGACACCATATCTACCCATCACCTCCTCATCACGTCTGCTCCCTTCACCAACATGACCATTAAAGTCTACACCAATCATCACTCTCTCCCCCCTGGGTACACTCTCTATCACTTCATCTAACTCACTCCAAAATTCTTCTTCTGACATCTCTTCACCTCCATAACACTCTTCACATACTCTTCCTTCAGGATAACACCTACCCCATTCCTCCTTCTATCCACACCATGGTAAAACAATTTAAACCCACCTCCAATACACCTGGCCTTACAACCATTCCATCTAGTCTCCTGCACACACAAAATGTCAACCTTCCTTCTCTCCATTATATCAGCTAATGCTCTACCTTTACCAGTCATGCTGCCAACGTTCAAAGTCCCTACCCTCACTTCCACTCTTCTCCACTTCTTTCTCTCCTCCTCCCTCCGGACATGCTTTCCTCCTCCTCTTCTTCTCATTTGGCCAACAGTAGTCCAATTTCCAACAAACTCCCTGTAGGCTAACAGCACTGTTGGCGCTAATTGTTAACCCGGGCCTCGACTGATCTGGATCCGGATCGATGGAATTCTGTTTCATTGTCCACATATTGATTTGGCAAAAGTTTTACATTGGATGCCCTTCCTGATGTAACCCTGCCCATTTATCAGGGCTTGGGACCGGCACAATGAAATAAACTGGTTGGGCATCCCTAGTGGCTGGGTTATTCATCATATATTACAAATTTTGATCTCTAAAAGAGCTATGGAGAATAAACCTTTAGGAAGTATTTCAGAAGTCTACAATGAGACTCTTGAACTGATTCATCCCCAGGCCGCATATATGCATTCATATTCATAGTAGAGTAGAGTAGAGTAGAGTGATCTTTTATTATCCCACGAATGGGAAATTTGGGCGTTACAGGGCTCTTATAAAAATTAAAAAAAAGACAGGTGTACAGAAAGAAAAGAAAAAATATATAAAGATATAGAGAGAGAACAGGAACAAGTACAGGAGAAAAGTAGAGGAGCTATAAATAAATAATAAATTATCTATCTATATATATCTATATATATATACATATACATATCTACAAGAGTAATATACACGGTAATAAGTTTTGAATGAATTATACATATAAATAACAAGTAGCAAAATATAAATATAGCAATCTGATAAATGATAAATATATCATCTACCTCCAGTTGCTTGTTTGCACTTATTATTAACGGTTAGCATTCTGCACTTTATTGACACTGCTTTATACAGTGTTTGTCGTAATATCGTAAGACTCACTGTTGCTGTTGCTCACCTGCCATTCCCCATTGTATGCATACACACTACTGCCTCTGCTCTGTATCAGATAGATATAATTTGTTGAGTTACTGTATGTTGTTCTCCTGCACTTGTACAGTCTTTATTTTTATGGTGTGTTCTATGTCATGTTCTATGTTGTCATCGTCCTAGGGTTCACATTTTAGCATTAACATCATACCTGATCTATAAAAAAAAAAGCCTGTCCTGGGTGTGAGTGGGTGTGTGAGTGTGAGCAGAGAAAGCACCAATATGTGCAAGGCAAGAGGGTCTTGATAAAAAGATATTTTATTTCACATGACAGCTTGACTGAAAAATGATTTAAATATATGTAGTCATATGTTAAACAACATTTTAATGATAAATGTTCTGAACATAGTAATACATAAAGAAATACTCTAGTTGAGAAACACATGTACGACAGAGATCAGTGCACTACAATTAGTGCATGCAATTGAGCTCTCTCTCACAAACAACCGTTTCCTGAACTTTGGGGTTTTTTTTCGTTTACATGGGTAGAGAACACCAGGAAGCGGTTTCACTTTTTCAAGCAGCCTTTTACAAGACACACCAGGGTGTGTTGTATCACAGGACCAACTTTCTATGCAAAGCAAACTGAAAGATGTTCTGTACTGACAAAGCTTACAAAGTATGGAACAGGACCTGCCAAATTCAACAGGAGATCCTAAGACTGTTGGAAATCAACAACAATAACAGAACATGAGACTGTTGGAAATCAACAACAATAACAGAAAGTTCTCGGAACCCTATATCTTCTCTGTCTTTCGGCTCTCCGATGTCTTGCATTTCCGGCACTGAACTCAGGTGTTTAAACTGAAAGAGAGCACCACAAGGTGCAGGAGCAACAGAAACTCGAGCTCATCCAAGCCAGCTGCTTTCCCCCTCCCACTTGCACAGCCTTCACTCTCTCACTCACTCTCTGTTTCTTTTATTTCAGGCCTCCAAGGAAAAAGTACACACAGAAATCTGTGACGCTAACCCTTCCAGCACCCACACTGGAAGAAAAGCAATGATGGATGATGAACCAGCCTTTTCAAGATACACTACCACTGAAAAGATCTCTTTGTGGGGTTAAAGAGTTCTGCTGCTCAGGCACTGGTCAAATCCATTTCTGGCAGATTGCAAGGGCACTATTTCACTGCCCATGAGCCGGGACCCCATGATCATATACGTCGAGGGCAGGTGCTCCGGTGCCAAGCAAGAAGCATTCATGATGTGGCTCCACAGCACCGTGCTTGCGCTTGCAGGACTGTCAGTAGTGCATACAACTTCAGTCCTTGAGATAAACTCCTTCAATACACTCGGCGTCTCATGTGTCCCAGTTCCCACTGCATTCTCCACACTCCTCAGTCATGTAAAGGTATGAGTTAATTGCCTCCTTCAGGCCCTCGCTCACAAGTGAATCTTCCACACCCTCTTTCTGAGGCCCAAAGATCATCGATCTGTTTAAAGAAATAAAGAAATAAATACATAATTCCATTAATTTCTCAAATAATCCGCTTATTAACAAAAGCACACTATGACTGGAAGATGAATCTGCCACAAAGCAAGACAATACACTAAACTAAAAATGACAATTAGCTCTCCTATGTGTATAAGCCTGTGAAACATTTCTACATGCCTTCTTTGACAATCACTCATAAAACAGATTAACAAGAAATGTTAGCGCAGTTCAAAATGAATGCGAGCAGACAGCTGCAAATAGAAGTTAAAAAAAAGCTCATTTTTGACTAAAGCATCTCCTTAAGCATCAGGATCTTATATTTTTCCAAACTCTTTACTGGGAACCTGTGATGAATGTATGCATTCAGCTCTTTACTGACCTGCTGACATTTTTCCAGTTGAGAGTGGGCTTTCTGACTGCTATCGGAGGCGGTCCGCTTACCACTGGAACATTATTAGAACCTTGAATGAAGCAGGGCTCTCTCAGAACACAGCACAACCCATCAGACACTTCTGAGCAAAAAGCACACACACACACACACACACACACACACACACACAAACACATCCACACACATACACGCTCCAGTTAGAATCCATCACAGACATGAACGTAATTCTCAGAGTAAATTTTATTTAAGCATAATTACGTACAACTACAATGTTTTAGCAGATATGTGGAGGGTTTATATGCTCAGGAAGATCTGAACTTTGGTGTGTGTTTACCCGAGTAGTGGTCAACGAGATGGTTGAGAGTGGGGAAGGTGAGTCTGGGGGAGATGTAGTGCCAGCCATTTTCTATGCGGTGGATGCGGTAGTGTTTGATAGACTGGCGGTCCTCTCTACTGCTCTTACGTACAGACAGGGTGTGAGCACCTGAGAGAAAACAGAGAGATTTTTTCCCCATCATTTATATTCTGGTAGTGGCATTTGTAATAAGTTAGAGGGTATTCAATGAAATGCTCTGAAAACATCTTGTTACAGGAACTTTTAACTAATTGTCCTGTAAACGGACAACTATGGATATGGTATGGATACATTTTTTTGACATTTCAACTGAATTCTTAGTTTTGTAAACATTTTCTACTTTTGCTTTGGACCAATTGCTCTCAAGTACATGTGTTTGTTTTTAGACCAAACGCATGCCAATTTTGCGGAATGTGTAGGTATTGGTTCAGGAGGAACTTTCTTGGCTGCAGTAACACAGACGTGAGTGGACGCTCTCATAAATATATGTGCAAGTGTGTGTGTGTGCATGTATCTCTGAGACACTCACCAGGTTCAGACTCACTCTCTCGGATGAGGAAAGAGCCAGGCTGATTATAAGAGAGAAGAAGCAGTTCCTCTGCCTTTTGTCTGCTGAGGCCTACAAACTGCCACCTGTACACAAACACACATACATCAAATTTAATGGTCCTTTTTGTAATACACTCTTAGCTCCCTCACACTACAGAGCAACTGAAAATAACAGTAATGGGGGCTCAGGAAGACCAAGGCAGACAAGACATTAGCAGACAACACATGAGCGGTTAGGAGCATGGATGAAAAAGACAATGTGAGAACAGTTGAGAATTAATCAGAAGATGAGAAAGAAAAGGAGGAGGAGGGAGAGAAAGATCAAGTGGAGATAAACACTACATAAATGACTGGGCTGCAGTGTTGCCGTGGAGAACCAGCTACATACATGGAAAGTAGTTCTCACTGTACACAGCTGTGAACCCCCAACCCCCTACACACCTTTTTTTTTACCCCTTATCTTTTTCACATTCCTTTCACGTACACAAATACAGAACCCCACACAGAAAACTACATGACTGACACAGTGACCTCCCATGGAAGACCCTCTATCACTTTGAGGACATTACATCATTCTGCAATTACTATAACCTGCTCATGTCAGGACTGTAATTTAGTGGTTATTCTACTGTATCTGCCACGCGATCCAACAGATAGTACATTTTCCATTTTCCGAGAAACTGCTATAAAAAATATGCTAATTCAACCTAGATGGTCTGGTTCTCAAAACCGATGCAGGGCCTAACGTTATAGGAGACATTTTGTGAATAAATCTATTTACATAATTTCCACTTTAATCAAAACATGGAGATGAAACGATTCACTTAACCTTATAGTTTTGTCACAAGTCTAAAAGTAACTAACAAGCAAAAGAAAATTATAACCCGTCCATTTCTCTAGTCAAGTCATAAGTGAAAAGATCAGCTTGTGCTTCTTGTTTCTGGTTTCTGATGACTTTCTGTTGAGGTATACAGGCATGCGGTCTACCAGATACTAATTAGAAGATCTAATTTTCCATTGCTTTTTTGCTGTTTCTGTAGATTCTGTACAAAACCAAAGATAACGATCTAGAACATCAAACCAGTCTTGACCAAGTGATCAGTTAAATGAGTTAAAATGAGTTCTTTTCCTTGAGTGTGCAAGTGTACCTAGAAGAACTGATGCTGTTTTGAAAGCAAAGGGTGGTCACACCAAATATTGATTTGATTTAGATTTCACTTTTGTTCATTCACTGCATTTTGTTGACTGATGAAAATAAATGATTAATACTTCCATTTCTGAAAGCATTCTTTGTTTACAGCATTTTTTCACACCTGCCTAAAACTTTTGCACAGTACTGTATATTTTAAGATGCCAAGCCTTCGCTTAGAGAAGCATGAGCACATTTTCCATCCACTAATGCAGTGCTTAAGTGCTGTACCTGTTGTAGAGTTTTGCTGTGTAGCTGCTAGGGATGTAGCTCTCTTTTCCTGTGGCTGAAGAAGTCACTTTCCACCACTCTCCTTCACTGTAACACACACACACGTATATTTACTGCTATATACATACACACACAGATACACACACAGCACACTGAAGTGTCTTTTTATCAAAAAGGACAACCCTGGATATGGTGGCTGAGAAAGACTTACTCTGATAGTACGTTGAGTCTTTCCCCGACTCTTATACTGCATTCTGTGGGACCTCCTGAAGGGTAGTCATACAGAGCCACAACTACATACCTATCATTGTCTGTTCAGAGAGAGAGAGAGAGAGAGAGAGAGATTAAGAAAGGCAAAAAGTAAAGAATATTTCAACATCTGACCACATCACTCCTGTTCTTTTGCCAAAAGCCTTTTTCAAATGTTTCTGATTTTCTGTTTGTTCATAAACACAAAGCCTCTTTAATTTACAGAAAACAAGTTGTTACAAGGTGTAATATTTTCAGAGCAGAATAATCAAAAGTGGAATCATTATTCCCATTGTCCTGTTCTTTAAGAGAATGAAGAGAAGTTTGTGAAAACAAATCAGTGTTCCCAATATTATAAAATTGATTCGGTTGCAAAAAAAAAGTATATATAATATAATATTATGTAATACATCACACAAATTTTTTTTTTACACACTTTTTGTTTGCAAAAAGTTTAGGCATCCCATCACTGTTTTTCTAAGTTGCTTAGAAAGTTGCTTAGTTGCTAAGTTGCTAAGAGAATGTGTGTGAGAATGTAAGAAGGCATGTTTGTATGAAAAATAAAATTAAATATATTGCCCTTTGGACAATAGTGTAATAATAATGATAATAATAATAAGAATAATAAAATAATAACAACAACAATAATATGCTTAATGTATATAGCATCTTTCTTAATCCCAAGGTCGCTTTACAAGGTAATTTACTATATATATATATATATATATATATGTTTCTTTCATAATTACAGCAATGGATTTATTTCAAATTCTTTATAAATCCCTGTTCAAGCTGCCAAACTAAATGCATGCGAGATGTTTGATAGCGTATGTGTTGTTGTGCTTTGGCAGTGTAGGCCTCACCCGTGGCATGAGACTCAGCAGCGTCCTCTTGTCCCAGCAGGCTTGTGTGAGGACTGCTGCCATGCCGGCCTTTACTGGGCCTGCTGCCCATGCTGCTCTGGAGTGCTTATGAGTGAAGAATCTGCAGGCTGGGGAGAGAACAGAAAGTGTTCCGCTCGTCAGGTCATCTACACATAGAGATGAACAGATTAAAGGTTTTGTTTTCAGCTAAAAATAATCTTACTGGAAGTTGTGTAGTTACATTTACTGAGTCACATTTTAGAGTTATTCTAATTGAGTAAATGTAAATAAATACTATTCAGTATAGACTTTATTGGGCATCTGTTTTTATTATCTTTATTTTGACACAGACACCAAGAGAAATCACTTGCAAATCTTGCAAATACAACAATTCTAATTCTAATTCTGTCAGATGTCAAAAATCTTTTTCATTTCGTTCATTAATCTAAAATGCTAATTCATTTTTATTTTTGCACAGTGTAAAGGAAAACGCTATGTTGAGATAATAATAATTATATGTGTTTGCATTAAATAAGTAATTATATATTCCTCTCTTCTGATACATGTCTGTGCCTGCAAACTATTGGCCAATAATGAGGGAGTTATGCAGAGCATATACTACTTTAAATGAAGATGATTTGAAAGAATGGTAAAAAAGATCTCTTCATAAATTCACATATGCTTTCACAGTTCCAGTGTCTTCTATTCTAAAACGCAGAAAACAGTCCAACTGAATGAAAAGCCATCCACAAAAAGGGATTAAGTCAGATCAAAACTGGATTACCATTTGAACTAGTTCAAACTGCTTTAACACCAATGACAAAAGAACAAAAAATGAAGATCAAATGTTAAAAAAACAATTATTGACATTGTTTCTGTGCCCCTAAAAACAATGAGGGGAAGGATGTTGCAAAACCACTTCTTCACTTTGACCAACACTTTCCAACCACAGTTTCAATATCACAAACTAATCAGACTTACCTAAGCCAAGAGGAGAAAGAAACCGAACTAAAAATAGACCGGGTACAAAGCTGACGCTCGAATACTATCTGCAAATACACCTTTGCATCTAAACTTCTGTAACAGGCAGTTTTCTTTGCCTTATTATCTACGTCAACAGCAATAACCCTTTCAAGTCATAAACCGGCGGTAATAAAGAGGCTCAGACGCTGTTTTTCATCCTCCTGACCCACATAGCTAACGTACTGATGAATAAAGCTGCATGCAAATGCAGAAGGCACCCGAACTGTTTTTACTGAGAGGTTTCCTGTAACTTACCATACTCTCAAGTGTGCGAGGCAGTTATTTTTTGGGGGGAGCATGAGAGCGCTTGCTTGATAAGCTGAGATAAAAATAGTGATTGGCACGCAGTAAATCACTTGCGGTGCTTATAATTACAAACAGAGTTTTTAGTAACACACCTGGTTACAGGTTGCAGCAGTTTTAACAAAAGTTATTTTGTCTGATTTAATATGATAATATGATCTGATTTAATAAATGACGAAACAGAACAATTTTAACACATAACATCAATTTTTAACAAATTAACACGTGACAACACGAATACCGCTGCTGTACACTGATGAGAAGTCAAAATCAGTGTCAGGCATCATGGGTACCTTTTAGAAATGAATTAAAAGGGATGAGAGAGCAGACAAATTTCCAAAATGTGTATTTCCAAAGTACTTATTAAGTGATTATTAAAAGAAAAAGACTAAAGAATAAGTTACAAAGGCAGGTTTTACAAAGCGCTGTGGGGTTAAACTGTCTGTTGACCAGGTTGTGAAAACCTTCTTCTGATATAAAGGTCATGAATGATTATCTTACAGAGAATTGTGTGCTGTTTTCTGGCAGAGTATGACTGAATCATGTGCAGGAGTGAATCAGAAATAGAGTAGTGCATCAGTAATGGTGATTCAACACTCAAACAATGAAAATAGTGAATGTCTTATGAGACAATAGTGACCATATCAAACAATGTGATGGAGTGACTCCGTCACAGCATGATGTATAGCTAATTAAATATTTATACATAGTTGACCATCTTTCCTGCTTCTTAAAAAGGTCTTCAGGCCACAAACAAACGGTCACGTTTGTTATAAGGTTCTTTCAGCCACAGTGTGACTATAAATGAAATCCTGACACGTTTTTCATTTGATGCTGGACACGTAGTGCATAAACTAATGCAGAACAGATGAGCACATGGCCACCTGGTATGACAGATGGGTCTCACTGGGTCATCAGGGTCTCCAGGTCCAAAACACTGACCTCACACCATAGAGAGTGATATAACCCACACCTCATCCATTACCTTACGTACAAATGCGTCAGCCAATACCAATATAATAAGATGAACTCGACACATCCATGCCTCAAGTCTGTTTTGGAACTCATTTTCTATAAATGTAGCTCATAAGTTTTAAAATGTATTCCTTTTTGGACTATTTTCTTTATCTGCGACACCTAAAGGCCAAAATCTGTTGTCAGAATGCCACGTTGATGACTGAGTAACAAACATCGAGAGGAGCTGCACATTCAATAAAGTGGTTCTTCACTGGATCTTAAGTAATGATTATTAAAAATTAAATGTAACGCTGTTACATCTCAAAGAACCATTCAAATGCATTAATGCTCCTGCGCATGCTTAAGCAATGAAAAGCCTGCAAAAAAAAAAAAATGTTCTATATCACCCAAAGGGTTCTGCTTTAAGTTTTTATCAGCCATATCAAGAAGATCTCCAGCTAACAGCTCTTCCAAATTTAAAAATAATGGTTCCTAGATGGTTTTTGGCTAGCGTGATTCTAGGAAAGACTTTAAATCAGTGAGATATCAGTACATCAGATGTGGAGAAGATGAAGAAGATTTCAAGGGCCTTTTTCATACACTACATTTGACAGGTGATGGGTTTGAAAACTCTAAAACTCCAAAACAAACATAAGTAAAAGCTTTGCTTAACTGAAGATTAGAATCTCTGATGCTCCGATGGCTTTTTAATGTTTTTTCTTATTTCATCTTCAAAAAAAAATAAAATCACTTTGCTTTCAGATCATACTCACCTCATGTTTCTTTACCAGGCTTTGAAACCAGTTCTCGACCCTCCACCGCTGTAGATCATCCGGGTTTGAGGTCCTTCTGTGTGTTCCTCACAAAAGGCCCTCAGAAAACAGCAGGTTCACGTGTTTTTTTCCACAAAATCACCTTGATCTCCAGTAAGAAGACACTCTTCCTTTCTGGCTAAGTGGAAGGTCTTGGATGAACAAAAGTCACTGCTGAGATCTCCTGGAGCTGTGAAGATCTTGCTGTGGTTAGGGCTCATTCATCTGACATGCACACTGATACAGAAAGAGGGTTTTATGTACCACACACAAACACACACTGTGCTCCAACAGCTACTTCCTGTGACGAACAGGTCTGAGAGACACTGACGCACATATGAATCTAGAGTACACGAGACAGGAGCAACCAAAATGGATTTTTTGGGGGGTGAGGGGCTTAAAAACAGCAGGTCTAACACATCTTAACATCTGCAAGGGTAAATAAAAAAGCCCACATTATAATTCCTCACAGCTGCATAAAGGAGGTATTAGGTTCTTTGTAGTGACTGTATAATTCAGAAATGTTATTGAAAAAGGCCTTCTAATGATTACATTCCTATTTGGGTGAGATAGCAATTGTCAAATTGGTATTAAGTGAACTATATCATGATGAGCCTATCAAAACGTAAATCTTCTAACCATGCGAAAGGTGAGAGCCTTCCATTGCATAAGGACTGTAGTTATTAATGTGTTTCAGCTGAAAACAAGCTTCTTGGTTTTTGAACATCCACATCAGAAGAATGGTTATATGGTTTATTGACCTGCATCAAGAAAAAAAAGAAAAAAAAAACAAAAATTGCTGAAACTAATTTAAAAGCCATTATTAAAGCCTAGAAGGATAGTGGTGAACAATCATTTTTGAGGAAGAAATTTGATTGGATGATTGAATGACTGTAATCAGCAATCATGTAAACAGTTGAAAAACAGTGAAATTAAATCAGATAAATTCAACAAGAGGTCAGGCTGTTGGCCTCAAAGTTCCAAAAATCTCAATCTGATCTTGATTGGATATGCTGCAGAAACAAGCAGCAAGAAAACTAATGTCTTGGTGCCACACATCAAAGCATCCCTTCAGAGGTCCTGGGGCGTTCGTGCCTTGAGGGGTCAGAGCTGGTTTTGAAGCACAAGGAGGACCCACATTAATTAGATGGGGGTTTAAATTTACGACTCATCTGTGTATATCAATTAATCACTGCAGCTTTATAAAATCTTGAATAGTAATAAAAGAAATCTTGAATAATAAGCCTGCAGTTCAAACTGTTAATCAAAGAAACACAAGTCAGTGGTGACTGAGTTTCATCGAACTGTCACAATTCAGATTTGCAAGACGCTGGAAATATTTAGCAGCATGTGCAAAAATACCTGAGGACAAAGAGCTTTTTCTTAAAATGTTTAGTAACGTTTAGTAATGTGTTAGTAACATGATCTAAGAAAGGTAAACAAAACTAATAATCTATAAAAATCTATAAAATCTATGAAATATGATGCAGAAGTGGTTGGCATATCTGACATTTGTAGAACTGACCCAACATTTAGGTCAGATCCATGCTGCAGACACTGCAAAATGACCTCGTCCGATGAAACGATAACAACAAAAAGAAGCAGAGACTGCCTGGCTTTGTGTCATGCTCTCAATGGAAAGTAGAATCAGCATTTTTGTATCTCTTATCATTGATTCTTTTTGTACTGTGCACTTGACTGAGGTGAGCACTCTAGAACAAGCATTGCTGACTCTAAAAATAGCTCAGTCTTAAATGTGTCATATGCGGCCGATGCTTTAAGAGAAGAGAAACAACACCATGCTGGTCGGTGCGGTCGGAAAATGTTGAGCCTCAATGGAAAATTAAAATTTTGACGCTGCAGAAGTTAACATGAATCCTGAATTTGTATCTGTCCAACTGCTAAACTGCCCTCTAAGGATCCTGATTAAATCATAATCAGACAAACAATGAACAGGCCGTGAAGACAAGTGCAAGTGTAGATTTTCGCCTTTTTTCCGCTGTACAAGTAAGAAGCTTCAATAGAGAAACCTAGCAGAGAGAGAAAAAAGCAGCAGTTAAAGCAAAGATATTCATACTAAACGGAAAAGCTTCTGCTGCAGGTGAATCCCCAGTTTTCATTGTGTATAGAGTCTGTGTTTAGAGTCTGTGTTTTCATTGTGTATAGAGTCTGTGTATAGAGTCTGTGTTTTCATTGTGTATAGAGTCTGTGTATAGAGTCTGTGTTTTCATTGTGTTTAGAGTCTGTGTATAGAGTCTGCGTTTTCATTGTGTTTAGAGTCTGTGTATAGAGTCTGTGTATAGAGTCTGTGTTTTCATTGTGTATAGAGTCTGTGCATAGAGTCTGTGTATAGAGTCTGTTTTCATTGTGTATAGAGTCTGTGTATAGAGTCTGTGTATAGAGTCTGTGTATAGTCTGTTTTCATTGTGTATAGAGTCTGTGTTTAGTCTGTGTTTTCATTGTTTAGAGTCTGTGTATAGAGTCTGCGTTTTCATTGTGTTTAGAGTCTGTGTATAGAGTCTGTGTTTTCATTGTGTTTAGAGTCTGTGTATAGAGTCTTTGTTTAGAGTCTGTGTTTTCATTGTGTATAGAGTCTGTGCAGAGTCTGTGTATAGAGTCTGTTTTCATTGTGTATAGAGTCTGTGTTTAGTCTGTGTTTTCATTGTGTTTAGAGTCTGTGTATAGAGTCTGCGTTTTCATTGTGTTTAGAGTCTGTGTATAGAGTCTGTGTTTAGAGTCTGTGTTGAGAGTCTGTGTATAGAGTCTGTGTTTTCATTGTGTTTAGAGTCTGTGTTTTCATTGTGTTTAGAGTCTGTGTTGAGAGTCTGTGTATAGAGTCTGTGTTTTCATTGTGTTTAGAGTCTGTGTTGAGAGTCTGTGTATAGAGTCTGTGTTTTCATTGTGTTTAGAGTCTGTTTATAGAGTCTGTGTATAGAGTCTGCTTTCATTGTGTTTAGAGTCTGTGTATAAAGTCTGTGTATAGAGTCTGTGTATAGAGTCTGTGTTGAGAGTCTGTGTATAGAGTCTGTGTATAGAGTCTGGTTTCATTGTGTAGAGTAGAGTAGAGTGATCTTTTATTATCCCACGAATGGGAAATTTGGGCGTTACAGGGCTCTTATAAAAAAAGACAGATGTACAGAAAGAAAAGAAAAAATATATAAAGATATAGAGAAAGAACAGGAACAAGTACAGGAGAAAGTTTAGAGTCTGTGTATTCATTGTGTTTAGAGTCTGTGTATAGAGTCTGTTTTTAGAGTCTGTGTATAGAGTCTGTGTTTACATTGTGTTTAGAGTCTGTGTTGAGAGTCTGTGTTTAGAGTCTGTGTTTTCATTGTGTTTAGTCTGTGTTTTCATTGTGTTTAGAGTCTGTTTTCATTGTGTACAGAGTCTGTTTTCATTGTGTATAGAGTCTGTGTAGAGTCTGTGTTTTCATTGTGTATAGTCTGTGTTTTCATTGTGTAGTCTGTGTTTAGAGTCTGTGTTTTCATTGTGTAGAGTCTGTGTTTTCATTGTGTATAGTCTGTGTTTAGAGTCTGTGTATAGAGTCTGTGTTTTCATTGTGTTTAGTCTGTGTTTAGAGTCTGTGTATAGAGTCTGTGTTTTCATTGTGTATAGAGTCTGTGTAGAGTCTGTGTTTTCATTGTGTAGAGTCTGTGTTTTCATTGTGTATAGTCTGTGTTTAGAGTCTGTGTAGAGTTTGTGTTTTCATTGTGTAGTCTGTGTTTAGAGTCTGTGTTTTCATTGTGTAGAGTCTGTGTTTTCATTGTGTATAGTCTGTGTTTAGAGTCTGTGTAGAGTTTGTGTTTTCATTGTGTAGTCTGTGTTTAGAGTCTGTGTTTTCATTGTGTAGAGTCTGTGTTTTCATTGTGTATAGTCTGTGTTTAGAGTCTGTGTATAGTGTGTGTTTTCATTGTGTAGTCTGTGTTTAGAGTCTGTGTTTTCATTGTGTAGAGTCTGTGTTTTGAGTCTGTGTATAGTCTGTGTTTTCATTGTGTTTAGAGTCTGTGTATAGAGTCTGTGTTTTCATTGTGTATAGTCTGTGTTTAGAGTCTGTGTTTTCATTGTGTTTAGAGTCTGTGTATAGAATCTGTGTTTAGATTGTGTTTAGTCTGTGTTTAGAGTCTGTGTTTTCATTTCATTGTCAGCACAGATGCACACTTTAAGAAAAGCTATTAAAAATCTTAAGTTTTAAGTAATTAAGTAACAAGTAATTTACGAACAATCTCAGAAATTATAACATGCTTATAACAGAGAAGTTTCCACAGTCTGTGAAGATCTGGGTGCCATGTCACCTGCTGCTGTTAGGTCACTGCTTTATCCAAACACATCCATTTAATAGATTTTGGACTTCATGCTTTCATCTGTGAACAAACCTTTTTATAATATTCTCATTTTACAATTTTAACTTTTATAGTGGTTATTGTTTACTGAGACTCCTTATTTTATCCAAATTAATTTAGCTTTAACTGCAAAACCTGCAGTTAGAAAAAGATCTGAAAAATGTTCTTACACACTATCACAGCTAACTGAAATATTGTCATTTATAACATATTGATGAAATGGGCAAATGTAAAAAATGACATTTCTTCATTCCTATTGTAGCTCATATGATGATTATTATTACCACAACTGGATTTAATATTTTCATCTGTCTTTAAACTTCAGTATTGCCCTCTGAAATTTAAAAAGAGATAAAGAATCTAAACCTCCCGCTTTCTTTTTTATTTTCCTTTTTTCTAAAGACTCTGGTGTGCAGAGGCCAAGTTTTACTTTCACTTATTGCAGCCCTAGAAAGAGTCAACCCCTAGGTTTACACCCTGTTGCACAAGGAGTGTGAGATATTCTACTGTTACCGTCTGTAAACTGGGGGGGAAAAAGTAAAAGTAAAAATTTTTATCGAACACTTGTTTTCAAATTTGTGCCAAAACATCTACCTACCAAGAGTCAAAGAAACCTTAAACACAACTTGGCGAGTCTCTGTCTGTCAGCCAAAGGAATTCAGCTAGCATTATCTCTCCAAATGTACTAATTTTCTGGAATCAAGATTAGTAAATAAATAAATAAATAAATAAATAAATAGAAGAATAACGAGAGTTTTATGTACAACCTAACTTTATTGAATTATTAGTACAAATTGATACTTAGCAGACAGCAGTAGTACAGTGCCCTCTAAATGCTTGGAGGACAAAGCAGGATGCATCATCACAACAAGCTCACCCAAGGCAGCAGTACAATCATAGATCAACAGTGAAAACCCACCCAGGGAAACAGCAATATTCATACAGAGTAATAACAAAACTAAAAAAGAATCTAACAGAGGAAGTCATCGATACGGAGTATACTGGTGTAGCTATCTACTGTACAAGAGGGACAGAGCGTGTTGGAAAAAGAACCACTTTCATCAAAGTACTTGTGTGTGAACCGTGTGTGATGTGCGTATGCTTGCGGGGGGTTCATAGTTCAATATATTTTAAAATACGTATTAAAACAACTTCTATAAGGAACAGTGTCCCAGCTTCTTCTCTGAGACACTGTAGATATAGATATTAGTAGTGTACAAGTTAATTATCTATTTCACTATTACAGCCTGGCCAGTCTACCACCTCCCATTCTGGCGAATCTAAATGTGTTGCAATAAGAACCATAAACTTCATATTAAAAGGCCTTCACGCCAAGACAAAAGTGGTTTAGTTGGTCCCTGTGTCACAATGTAGAACAAAATTATTTATCTACACCCTACCCACAAAAGCATTCTTACATAGCAACTGGTGTGGAAGCTTTACAGAATCAAAATTTATTTCAAAAATGAACCCCTGTTTGGATTTTGATTTAGGGACTGGTGTGGGGTTCCATCCCCAATTTTCTTCCCAGTTCCCTCAGTGAGTGAGGTCTATCCACTGAGAACCCTACAGCCCATTCCATTATATCCGAAGCCGTGCTGCCATTAACAGACTGATCTCCAGATGAAAAGACTAACACTACAGCTTGTTGTGCCACTAGGAAGCAATTTTGTTCCTGTTTACCCCCTGTCTAGTTTTTATAAGCTACAACAACATAGTCCAGCATGTTAAACTGGAATAGCATCTTAAACTGGAAACTTCCCCAGTTTCTCAAATCAAATTGTGCCAAATGTGTTCTGTAAAACATGTCAAACAGTCGCTAGAAAAGAATGCATTACCTAGCAGCTGGATGTTAAGCTAACTGGGACACTTACGGTCTTTATTGTTTAACTGGGTAAAGAATGGAGGTCCACAGTACCTGCAGAAACATTTAAACAAAAGCATTTACACTCTGAATAGATAACACTGAAAAGAGGGACATGCTTCTCAGTAGTTCTTGTTAATAAGGTACAGTAAACAAGGTCTTTAACAACTATCCTGCAATCAAGAGAACCAAAAAAAGATGTTTTTTTTTCCCCACAAAGCACAACATTAACAGGAGTCAGAACGATTACAACAGAAACTCCCAGTCAGAAAAAAAAAACAAAAAAACAAAAAAACTAGACTGCAGTAGAGTAAGAGAGAATGAAAAGGAGACAGAGATGTGCAGTGGTCTCTACGATGAAGGGGGAGTGAGAGGAAGACCTTGGAGAACAGGGAAAAATCCTCCCTCTCTCACCAACAAGTGCCTTCTGAAAATGAACATTTCTACTCGAGAGACTTCAATCTTCATCAAAATATGTACATATTGAGAAGAGACTGAGAAGGTTTTTTTCCCTGCTTTTGCAGAGAAAGGACATGCACAAGAAAGTAGACCTGGTCGAAAAGTATTATCAGGAAACAAAGGAAGATTAAGAAGGAAAACCAAAGATAATTATGAACGTATTATAGACTATGACTGCATTTCAATAGTTTAAATAGGTCTTGAGAACAAATAGTCATACTTTGCATCCTTTTATTATAGCAGAACTCTCTGGTTTCATAAATAAAGGGGAATTTCACAATTTCCCGTTCAATGTTTCCATTTCACTAATTAGTTTTTGATTAAGTCTTTCCCAGTGTTTTGCAGAGAATTCTACAGAAACTGGTCAACTCTAATGTCTTTACAATGGCGCCGACGGAATCCAGTGGCCACATCATCTACAGCCAAAGAAACCTGTTTTATTTGTTATTTATACAACCAGAGAGTTCCTAAGTACAATTAAACACTAAATGGTGGTCACAAACCAAAAAAATCTATTTACTTTTAGTACGATTTTTCCTTATTTGCTCCTTGTGTTACACTTCAAGACGTGTGTAGCTTTGTTGACTGCTTGAACAATGAACAAAACAGCTAGCTTTGCATTGTGTACTGCGTGAGCTGTTGTTCTGGAAAGAATCACACCGGTACCTTTCTCAAACAATTCACTCAAACCACAAACCACACTGTGTAACTTCTTGAGAAGTTAATTGTGTTGACATTTTGAAAAGCAAAAAACGGTGCCAATCCCTTTTTTTAGAGACAGAAAATAAGAGTATAGAGTGTGAGAGAGAAACAAGAGGCTAGAGTGAGAGAGATAATACGAGAAAGGAAGTGAGTGAGAGAGAGAGAGAGAGAGCACACAAGACAACAAAGCTTTAACAAGACACCTCCATGGTTTGTGGTCTAGCCTGGTTTTCGTGTCCTGGGTCAGCAGTGGCGCCCTCCGGCTGGGAGTTGGCATGATTGCGGCTACGCATGCCGTCCACCGAGCTTACGCTGGAAGCCGAGTGGGTACGAGAGCGTGCCAACCTGGTCATGCTGGCAGTGGGCACTAATGGAAAGAGAAGAGGGTGTGGGTCACAGAAGAATAATCAGTCTTTTCAAATTTAAAGCTAAGGCTTTAGAGCTTATCATCTGTATGGGGTTGAGGTGGATCTGGAGAGTGGGGAATACACTCGTGTGGGAGAGGGTGTCAAACATTTGGTGTTGAGTTTGTGCCATTCCATTCCTGATACATGGTGCTGTAGCAAGGAGAATAATGAGCTCTCTTCTTCCTAGGTTATAGTGGAGCAGCACTCAAGCAGACCATACTAGGGCAGCAATTACTTCTAGAACTGTAGAACCGATTAACTACAATTTATTTAACCACTGTAATTAATCAGCTGCTTCTTTGCTCTACCTTTGCCTCTGCCATCGTCTTTCAAAGATTTCTCCTTTCATGTTGCAATGCGCAACAAAGCAATATTGTCCCCTATTCTTCTAGGAGTGTGTTATAACTAGGGCTGTTGCAAAAGCTAATTTTTAACACTGAGGTTTGGGTGCATTACCACCGTAAAAGGGGAACCACCACTTGAAATAGGGAACGAAAAACAATCTGAAACATGTGCTTATGGCAGTATAATGCTACCACTGTGGAAATTTAAAAAGAAATGTTATTGGATTTTTTTCCTTACTTCTTCTTGTGTTTTAGTGTTTTAGCTAAAGCTAATTTCATTATTCTCCCACATAGAAAAGAAAATCTTCAGATCAGGAAGAGTTCCAATTCATTTTTACTGTAACTGAAAAAATGAATGTCCGGGAATCGCATATGTAGAAATGCAGCATGCAGTACAGCTGAGGTTAATGTCAAAAAGTGTATGTGTGAGTGTGTGGGTTGAGAGGAGGAGGCAGAGAGAGAGAGAGAGAGAGAGAGAGAGAGAGAAACAAGTACCTGTGAAAATCTGTTACCAGTTTGCCCAACCTCACACACACACACACACACACACACACACACACACACACACACACACTAAACATAAAAAAAAATATGGATATTTTGGTTGACCATACAATCATGCGTTTTAACATCATGATGCAGAGACAGACAGTAAATGAGGAGTGAAGGTGAGGGGAACGATGAGCAAAATGATTAAAAAAAAAATAAATTAAAAAAATAAATAAAAAAGATAGAGAGGCTCAACAGACATTAAGGGGACAAAACAGTGCAGATGGCATTTTGGAAATAAATTCTAAAGTGTTGTCTGAACTCCTGGTACCTGATTCGCTGTTCAGGTGGCTGAGGAGCACATGTGGGACTGTTCACGTTTGACGGAGGGGTCAAATAGGAAGAGGAGAAAGACGAGGGAAATGGAAAAAATTACTAGTAAAACTTTATAAAAGGCTGAAGAGAGATAGAGAAGAAAGATTAGCAGGAGGATTAAGGGGAAAGTGTTGGAATGTCAGGGTGGATTTGCTGCCGTTCTCTCAATATGGCGTTTCAGAAGGGAACAAGTTGTGTCAACAGAACTTTGTGCACATCAAAAACCCCTGCGGTACCCATAGTCTACTCTAGCCTACACCGTAACACTCACTTTATCCCTAACCATAACCCTGACCTAACTTTAACCCTAACCATAGGAATGGTTGCAACAAAAACGATTAGACTAAACCTACACTTGGGCTACTGCTTTTTTCTAGATTAAGGATGCACAATGATATCAGAAATATATTAAATATATCAGCAGGTCCTTTAACAAAGTGATAGATACCGCACAGAAGATGCAATTTGACCAAAATTTCAAAACAATATTCAATAATACAATGTTAGGTTTTGATGGATTAATGTGCAAAAGTCCTTTTATTTTTCTCATTTTAAGTTATAGTCTAATTAATTGTATTCAAGTAGATGTAAGCCCGATTTTCAGGATTTTTTGAAAAACGTTTCTTGTATCATCACTATCAGCAAAGTCATGTCGCCATCAGCCTGCCAATCCTGTATCTGTGCATCCCTAGTCTATACTAATAGTATACAAAGCTTTATTCAAAAGTAATTTTAATTTTGAGAATAATAAAACAAAACTGTCATGTTCAGTGTTGAGCAATGCATTATCGATACAAAGGCTAGAAAAAAAGCTAATTATCTTATTCACTTAACTTCAGTGTTCCAGTGGTTGGTCGTGTGTTTTCCCGCTGTGATGAAAACCTGCAGCCACACCAACCCTTAATAAACCATTTATAAATTTGACCCTTTATAAACCCTTTATAAATTTGACCCTTTATAAACCCTTTAGAAATTTGCCCTTGTCTTTAGCAGTAAACCTGTGCAGTTGTCTCAAACTAAATAATACTAATACAGTTTGCTTAGTAACAAAAAACACACACAAACAAATGTGCGTTCAAATAATAGATAAGAAACATGGCAAATAATCCCCGACAGATGACTCAGTGACTAACACGTTCAGCTGTGGTTGAGCCAAGCTCTGCCTCTGCTTAAACAGAAAGCAAATGAAAAAGGCACTCTGTGCCTACAAACAGTGTCTGGAAATTACCAGAGACCCCAACAAATGTCCAGAGACCACCACAAAAGACCTGACCTTTGAACCAACCAGTCAGCGCTGTTCTTCTTCTTATTGTTTATTTTAATCACTCACCCAAATAAGCATGTGTGCCATCATCTTGAAATGACCCAACATGCAGGCAAATTCTCCCAAACACCTACATACATGCATGCTAGGTCGGTTTCCATAAAAACCATTCAGAAAATATTTAGAAGAAAAAGTTTAGAAAATAACAAAGGCTTATAGAAAGTAGCAGAACTACCACACTAATGAATTAAAGAACAGAGAATGGTGTGGCTGCAGTAGACACTTTGAAAAGTGATTTGGGTTACTGGGTGTCTTTTGAAAGTTTAGGGCAGCTTTTCTGCACTGCAGGTCGAAAGCTTCTAAAAAAGTAAACAAAAGGTCAGAAGATTACAGCTGACTTTTAAAGAATGAGTGTGACATTCACGCTCATTCTTTAATTCAGTGAGCTGGCTCAGAACGGACAAGAGTGTGAGGCTAGCTGGGTTGTGGCGTTCTTGGTCTCTCCGCCTCTTTCCCATTCACTCACTCACACAGCTCAGTTTCGCTCAGCCCACTTCATCCCGGAAAAGTATCTAAAGTGTACTTCCAGGCTATCTGCTTGTAGTCCAACCCAGCCGCATCACATCTTCAACGTAAACTGAATAACTTGAATTACTGGGTTCAATACTACTTATCAAATCAAAGCTACTACTGCTACTTAAAATCACTAATAACTACAACAACAACAACAAAAACACATTCGGTCAAGCTTTGTTAAAAGTAACAAATCTATTTGCTCCTTAACTAGTTCAGTTTAAAGTGCAGCCATGACCAAGAAAATTCAAATCAGGAGTTCTAGCACTTCTATCATTACAGCTTCTTTTAATGCTTCACACAAATGATGACAGAGAAAGAGAAACAGAGCACAATGTAGATACAGATACAGAGAGATAGCGAGAGCGACAGGGAGGGAGAGAGATAGAAAGAAAGAGAAGCAGAAGTGTGTTCCAAACAAGGCTAAATGCAGGACATGCAACACAGCATTCTCGCAGACCAAAGCTACTGTACTTACACCCTCGGCTTTGCATCACTGCACAGCCACACGGGAGATGAATTCATGTTAGTTTGATGCCTCATATACACAAGCACTGCATCATTATCCGTGAGGAATAAGAAGTCGTCTTTGGGAATCAGAGGAAGGGTATTTATTCTGTCTTAAGCTAAATAGTCGACATGTTCTCAACACTGAGTCTGTGTGAAAGGGTTAGAGGCTTTAATGAAGAGTCAGGGTTAGGGTGCAACACTTTTTCTTAATACAACACTCTGCAGGGCACTCAAGAGATACAGTGAGATATTTAAATGTCAGGCCCATATGACTGCATAGACTGGTCAATGTGTGTCTCTGTGTGCGGATGCGATTACACGCCTGTGTGTGTGAAAAGAGTACTGCGTGGGTGGAAAAGGCATGGCTGAGGTGAAATTTTCCGCATGAAACTTTGACAGTGATAATCTTTAAGAACACAACGTGTAACGACACAAAACACACATTATGTACATTTCAGACAAATAGCTACAGTTCAAATCAGATTAAAACATGAGCAAACGCCACAACCATGTACCTGACATTAAAGAGGGGGCTTCTACAGGAGAGGTTGACTTATAGGAGATGAAGTGTGTGCATGAGAGAAAGAGAGAGAGATACTCACTGTAACCCATTCCCTGGACAAAGTACTTGAAGGCCTCTGCAAGTTTTCCAGGCTGAAAAGCAAATGTGATGCGTCGTTTATTCGATGAATGACTCGAATAAGTGCAACATGCAGGCAAATCACAATTAAACTTACTTGAACAACTTGAGGGAGCCCACCACAATCTGCCATCTATTAAAACAATCAAAATCAAAATATTACCCCATGCATTTCTTAAAATGAAAAAACACCAGAAGAAGACATTTTGCCAGTAGGTCATGCTCTCTTGCCTTGAGCAGGGTAGTCTTGGTGGGGTTTAGCCTTGAGTTGCACTCAACCTGAGAAAGAGACCGGGTTAAGTTTTTAGTTCAAAAAGACATAAAAGACATACAGTTGTATTCAAAAGTTGGGGTCAACAGCTACATGTTTTGGTGCTTTTTTCCACCACTATGCTAAGCATACCCCATTTAACCGTGCACACATTTTCACACAGAAACTCATCAAAACTTAAAGCTGACCAAATGCATATAAGACATGGCACACTTTCTACTGATGAACCTCCAACACTAGCTGCTGAGATGAACTGTGTCTAGGTTGTACTGGCCTAGAACACAGTTCTATACATTTAACTAAGAATAGGACTGAACAGCTAAACATATGGTGTTGAATGCCATCTCTCACCACTGCTTCCACAGCTGGGGATGTGTCACCTACTACCAGAAGTGTGGGACACCTGAACATGAAAAAGAAATGGAGCCCATCAATAGAAACTGAAAAAAGATACATGAAGAAAATGCCTGAACACATATACACACAGAACGACACAAGGTTAATGAAATATGCTTTCTCATAGATTAAAAGCCCTTAACCTTTTTAATCCAGCAACTATATGTTAATCCAGAACTATGATGAAAATAATACTGGGTATAACGGGCACATTACTGAGTATTTAGTGTGGAGCTTATACGGAGCCTTGCAGCTCAAGAGGTTTAACATACTAGTGAGGCTTTAATGGTTAAAGGCAGGTCTGCATTATCTGGAGTTAAGTTATTAACGCATGTCAGATCATGCCAAAGACAAAGCTTTCTTCATTATCCACTACTGCAGTAATGAACACACACACTTACTTCAGGGTGTTAACAGAGTCTTCATTGATCCCTAGGACGGGTCTCTCTATCTCTAGGTCTCGACGGCTGTTAAGACAAAAGGAAGACCTGAGTATCGCTCTAATCTTTGGCACTGTTGTCCATGAAAACGCGCTTGAGAACAGTGTCTGGATCTGTGCTGTACCTGTTGTAGGAATTGCAGAACAGTGCCAGGTTGTCCTGGTTGATGTCCTGAGCGATGTGTAGACGGTATGTCTGGATAATTTCCTGGTTCTCTGTCAGTTCATCCTAAAGCAGAACATCATCTTTTCCTTATTTTACCTTAATAATCAGGATCATGTCAGTCTACCTTTAACCGGGCAACTTTGAAAAAGGAGACCCCCCTCACCATTTTCTCTGCTTGTATAAACATCAAAATCATTTTAACATTATGTTCATTTTGTTAATGTTCTTTTCTTTAAAAAAAACCAAAAAAAAAAAACAACAAAACCTTACTTTACTTTGGACACTTAGTTCATCAGACTACATGCAGTGTTGAAGAGTGTATTAAGACTTACTGTGCTAAAATGGTGTCCCATTACAATATCCACCAGGTTGCTGGTCCATCCAGTTAACTGTGAAAAAGAATAAACCAATGATACCAAAGTAAACACTGATCACGGTTTCGCTAATTACACTATAAAGAGTAATGACCAGAAACACACAGAACAGACTGCATTTGCCAGTGGAAACATGATGTAACGGTTTGGTGGGTTGGAACGGGCATAAACACAGAGTTGGGAGTCTGGAACTGGGATTTATTAAGCATGAACATACAGACACTCAAGCACTGAACAAACCCGGTTCTCACACACATGAACCAAAAGTGGATCCAGAGTGACTGACACTCTGCTCTGTCTCACTGGGGTCTTAATACTACTGGACCAATGACCAGCGTTCTAATGAAGTGCCAGGTATGTCCAGTCAGGGCAGAGCATCTCAAACCGTGACGCATGAAGCCTGATCCACTGAAAAAGGCTTCGGTTAAACAATCCTGCTGAAGATCCAGTATCCTGGACCAGGCTAACACTCATGGTATTTCTGTCCTTTAACCATGAATAAAACCTAGTTATTGTAGACACTGAATTGTGAATGACAGATATTGTATAGACCAGACAATAGACAAAGACACACAAGGGTTGCTTTCTTACGATACATAATTTGTTTACCTTTGAGGCAGCCCAGTCCATCCAGCCTTTGGCACAGGGATCCACATTGATAAGAACTAGTCCCTCCACTAGAGCAGACTGATTCAGCTAAAAAAAAAAGAAAAAAAAAAAAAGAAATGAGAGTATTTCATATATTTGCTGCAATCTAATGCAATCCCCTGCTTGACAAGATAAAACACGGCTATGTTTTCTTGAATGGGAAAAAATTCAGTCATATAAAGGACATTATGTCTTTACCACAGGACAAAATAGAGGCGGACATCACTACTATGAAAGTGTCTGTGCTTTTGCGGCCCTATACTAAGCTCTCCTCAGTGAATTCACTGCAATTCCAAATGTACAGGTTTTAAGTTTTGTGATACTTCTTAAACATTATTTTACAATTTTATTTTATCTATAGTGTTATTTTTTTCTAGAATAATAATGAATATAGAAACAATCAAAGAATCTCTGACTGCCATATCAAACAAACACTAGTGTGTAAAATGAACCAAACACTTTCAAAAGCAAGTGTTTATTTCCCATAATGTTTATGTTTATCGATGTTAGTCAGGAAGAAAGTCAAACACAAACACGTTATTAAAAATGTAATAGAAAAGTGTTTCAAACTGAATGTGTGTTTTAATGAAGTGCATTCAAGGTATGTGCAAAAAATCACTAGGTCAACATGGTCTTTAATTTCCTGAACAACCCACTCATATGACTTCAGCATGCATTGAAGTCTTAAACACCTTCACCTATTTCACAGCATTGAAGCAGCGTCAGCAGCCCGTTTTTACAGAGCAGTTCACACATTTGGTTTTTAGCATGAATATGAACTGTGAGACAGACATGCATACGACCTACGTCAAAGCAAAATCGGCTGTGCAAAATGTCAGTGAGCAAGTTCTGAAATCATAGTGGATGAGCACATTCATGCAGAGAAAGAGACAAAGACAGATCATTAGAAAGAAAGACATCAAGAGACTGTGCTTCATCTGCACCATAATACTGGTATCGCATAGCTGCATTTAACCCATTCAACAAGACATGTGCAGATGCAGGAGGAGAGAAGGAAGGGTAGGAGAGTGGAAGAGAGACTAGTATTGATGTTGGCAGCATGTTGAAAGCAGGTGTGATGAACAGAAGGAGGGTTGACATTCTGTGTGTGCAAAAGACAAAATGGCAGTAGGGGCAAGAGTATTTGAGGTTGGTTCAAATGATTGTATCATGCTATGGGTGAGTGGGGAATGGGGGTAGGTGTTACTCTCAAGAAAGAGCATGTCAAGAGAGTTTTGGAGGGGAAAGAGTGTCAAAGTGATCTGGACATGTGCAGTGGAGAGACAGGGATTATATTGGGTGAAGGATGCTGAGGATGGTGGTGGCAGGCAAGAGAGAGAAGAGGAAGAACAAAGAGGAGGTTTATGGAATGGATGTGGTGAGAGAGGATTTGCAGGCAGCTGAAGTAAAATGCATAGGACTGGGAAAAAAATGGAGATGGATTATGCGCTGTGGTGACCCCTAACAGAAGCATCCGAAAGAAGAAGACCAAGTGAAGAAGTGGCCAGCCATGCCCCCGGTAATCGGGAGTTATTGGGGGTTGATATCTTGCTCAAATCAGATCAAATCTGGCACTCTTGGATTTTTTTTCCCCCCCAAAATGAGAAATCATTTTAAAATGTCTATACAACAGTCTATGCAAAGAGAGGAGCGAATGCAAGCTATTATCCTAGACTGGAGTCAGTCTTGAAATACTGGTTTAAAAAAACAACAAAAAAAAAAAAACCCTTAGAGAGGGGCAGGGACGCAGAGAGCTTTGAGCCTGCCTGCATTCTTCAGCTAATCTGAGTAAATCCTCTTTATTTCTAGAAAGGTTAATTATGTTCTGATGGAAACATGAGAGTTCAGCTGATCGGCATCTGAAATATTTAATTTAAGAATGTGTCTGTTGTGTCTACTTTGAGGCATCTGAGCACCTAACCCCCATCTTGATCACATTTATGTGAGACCGGGGAAAAGTGAAATGAACTGTGTTCGACCTCTATCAATGAATGCAAGTCTAACATAGTGTGTGTGTGTGTATGCATTTGTGCTCAAACTGAGATTAACCCATTAAGAGGTTTAGCAGTTTAGCCTTTATTACACACTGCGGAAAGTCTGCATGACTCCACAAGGATTCCAATAACCCCTAACCAGCCCAGTAACCTCAAATAACCCCCAGAATGTCCTAGTGTCCACTTTTAACCTCCCTTTACCTATGAGCTGCAAGCATTTGTCCTCACTCAATGGACATGACTACAAAATTTTAAGTGAGTTCACTTACTGCCAGTCTGGAGAGTATGTAAGCTCCTGCACCAACACCAATGCCAATCACGCTGTTGATCCTACAGAATATATAATACACACAAGGAATTTTTTTTACTTAAAGATAACTACCTAATTGGCAAATGCACATCTAGATTTTCTGTACACCAAGAAAATTCCGTTTTGGTCCTGGAGGGCTGGTGTCCAGCACAATCTGATGCTGTCCAAGTGAAACAGCTGTTTACACCACTAACTTTAATCAGGTCATTTATGAGACATTCATGTCTAATAGAAAGTACGAAAGAGCAGAAATCAACTGTTGAAGGCCAGGAAGACTTACTTAAGCTGAGTCAGGACTGATGGCAGCATCTCAGCCAGCTCATCCATCGTAGGATACTGATACCTGTGTGCGAGTGAGAGTGAGTGAGTCACACATACTGTAACTCAAGCGTGTGTATACTGAGCGGAAAAAAAAAAAAATCAAAGGACCACCTAAAGTAGAGTATAAGAGCATGCTAAGAACTGCTGGATAAACAGTATAAATAAAAGATTGGATTAGTTAAGTTTCACTTGCATGTCTAGAGGGCCAATACTGAACTTTGAGTGATTCAGCAGTCAGTACCTGAGGTTAGCGGTATCTAGGTATTCCCCAGTAATGTGCCCTATACCGTAACAAATATCATGAAAGCAAAAAGCTTTATTCATTTCCAGATTACATTATGGTAGATAAAAAAAAAAGTTAAATCTGAACAACAAAAGAAAAAACAGAACAAAATCTTTTATTTGAGGTACTTATTCGAGGACATATCCCTTAAACTTCACAACACAATGCTAGACTTAAAATAAAAAATAAAATGCTATGTCAGGCTGTTAATTGTAGATTACAGCTGAATTTATCCATCTGCGTTTTCCCAGACGCTACTTCCTCAGCTTGAGAACATTTCCTGACCGGTAGACTCCAGTCTGTGCATACTAGCAGAACCACCTCCTCTACCTTCATCCTCATGGTCTACTGCTGCAAACACATAAAAACATAGCCAGGCACAACTCCAATTCTATCATCAAGTGTGCTGACAACGCCACCACTGTAAGCCTTATGAACAGTGTAGAGAAGGAGTTCACTCGCTGACAGCAGGGCCGCATGACAACAACCTCTCTCTCAGTGTCAGCAAAACTAAGAAGCTGGTCAGTGACTTCTGCAGACAGGTTGTAGCACATGATTTAGATCAGCGAAGAGGTAGTCGAGAAGGTCAACACCTGCAGAATTCTGAGTGGTCTCTTTCACTGATGCCGAGCTAACATCTGGTCTGTGTGATGCATCTGATGCGCCAAGGGACCCTGGCAGCTCATTGGTACCTGGAAGCAACTTGGGTCTCCTCACTGATCCTGGAGTTTAAAACCAAACTAACTTTGTACTGTTAGTATACCCAAGGGGGTTGGGTAGCCGGTTGACCTTGGACCCTCAGAGGTTTTTTTTCTCCACATAGTGGAGTTTTTGGTTCCTCTCCTTCGTAGTTGTCCGGCTTTAACATCTATCACTGTAACCTGTTCCACCATCCACCACCATTGTAACGTGCCTTGGGGCAGCTGTGTTGTAAAAGGCGCTACATAAGAATAAATTGAATTGAATTGAATCGATGACCTCAGGTGGATAGAGCACAGTAACAATAACTAAGAAGGCCCACCAATGCCTTGACTAAGGTCATCTTAAATAAGTGCTGGGCTTTATGTCTCGGATGATCAATAACACATGGCAAACTCTTCCTTTAAAATAAAATCACATGCACACATGCTCACACCCCTGATATTACTGTTCTAGTCAATTCCTATCTAATCTGAACCATATGTTACTTTCTGTCCATTGTGCTAATGATGAGTGCTTACCCGTTGGGGAAAGGCGGTGCATTCTCCTGTTGTCCTGGAGCATCTACATGAACCACAGCAAAATGCTGTGTAATCTCCTGCATATCCTCAAAGTTAAACAGTGTGTTGAAGCATGACTTATCTGCAAAGTATGAAATGAACAGGCAAAACCAAACATCAACAAGCAAATGTGAAGAAAAACATTTACTTTATTTTATGAAAGGGTGTCCCAACTCATAATCAAATTATGAACCTTTTTCCAAAAGCAATACTGAAACCCCGCGCAATGACCAATATGACTACTGATCAGATTTTTCTCTTCTAATCTTGCTTAAACGACTTTAACATTGTACCCCAAAGAAAGAAATATATTTCCACAGCTAATAACAAGATACTTCAGGCTATATATGCTAATGTATTTGAATTCATGATTGAATTATATCAACTATCCATCAACTGAGCTGCTTATCCTAAATAAAAACAGTTTGTTGGAGCCTATCCCAGCGCTTAAAGGGCTGTGGGGGAAAAAGAAACTGGACAGGTTGCCAGTTCACTGAAGTCCCTCCAATATCCTTTCTAGTTTTTTTCTTCTTAAATCATTCCAATACTCAAAGGTAATATCAAGTCATATATGATGGCATCATAACTACCCTGAAATGTAACGCTCCTATTAAATTTCAAATAGAGCGCTCAAGTAGATTTACGGGCTGCTATATACGGAGTTTTAAATGTAAAAAAATTGCCATCAACTATTTTCTCTCCAATCAAATCTCTTGCCATTTCTCCAGCTGGTTTGCTGATTTATTTTAAGCTTGCATGTAGCAGTTTTGGTTTTTTTGATCGGCCTATTTCTGGAGTCATCAGGCCACCATCTTGCAGTGCACATCCAGTGGCCCACATCCAGCAAAAGTAGCATTCTCTCAATCTCTCCTTATTCAGCAAATAATCTACCTAACCTAGATGGCCAGATGCATTCTAAAACCAGGGCAGGATAATAATCTTACTAATAATAGAGTGTCTTAGAGGACCTTGTAAGATTCCCATCTTAATAACGTTCCCTGACTTCTATGGGATTTAAAAAAACAAAAAAAAACAGGTGGGCATGTGTCTTAACAGCATTATTGCCTAAACAAAGTTTCTCTATGAAGGTTCTACTTGAATGGGTGCAGGGCAAACCATTTAGAACATATCTGAAAAAGACTATTCTGTGCAAATGATATTCTCATTATAAGGGAAAACAGTGACAGGCTGTATGAGCAAATGCCCACAAACACTGAATCAAAAAAGTGAAAGTACTTCCCAAAGATTTGCAGCTAAAGAAGGTTGGATAAAGCAAGAATAAGAATATGCGTTTGGAATGTGATAAAACACTTTATTGGGAGAACTCACGGTTGAGGCCGATGTCATGGTAGGTGAGGATTACAGGTCGGTTGCCTTTGGGCGTTCCCCTCAAAGTGACATGAAGTACACCGTGGGGAGTCTCAATATCATGCTCCTGGAACCAAACAAACAGGATACATTTCAGCAAATGAGAAACTTTCTCAAAAGTGGAAAAAAATAAAATAAAAATTTCAAATGGTCATGAATGAAGTAAGTCTTGATTGAGCCAGAACATTGAGCAGACAACAAAAGAAGAGCTGAACAACTGCAACAGGCTTGGCCACTGACACCACCACAACAGGAAGCTCTCAGCCTTAAAAACATAAACAAAACCAGACTGTGTCCTAGATAAAGCCCAGTGACTTTCAGCCTTGATCTATAAACCTGGCGATGTCAAATCTAAACTCTAAAACTGATATGTCAGTGATTTTTAGGATCTAAGGAGAAGACAGTACCCAAATTTTATCCTTTACATGCATCTGTGCATTCATGGGTAGGTGTTTGGTTTTTATGCATAGCTGATGTTTGTAATCACAGAGTACCACAAAACCGCTTTAGAACACGTCAAGAGCTTTGCTTTGGTCAGTTCACTGGCTGCAATGGAAACCTCAGCTTCACTCATGGGGGGGGTGGAGCGCGCGAGACAGAAAGACAAACAGACAGTTAGATAGACAGTAACCACCATGGTTACTTAAAAACCACCTAACCATCAGTAAAAATGAAACAAACAAAAAAACATGTCTTGTCTAATTTACACTTTAAGAAATTGACAGTATCAATAACACTGGCAATATTTTTTGTCTAAACTCTTAAAAATGTAAGATATCTCTTTCAATTCAGTAGAAGTGAATTCACACTTCACACTCCCCGGGCGCTTTCAATAGCTGCCCACTGCTGCACGTGTGTGTATGGGTTAAATGCAGAGGTCCAATTTCGTTGTGGTTCATGTGTGCTGTGCCGTGACCTCGCAATGACAAGGGTTGTCACTTTCACTTTTCACTTTCAAGTGCAAAAATATTTCAAATATTGTCAGTTGCTCTAAAGCAGTCCCAAATACAAATCACACATAACTTTCTTCTGCTAAAAACAAACTAAAAAGATCTTTGCACCACTGTTCTAGTTTTTGTGAAACACAGCACAGCACCCAGTGAACCACAATGAAATTACCCCTCTGCATTTAACACCAACAAGTGCAGCAGGGGGCAGCTATTGAAACCGCCCGGGGAGCAGTGATGGGGACAGTGCCTTGCTCAAGGGTACCTCAGGGCAACCTACTGGTCTGGGATTCAAACTTATGACCTTCCAATCCTGGGACCAACTCCCTATCCCACTAGGCCACCGCTACCCCAACTAGTGAGAAAATACTAACAATAAGAAATCAATTAGCTTGCAGTGCAACTTATTGTTAACATAGCTCTCATATCTAAACCTGTTCAAACTAGTGAAAAAAGACTGCTGCAGGTTAAAGAGCTATAAAGTTACATACCTGTTTTTCTGACACCCTAAAGGTGTTCTTATGTATATTAGCTATTGCTTATTCCTTACAGCAACTCTTAAATCATGGGCAGGTTTAAGGTAGAACAATAAAAAAAAAAACAATTTTTTGAGTTACGAAGATTATGTCCTTCACAAATCTAATTTACAGAGAGGAAAATAAGTATTGACACATCAATACTTTTCTCAGTAAATATATTTCTAATGGGGTTATTACCAAAGTAATCAACACATACAAAACAAATACATCCATAATATAAGTTATGTAGTCGTAAAGCGGAATGACACAGGGAGTGAATTGAACACATGAAGAGAATGAGGTTCGGAAAGGCATGCAATCAGCTGAAATCTGTCAGTATTTCGAAAGCAATCCTGACCCCTATCATTGCAAATTAATATTAGCTGGTTTAGTCCTAATTGATGGCCTATAAATAGGTTTCTCATTACCAAGATATCACACAAGAAGCATCTCATGATGGGTAAAAGCAAAGAGCTCTCAAGACCTCTGCAACCATACTGATGCCATTGGTTAGAGATGTATTTCTAAGCATCTGAGGGTTCTAGTACACTGGGGCCAAATGTAAGTGGAAAGAGCATAATTTCTCCATAAAACCGGACACGACCAGGTGCTCCTCGCAAGATTTCTGAGAGAGGAGTTGAAAGAATAATCAGAAAAGTTGTCCAAGAGCCAAAAGCCAATCAGCCTTTGAGCGCTTCAAACAGACCTGGGACAAGCAGGTACAGTTGTTTCAAAGAAAACAACGAGTAATACATTCAACTGACACGGCCTCTATGTACTCTCCATGCAAGATTCCAGTACTGAAGATCAAGTGTGTTGAAGCGCAATTAAAGTTTACTGCACAACATTTGGACAAAGTAAGGAAATACTGGGGGAATGTAGTCTGGTCAAATGAGACCAAATTGAACTCTTTGGATGTAATTGCACACACCATGTTTTGGAGCAGAAATGGCACTGCACATCACCCCAAAATCACCTTACCAACAGTGAAGATTGGAGGTGGAATCATCATGATGTGAAGCTGTTTTTCAGCATATAGTATTGGCTGACGTCATATAATTGAAGGAAGGCTGTATGGAACCAACTTTCGTGATATGAATTTGCTGACATCTACCAGGAGGCATCTACTGGGGCAGCAGTGGCCTAGTTGCTAGTGACAAAGCCCTGGGACTGGAAGGTATTGAAATCCTAGACCAGTGGGTTGCCTTGGGGTACACCTGAGCAAGCTACCTTCCCCGTCACTGCTCCCGAGTGCTTGAAGTAGCTGCCCACTGCAGCACATGTGTGTATGGGTGAAATGCAGAGGAAGCATTTTGTTGTGTCTCACTGCACTGTGCTTTGTTTCACAATGACAATTAGTCACATTCCCTTCACTTTCACTTCAGGATGCTGAAGATGAAATAAGGATGGACATTCCAGCAAGACAATTATCCCAAACATACAGCCAAGGAAACTCAATTGGTTTCAGAGAAAGAAAATAAAGCTGCTAGAATGGCCCACTCAAAAACCCGACTTGAATAGACTTGACTTGAATCCAATTACAAATCTATGGAAAGAACTGAAGGTCGG
Source organism: Hepsetus odoe (assembly GCA_017165825.1). Taxonomy (NCBI): domain Eukaryota; kingdom Metazoa; phylum Chordata; class Actinopteri; order Characiformes; family Hepsetidae; genus Hepsetus; species Hepsetus odoe. The sequence continues at coordinate 11,926,418 of CM029385.1, read as the reverse complement.
AGTTCATAGAAGAGCCCTCTGAACCTTCAAGATTTAAAGTTTGTGTGGAAGAATGGTCCAAAAAAAATCACACCTGAGCAATGCATGCGACTAGTTTCTCCATATAGGAGGCACCTAAAAGCTGTCATTACCAACAAAGGCTTTTCTGCTAAGTATTAAATACATTTCAGTAAGCGTGTTCAATACTCATTCCCTGTCGTTACTACAAGTAACTTCATTTATGGAATTTGTTTTGATTTCTTTATGTGTTGATTACTTGTGTTAAAAATATATTTACTGAGAAAAGCGCTGATGTGTTCAATACTTATTTTCTCCGCTGTATCTTATCTAAGCAGAGACACTTTGAAGTAGATTTGAACCAAATGCAAAGTGATACACTTCAAATCTGTTTTACAGTCAGTTCATTTCACTAGACCAAGAATGTTGTCTCATGATATAAAGTGTTTCCCTGCATACATCAGATACCACTCAAGGCTAAACTAGGATGAGTTTTCCACTTCAGATCCAGAGACAGTGAGTCTGACTCTGGAACAGATCTGAAAAGACACTTAACTGGGCCAATTAATCAACTAAATAAATACTGGGAGATGCTTCTTATTCTGTGACATCCAATGACAGCTGTTGACAAAAAACCCCATTTAAGCAAGCTAAAAAATGAAATATCAATTCTGCAGTAACACCTTCTACCAACAACACTCTGTTCAGCGTGCACCTGCAAACCCTACAGCTCGGAGAAGGTACGGGAGTTAAAAATAGATGAGACAGCTGGAGGGAATGGTTGTGTGTGGCCACAAACACTGTGTGCACCTATTCATATCATTGTGCGTTGGATCGCTGTCTGATCTTTAGATGAATTCTCCATAATGTCAACAGTCTGTCTCCCTGCAGCAGATGTTTACCAATGTATACTGGTACAGTAGATTTTTTTGCTTTTTTTGAAGCAAACTGAATCAACAGCTCACATTAGGATCATATTTGCTAAGCTTCCTTCAATATAGTTATAGGGCTTGATGAGAATTTGATGAGAAATAAAATTAAAAATGATTAATTACAGATGATGGGTGAAATTGTGTTCCGCAGTGGGAGGAGTGGGAGAAGCTATTTCCTGGACCCGGTTTAACAATACATCCGATGGAAGATGATTTCTAATATAGATTCTTTTTATATAAAAAAGGGAGAATGGCTTCATTAGTAAAGGCACACAGGTTACCCCTGGGTCAATAAGTGATACCAAACATTTTAACACAGAGTGATGATATTATGCAATATCATATTATGTCTCCCTCACTGGTTCCGTCTCTCTTCCTTACAGTTCTGCCTTTTTCTGGACCATTTCCATTTCAGACAAAACTCCAATAATTATTAGTTCAAAGTTGTATTCTATAGAAACTCATTTCACACCTCTTAATTATCAGTCACACCAACAGGAAATTATAAAAAGCAGTTTCTTGAAAGTGAAAGTGACTATTCTTGTCATTGTGAGTACACAGCACAGCATACAGTGAACCACAACAAAATTACACCTCTGCATTTTGCCCATTCACACAAACATGTGCAGCAGGGGGCAGCTATTGAAAGTGCCCAGGGAGTAGTGACAGGGACGGTACTTTACTCAAGGGTACCTCAGGGCAATCTACTGGTCTGGTTCGACTTTTATGCACAGTTTGAAGTGTAAAGCGACATGATTATTCCACCTCCCAATGATCAGGCACTCAGCCTGACCATGGTTGAGATGAGCACATCTCAGCTGAGAATCAGCCCACGCAAACCACTGGACCAGACAACATACCTGCCGTGTGCTCTGAGAATGAGCAGAACTGACGGATGTTCTCACAGACTTCAGTTCAGCATTCAACATGATAAACCCCCTGCATCTGAGTGGGAAACTGAGACTGCTGAGCCTGAATATCTCCCTCTGTAACTGGATCCTGGACTTGACTGGTAGATCCAAGTCAGTCAGGACTGGGAGCAGTACCATCATGCTGAGCACATGACTCTGCTGTTCACAGAGATGACCCACAACTGTGCTATGCACAGCTCAATTGCACCATCGAATGTAGCTTGATAAGAAAGATGATACAACTGTGGTGGGTCTGAATAGTGGTGATGATGGGGCAGTGTAAAGAGAGGAGCTACAACAACTTTGGCTCAGAACCAACAACCTGTCTCTTAATACTGACAAAAACTACAGAACTGGTTGCTGACTTCAGAAGACAACATCATGACTACGCTCCACTGAGCATAAAAAGCTACCTGTGGAGAGGATCCAGAGCACGAAGTTCATTGGTGTTTCAATTACAGAAACTTATTTGGACCCTCACCGCCAGCTCCATCATCAAGAAAGCCCAGCAGCATCTCTACTTCCTATGGAGGCTGAGGAGAGCCCATCTTCATCCACCAGTCCTCATCATGTTCTGCAGAGGGAACATCAGGAGGTGCCTGAGCAGCCACATCAAGGCCTGGCACAGGAACTGCACCATCTCCAACCACAAGTCTTACAATGGGTGGTGAGGAAAAGATCACTGGGGTCTCTCTGCCTTCTGTTCAGGACATTTTTAACCACTTGCTGTATCTGCAAAGCAACTAGCATTGTGTATGACCCCACCAACCCCTGCCATCCAGGAAAAGGTACAGTAGTATACAAGCCTCCACTATCAGGATGGGAAAAAGCTTCATCCCCCAGGTCATCAGATTCTTGAAGCAGAACTGACTCGCACATCCCCATGCACCACCCATACATCTATATTTATCTACGTCAACTTGCTTGTTTGCACATTTATCTATTATTAACTAAGCCTTTGCACTCTGGACTTTATTAAGGAGTCTAACGGGAGAATGATATTAAGGATGGAGCTGGCAGGCAAGAGGAAAAGTGGATGGCCAAAGAAAAGGCTTTTGGATGTGGAGAGAGAGGCCATGCAGGTGGTTGGTTTGAAGGAGGAAGATGCAGGAGGAGATGAAGGAGGAAGTCACGCTGTGCCGCCTCCCAACAGGAGCAGCCGAAAGTAGAAGACGACAAACAGAAAATCATTAAAAAATGACAAAGATATATACTTTAAACGCTACCTGAAAAGATAACACAAAATTTCAGTTCGGCAAAGAATAGTGGAATAAATGCAAAGTTTGCCAACAGTCAAGTTCATATATAATTTGGGCTCCAACTGAAGAAACAACAAAACCACTAAACCTGACATTAATTGTTACAAGACGTGCCCAGAAAACAGATTACTGCAAGGGGGGAGAATAATATATAAACAACTCAAGATTAGCGTACAGAACTGGATGATTTAAGTGGGATTAGCCTTCAGCAAAGGCTTTTGCCAGAAAGAAAAAGAAGTCTGGAAAAGGTGAGAGCACATGCTGTTTTGTTTTGGAAACAAAATCTGGAAGTGCTACATAATATAAAGATGTGGAGGAGTTGCTATAAAATGTTTGTTTTTAAAATCAGTGCAACTTCCATTATAAATATTACAAGGATATGGATATGATTTGGATTTAAAAAGTCAGAAGTCAAGCAGAGGATAATAATATGCAAATTATGTTTGCTGATCTTTGTTGCAAAGAGTGGTAAACCATGGAAACTTCTCCATCCATTTTCTGCTGCTTGTCCCAAACGGGGTCACGGGGGAGTGCTGGTGTCCAACCCAGCGCACACAGGGCGAGGACGGGGGACACACCCTGGACAGGTCGCCAGCCCATCGCAGGGAGGAGCGGGACGGGGATGGCACCTTGCTCAAGGGTACCTCAGGGCAACCCACTGGGAAGGGGTTCAAACCCCCGATCCTCTGATCATGTGGCCGACGCCCTAACCACTAGGCCACCACTGCCCACTTCTCCATCATTTTAAATCATATGAAGCTGAAATGTCATTTTCAAATGGGGGACAAAAAGAAATCAGAGAACTGATCAAAGCACTGGGGAACAAAACAACAACAACAACAACAAAAAACATACTTGGCCACTCCAAAATGCCAAAACTGAGGCAAAATCCATGAGCAAGTAGAGAAAAATGATACAGCTTGACCATACATCACTGTCCAGTGATTCATTTTACTAATTGTCCACTTCATCTGCCATGAGTGGGGGTTGTGCAGCAACCGGTTACAGACTTCATATTTCCTTGATGACCATGCTGTACCAAGAGTGGAAAGCTTGCTTAGGAAGTCAACTTTATTTATATAGTGCTTTTTACAACTGTTGTCACAAAGCAGCTTTACAGAAACCGAGCCCCACTTGGGTAAGCCGAGGACGACAGAGGCAAGGGAAAACTCCCAACAAACCAAGACTCAAAAGGGGAACCCATCCTCCTCTGGTCGACACCGGAAATAAAGAAGGAAGTAACTTGACATTCCTGCTTTTTGCTTTTTTCCTGTTCCTTTTGAGGGGCTTTTGCACTGGTGGCCACACCACCAAAGACCTGCTCTGAGGTCAAAGAGAGTTAACAGGCTTGTATTTTTCTAGCAAAAATTGCAAAGTAGCTACTATAAGCAACAAGACAGCATAAAAAACCAGCACAAACAGTAACAGGTCAATTAAAGATGGTGCAAAGAAAAGGTATGTGTCCCTGATTTACACTGTTTGAAAACGTTTCTCTCACTTTTATTTTATGAAAAAGTTTTAGTTTTTTCTATTCAGTATTGAAATTTTGAACAATATTGAAATACAGACCAGAAGGTTGCCCTGAGGTACCCTTGAGTAATGTACCGTCCCGATACCGACTGATGTCAAGCAGCTGCCATGATCTCATGAGAAACTTTTGACCACACCTCCCGGCACTAGTATGTGCTGTCAACCTGCTATGAGTCAAAATAAACACTTTTTAACAAGGCACTGCTTTTCAGATTGGTGTCTATTAATTTTCCTGCTGAGATGCAGCAGATCATTAAAGTGGAAGCTGTGAGCAAAAGGTCACATGACTGAAACAGATGAGAGGCTTCCTAACTTCAGGAGCAGAGCATTATAGCATTGTTTATTGCAGTCACTCAACTGGCATCGTTCAAACTAAACACATACCAAACCACAGATTAAACTCAAGTCGCGGTTGTGCAAATAGAGCCGTTAAACAAACATCTTGTTGTGCTTTATAGGCTCCATATTACATCGTTATATACTTACTGCTGTATGAAGCCTCTACATCGAAAGGACATTCATAACATATTTTCCTGTAGACACTTTGGAACACACTCAGAGGAGCTGATTAAGGGGTGCCAGATATCAGCAAATATCCCCATAATTCACATTAATTAAAGCCAAAACAGGTGATGTTTTTTTTGATTATGTGAATCAACACCATGAGAAACTGTTCAGCAATGATCACATTGATTCCGAAACGAAGAGGGGTGCAGTAAATGTAGAAATAAAAGAAAGAAACATGTTTGTATTTAATTATGATGCTTTTACTTTGCTAGCCCTCTGCTTTCATATTGCAATAGCAAAACATGTTGGTGGGCAATATAAAAATGACTGCTATCAAGATGCATTTTTTAAAACAGTATATCATAAAATACTGTGAAAAGAACATGGTTGGCGTGAAAAAAGAGTTGCAAGGAGAAGTGAAACAGATTTTAAAAAGATTTACATTTTAAATCCTATGAGAAAAGGTAAGGTGTGGGCTGATATAAATGCATTTAATGCCTATTTGTGTAAGGACAGGGCTCGTTCTCAAAAAGATGTTAGGAACACAAAGACTTTGGTCAACCTGAAATGCCAAATCCATGAGCAAGTAGAGAACTTGACCACAAGTCAGTGGTAGCTGCACACAGTTTCAAAGTGTACTTTCATCTCTCTCAGAGTACAGAGTATGGCAACAAAGCTGAGCGTGAAGAGTGTCACACAGTATATATTATGCTCTTGCTGAAGTTTGAACCTTTGGACCTGCCAAGATTGTAATGCATCATTGGTAAACAGACATGTAGGTGACAGGAAAGGCCACTTGCTATGAACAGCAACCAACACTAAATACAACTAGCCTATCAACAAAACCAAAACAAAGGCTTTTAAATGCTCGTCTCACCACTGATATCTTGACCAAAAACAATAATCATACTGTAAGAAACAGAGCAAAAGAAGTTGAAAGTGCCTAGCACTTCACAGTTTCATGTTTTGGTCTGGATCATGGTTCAGTCTGGGGGAAAAAAAGAAAAGAGCTTTTAATTAAAATATTAGATATTATACAAAAATGTGTAAGGAAATATACTACCACTACTACTTAGATTAATTACTACAATTATCCTTGCTATTACTATCGTTAGATCTTTAATGTAAAATGAGCAACACATGAACCAGAAGGAGTTAGAAAAGAGAGGTACATGAAATCCTTTCTAAAAACTCATTTGCATAAATGTCTTCACAAAGTTTTTCACTACATTTTCTCTAATTTAGCCAATTTTCTGAGCACATAACAAACCCGTTTACCTTGGACTCACATGTAAAATTCAAACCGGGAGTATCCTTCATAGCGAAAAAACCTGGCCTTCACATCACATGCATCATGAAAAGAGCTGTCGAATGTTGAAACATAACTTCACTACAACGAAGAGACCAGTTCAGTTACCAAGACAACACAACAGCCACTATATATGATATTTACTAAAAAGATTATAGAAATGTAAGAATATGACCTGCAGCATATCATATTTGGTTCACCATTTTCCTTTCCATTTTACTAGCCACTTAATAACAACAGGAATATTACATTTAAATTCATAAAACAAACTTCAATAACTACTGTCTGAAACTTTGTGCCTCCAAAATGGTAACTTTTCAGAAATAAAACTTTTTTTAAACTGATGCATTATGAAATTTGTACATGGCAGCTATGGAGTTTTGAATTAAAACAAAGAAAAACTAAAATCAGAGCACCCTGGCCTAGAGATGGCATGGTATCAGTTAAACCAATAGCTCCATCTATCAATAAGCAGGCTGGATTTATATCAGGACTGGACCAGATTCACTATCTTTTCCAAAATATAGTCCAGAATCTTCTGCTGATGCATCTCAATCCTGATACCCATTAACTTTGTTATCTCTACTCAAAAACCCACACACTGTCCAGTATAGCAGATACTTAAACAGACTAGCAAAGGAGGTTATAAAAAAAAAAAGAGAGAAAAATATTAAGTGTAAATAAAAAAAAATCAACTATATTTTTCTTATTTCCATAAAATGGACACGCCCAAGCTCCATAGGCCTTGCCTGGAACCACCCAACCCTGCTGGCCATATACTGTGCACTCACAACGCCCTCCAGCTTAATCCCATTCACACCCAACCCCCCCCAAAAAAAAAAAAAACCACACACACACACACACACCAAATCAAGGTTTACCCTTTGGGACACAGCAGGCTAGCTGGCACACACACAAAGAAACAGACTCGCCTTCAGTATTGCCATGACAGCAAAGCACTGACAGTTGACGGTCAGCACTGAAGAAAATTGTTTCTAAACAAAAAATCTAACACAGCCTCACGTAAACAAACAGGCAAGAGCATGACGTGTGACGTGCCCATAACTGACGCCCCATCTGTCTCACACAATCATATTACAAACTGCATGGGACACATTATGTAGTTAGGCTGAGCTAGTGTGGGGTTTTTGAGAAGAGAATCAACAGGCTGTTGAAAAAGACCACCACACACACACACACACACACACACACACACACACACTCTCCTTGTTTAATGTCGCTGACTGCGCAGATGCATACACACTTTTTCCACTTACCACACCGATCACGGCACAAGCAATCTGTTGAAGGTCCAGCACTGTTGTCATTTTTTAATCCACAAGAAAAAAGGGAGAAAGAGTGAGGATGTTTTCCCCTTGTTTTCTCTGTCACAAGGGGTGGTGGCAGTGGAGGAGGGCGGCTGGTGAATGACAGAAGCGAAAAAACAAACATAAAAAGAATCCTAAGATGCAGACTGCTCTGGGAAAATGGAACGTGAGCAGCGAGAGAACGAGAAGGTGTTTATAATCAGCAGCTGGTCCAGCGAAAGAGAGAGAAAAGGGCTCGGAGGGAAAACTGGCAGTGTGAATGAGGCAGAGAGAGAGAGAGAGAGAGAGAGAGAGGGAGACAGTGTGAGAGTGAGAGAGAGCGCGAGAGAGAGTGTACTTAGGCTGCTCTAATTAGATTTAGAGGGTCAGGTGAAATTGTGAGGGGTTTGAGGGAGCAATGAATAAGAGCGTGTGTGTGTGTGTGTGTGTGTGTGTGTAAGTCTATGTGGATTAGTCAGGATTCTGACTTATTAGACATCAGATCTATATATGAATAAACCCACCACAGGGGCGGAGCGCTGATCAGACACACTCAGATATGCCAGTTGCTAGTAAGTGTTGCCATAGAGACGGACATTAACGCTGTAGTTCCAAACCAAAACAAAAGACTGGAGTTCATATGAGCGCCATATGGCCACACATTTAATACTCTGCAGAAACTGTTCACACAGAAAGCAACATTTTTCTTTAATGATCATCATTTTAAGAGTCTTGCGTCTGAGCTGCGATGCACTAGTAGCAGTGCTCCGCTCCTTCAGCGAGGCAACCTTGGATTTAGCTTATGCAGCCTTTGCAGGCTTGATGGAAGGATTACCTGCAGATTCGAGCATAAGGCAACAGCATGGCTGCCTCTAACCAGCTCTCAGCCCATGTGTGCGTGCACATGCACACGTCTTGGCAACATAACAAAAATAACCCGGACTGAGTATTCAAGAATATTTTTAGTAAACAAGTACTGATCTCAGAACATCATTTCTGATGTTATTTGTAAGAGATTAACAAGAGAATGCTGATGTCAATTATTAGGGCAACACAGAGTAAGAAAGATTAAGAAAGCAGAAAGAACAAGAGCCATCAGGAGACCGAGATTAACTCGATGTGGTGCCTAACCCTAGCCTGTGCTACAGCCTCCATCTAACCATACCTCAACAAAAAAAAAAAAAAAAAAAAAAAAAAAAAAAAAGAAAAAAGTGACGACCCTTGTCATTGCGAGGTCACGGCACAGCAGACAGTGAACCACAACGAAATTGGACCTCTGCATTTAACCCATGCACACTCAAACCCGTGCAGCAGTGGGCAGCTATTGAAAGCGCCCGGGGAGCAGTGATGGGGAAGGTACCTTGCTCAAGGGTACCTCAGGGCAACCTATTGGGAAGGGGTTCGAACCCCCGATCCTCCGATCCTGCGGCTAACGCCTTAACCACTAGGCCACCGCTGCCCCGAGATCCTGAGACTGGAATTTAACCTGCTGGATTTTATTCTGTTTCTTTGGACAAACACACAAACAAATGAGGGTTCGACTGATATATAGGTGTTAATGAACACTTGCCTGTGTGATCAATATGGGCAAAAATCAAACCCATGGAAATCAAACCATGTGTTATAATGTATAATTTGTCTCAACTAAATAATGTTTCGAGTTTAGTTCATTGAAATTAGCAACAGTTAGATCCTGAAAAAAGTGCATGCAATGCATCATCAAGAGTGCACACTATGAATTATGATATTTAATAAAAGTGAAATGAAAGTGACTACTAGTCATAATGAAACACAGCACAGCACACAGTGAAACTCCAAGAAATACAGCCTCTGCTTTTCACCTCGACACAACTTGCAGCTCCCCCTGCTTTAAAGCTCCCAGGGAGCAGTGAAAGGGATGGTACCTTGCTCAAGGATATCTCAGGGCAACCTACTGGTCTGGGATTCAAACTCAAGACCTTCCAATCCTGGGGCCAACTCCCTAACCACTAGGCTGCCGCTGCACCCAAGTGCAAAGATTAAGCCCTCACTCTTCATTCATATTTTGTCCAGTTATTTGAAAAAAAATCATCAGATTGGGGACAGCTACACATATGTCTTCACAGGAACATCTGAAAACAACACAGCCTCTTGGTTTATAAAAAAAAAATTGTCCTTAGTCTGTACTATCTGTATCAGTAATGACTTCGGCTAAGAGACAGAGCATCACAACAGAATGAGACAAAGGTGAGCAGAGCCACATAGACACACACACGATCACTTCTAGAAAGGTACCATCAGCGAGAACTTTCGTGACATCAGATACTGTTGTTGAATGTTTTCTTCTCGATGAAGAGAATTATTCCTAAAAGTACTGGGTGGAGCACGCATTTGATTAGCAGTCCTTTTCTACAAGCTGTGTGCGCTGTAGGCTGAGCAGGCAGTTGTACTCTGGGGTTAATGACATCCTGAAAAAAAAAAAAAAACTGACCTGATTTTGCAGCTTAATTTGCACATATGGATCATATCAGCTGGGAATGGGAATGGCATTTTTCAAAGCATTAATGGTGTTTACAAACTACTTCTATCAGAAAAATGTTTTAAAACTAGAAACATTCGACGTTCTATCATAAAAGCGCTTTAAAGGAATTCTTAATGCTTTTCAAATCAGTGCCAGTGTGGTGCATCTGTAGTACAGCTGTTTACCAGACAATCAAACAGCTTTCCCTGTACTTTCAGGAGGAAAAAAAACACACTCATAACAGAACAATCAGGCCTGTGCAGAAGCATATTATTAGAGTAAATAGAAAAAAGAGATTTAAATTAACAGCCTTTCTTTTCTGTAAACAGGCTTTTCTTTCTGTTTTATTTTTGGCTAAGGAGGAGGACGGACAGGATTAGAAATGAGTAAATTAGAGGGACGGCTCAGGTTAGACGTTTTATAGACAAAGTTAGAGAAGCAAGGTTGCGTTGGTTTGGGCATGTCCAGAGGAGAGATGAGGATTATATCGGGAGGAGGATGTAGAAGATGGAGCTGCCAGGAAAGAGGAGAAGAGGAAGACCAAAGAGGAGGTTTATGGACGTGGTGAGAGAGGACATGCAGGTGGTTGGGTTTGAGGCAGGAAGATGCAGAGGGCTAGAAGAAATGGAGACGGTTGATCCGCTTTGGCCTAAAAAGGGGAGCAGCCGAAAGAAAAAAAAGAAGAAAAGAAGTTAACATGTGTTGCATGTGTTGCAGTTCTTATCTTTGGGTGTTGAAATGGGAAGATGCCTTTTTATTATTATTCAGTAGATGCTCAATTTTGACTGTTTCCACACAGTTTAAGAGAAAGAAATAGAATTCTTATGCAGCAGCTAAAATCAAGATGGCACAATAGCTCCAAAAAAGTCAGTGATAAGATCAGAAGTTCCTTCATAAGCATTTTGCATTGCACGTCTCCTTGTTACAACTGCTGAAAACAGAAACTAACAAGAGAATTAAGCTTGGAGAGGAAAAAAAAAAAGAAGAAAAATAAAGGCCTTATCTTGCCAGGGTATGGTACATTTCTTACATCAAAACATGGTCTAAAGAGCATACGGACTCAATGGAGATTCCTCGTGGTGGCAATCATTCAAACTTCAAGGATACTCATTACACGGCAGCAAGTTGTGTGATGCTAACAGTACAGGGACACTTTATTTTCTCACTTGCAATTAAATTAAAGTCTTAAACAAGTCTTGTTTGTAAGCCCCTCTGTGTGTATACCCCACCTCTGTGTGCACGACTGATTCTGTGAGACCATGTGTGTGTGTGTGTGTGTGTGTGTGTGTGTGTGTGTGTGTGTGTGTGTGTGTGTGTGTGTGCACAGACAGTATGCTATCAAACCAAGGCTGTTTGGAAACAATGGCTATAATATGTGGACAGTAAAGCGACTGACCAATCTGAAATCAGTGTAGTGTGTCCTAATCTCAATTAGCACTTGTGTCCATAACAACCCACACAAATGCATTCATGTCAATAACAAAGAACAAAGACAAATGAACTTTCATTGTGAAAACGCAGTAACGAATTACTATTGCAGTCAATACTTGCAGGGTTGGCTTAGTGTTTAGGGATTAGGCCCCAGGATCAGGAAGTCATGGGATTGAATCCTGGACCAGTAGGTTGCCATGAGTTACCCTTCAGCAAGGTATGGTCTTTGTCACTCCCGGGCGCTGGATGCATGGCTGCCCCATGCTGCATGTGGTGTGTGGGTAAATGCAGAGAAGGAATTTCATTGCGGTTCAATGTGTGCTGTGCTGTGTGCTCATAATGAAAAGTTATCACTTTCACTTCACTTTAAGTTAAGACTATGCTTTCGTAACAGTCTGACCTCATGAGAAATTTAAGTCTTCACGCAAAGGGAGGCATAGACTTATCAGAGTGGGAACAACATAAGTGTGAACAAAGAACTCAAAGTTGGAAAGTGATTTTGAAAAATAAATAGAAGGATGAATATTGATCAAAGATGACGTTTAGCCAAAAGTCATCCCCCAAAAAGTCTATACTCTGGTCCCACAGAAGTAATGTAAACACTTGTAAGCATGGGGGGAAAGAAAGCTGTGATAATTAAGGTTGTGTGTCCTTGAAGCAGATACATTTTCATGCGTTTACACCTTGAAAACCTCTCAGCCCTGATTTGAATATGTACACACACACACACACACACACACACACACACACACACACACACACACACACACGAGTTATGATCTGTATGTTTGAGACAAGGCACGTGCGTTATTTCATTATTTCATATGAACAAAAGTGTTCATGTGTGTGTAACATCTGACTGTCACTGTGGGTTGCTAAGAAATTTGACAGTTAGCACATTAAAAACCTGGGTGTGAAGAAAGCCTGTATATGCTGTAACCGTTTTGGGTTAAAGTCCTTGTTCACAAAAAGTAGAAAATGTCCCAGTTAAAGAAGGGGGTCCCAACTTACACATGGATAAACCACTGACATTTAAGAGAGCATACCTGCCTGGCATATTCTAAGTTTCCCAGGTTGCACCTGGCCCTGGGAAGAAAAAGAGTGGGCGAAAGAAATAAGGGCTTCCCTAGCTTTAAGACAAGTGAGAAGACCCCTTAAACAACAAGCAAGTCATGTGTGTACGCCCCCACTTTGGAACATACCCCACCGCTGCCTGCAGGACTGATAATGTACGCTTCTGTGAGAGTCCCTGTGTGTGTGTGCGTCGCCACATCAAGCAGCAGGTGTATCCTGTCTGAGAAGCAGTTGAGGATGCTCAAAATCTGCTAAAAAAGGCAAAGCAGCACAAGAAAGATGAGCATTTTGTTCTCACAGACTTCAAAATGCCTTATAAGTCTCAGGTAAAATACGGTGCTTAAAAAAATGTTTAGTACTTCTTTTCACCAATAGAGTGCAGCAAAGAACAGTCATTAAATCTCTCAGTAGCTGCAGCTTTATTTTAATCTTCACTGAGAAAATGCTGTTCTGTACATTATGTTTAATAAACTTCATGTCCACAACCATTCTGGCCCCTAGCTCTTCGCTGGAGGAGACCTGATGCCTGGGCTTATAAATAACTTTTGCTAACTCAGCCAACCTTGTGGTCCGCATACTTTGACTGCAGAGAGAGAGGGAGGGAGAGAGGAGAGAAAAAAGGGAGATGCGAGCGGGTGAAGAAACTTTGCATTGAATTTAAAGAACCACCCTTTAAAATATGTTCTAAAAATAACCTTTCAATTGGAAATCTAATGCACACTCACATATATTATACAAAAATAGTTCCTATCTGGTATCACTCAAACTCTGGCAGCTTTTTTGAAGGCTGCTTGTGGCTACTGTAGACCATGGGACCTATTCTGGTACTGGGATGAAGAGTAGGAATTTGTAGAAAAGGGGAGAAGAAGGAAAGTCAGAAACAGAACCTACAAAAGGTGAAAAGAGGCTGTGCAGAAGGGAAGTGATGGTGGTGTGTGGTGATATTAAGATTTCTCCTGAAATGACTGAAACCTCATGTGCAACATTGAAACGATATGCTTTTATATAAACACATTATTTCAAACCTCTTTCATAGCTTGCTTTGGTTAAGCCATTCAGTCGTCCTTGCAGTGCTAGCACTCCCACGGTTAAGGTCAAAAGCCTGTGGCACGCTGCCAACTCCGTAGCTGTGTGGGGCATGTAAAGACAGCTAAAAAGGATACCTTTATACATCGGAGTGTGCGATTTCCCCTTAAGGCAGAAGAGAAACTACAAAGTAGTAAGAAGACTACAAAGGTTCAGTCTTTTGCCACAGTGAGAGCAAAGCCCGTTTTTCTGCACCAGATAGCTCAATCCTGAGAATAAACCTGCTGACAGACCACCGTCAAAACTCAACACGAGTCTACTAAGACATGGGGCGGTCATGATTACTCACTTACTCAAAGGCGGAAGGCCTGCCTCCAGTGACCGCTGTAGTCACTAAGTGCAAGGTTTCATGGATCTAAATAAGAATGAGATGGAAAAAAAAAATCTTTGGTAGAGAACCTGGGTTCTGCAATCAGCAATACACTTGTTAGCTAATAGTGCATCAGTATTAAAAGGACGAGTGTCAAAACTTTGTCAGTACATAACTTTCTGCTGCTGTGAGGCAGCGGTAGCCTAGTGTTTTGGGATGAGGCCCAAGGATTGGAAGGTCGTGGGTTAGAATCCCAGACCAGTAGGTTGTCCTGAGGTACCCTGGAGCAAGGTACTGTCCCCTTCACTGCTCGCTGCACACTATAAATGGTTTTTAAGGGTCAAAAGCATTGCATTGTTTTTCACTGTGTGCTGGGCAGTGTTTCACAATGAAAAACAGTCACTTTCTCTTCACTTCATATCAAAATGACAGCAAGCCAGCTCATGAGACCATTATGATGCTACTGTCGCTAAGCAACAGGAAGAAGCAGCACCCTGGGAAAAAAAGCAGTGTGAACCCCCAAGAAAAAAGGCTGGTCGGTGAAACACTAAAGTGCACTTTAAAGCTCAACGTGAGAAAAAAAAAAAAACAAGTAACAGTCAACCACTTTTTCCCCATTTCATAATAAAGCAACTGACATGGAGGTCTAGACACTCTGTATTTCTGTAATGTCTGAGTCACTTCAAGTGGTCTTTTGGTCTGATTTTGAGGAATATTTTGTTTCAACATATGCTTCTACACAGATGGATGGCAAAGATCTGTAGACTCAGTATTTCAGCACTGTTGTGAATCAGATAGAAGTCTGACATTGTTGTTTCCTGTAGTTCATGAGAACTAAATCAAATCAGATAAACGAAGCAAATCATGCAGGAGGATGGGTAAAGGCTTAAGTCTTAAAATTCTTAATCTGAAAGGCTAAAAAAGAAAGCTCTAAAGAACTAGAACAGCAACACTCAGTCAAGTAAGAAGCATGCAAAATGGCACAAGACAGAGCAATATGGGTAGGAAAACCAAAATTTATGTGCAAAATAGAAACCTGTTTCAATCCAAAAAAAAAAAAAAAGTCGCGTTCCTGTACAAGCTCAGAAATGATTGCTGCAAGCTGTGTTGTTTATCCTAGAGAGTGTCTTCATGCTGCCCCCTTCTGGACGAGATCAACAGGGTTTGAGTAGTTAAAACCTATTTGTACTGCTAAAACAGATAAGCTAACACTGTAGCCAGATCACTGAGGTTACCATAGCAACATGCTATTTTTTGTTTAATAACATCACAGGTGAAAGGCACTGAAAAGGCAATGCGGGAGGCAGTAAAGCAGAGAGTAGACTCTATGCAACATCCCTGTGCTGTAGCTATAAAGCCAATAACTGAATAATTAAATCCATTAAACTACTGATTAATATTTGTCTGTGTTACTTGAACTCATTGCAGAAACTGTGTTGCAAATTGTTGTTCTCTTAAAATGTCCCTCCTGTTACTTGTTGCTGTAGTAAAGGATCACTGCAGGTCTTATTCTACTGTAACAGCTCTGCGTTGGCAATTTTCTTTCTTTTTTTTTTTTTTTTTATTCCTTCCCCAGCCTAGAGAGTAAAATAAAAGGAAGAAAAAAGGAAGGAAAAAAGCCTCTAGGAATGAGCAAAGAACTAATCAGTTTTTAAATTACTGGGTTAATTTCCGTTGTCCTCTCCCCTCTCAGCTTCTGTCCTCTGAATGCGGAGCTCAACAACCAATGACATCACAGCTATAAATTCTCAGAACAGCACTAAAATCTATTATAGCGGCAGACGTCACCTCCAGTGCGAGTGTGTGTGAGTGCGTGCGAGTGTGTGAAAGAGGCGGCTCCCTGTTGTCGAGCCGTGGCCTCTAGAGAGGTCGCTTCATTGAGCCAGGTCGCTCCATTAGATGTGCCTGCTGCCCGAAGCTATTTTTAACACAGCACCTTTGGCAGCGTGCTGCATCTTCAACTAGAACACAGCAAACCAAACTCACATCCGGTCTTACATATATACAGTACTGTGCAAAAGTTTAAGGCAGGTGTGAAAAAATGCTGTAAACAAAGAATGCTTTCAAAAATGGAAGTGTTAATCATTTATTTTCATCAATCAACAAAATGCAGTGAATGAACAAAAGAGAAATCTAAATCAAATCAATATTTGGTGTGAACACCCTTTGCCTTCAAAAGAGCATCAGTTCTTCTAGGTACACTTGCACACAGTTTTTGAAGGAACTCGGCTGGTTGGTCGTTCCAAACATGACTGTGTTTCAACCTCCGTGTGAAATTGATGATCATCAGCACCTGTTTGGTAAAACTGGTTGATCATACACCGACTATAATCCTACAGAATCCCTGACTTTGTGCAAGTGTACCTAGAAGAACTGATGCTGGTTTGAAGGCAAAATGGTAGTAACACCAAATATTGATTTGACTAATCATTATTTATCACATTATTTATTATTTATCTGAAAGCATTCTTTGTTTACAGCATTTTTTCACACCTGCCTAAAACTTTTGCACAGTACTGTACATGTAAATAAAATAGAAATATTCAAAAGAAGGTGAATATTCCGTAAAGAATAATAGTAACTGGATGCTGCTTTTTACAGAGTACCCAAGCTGCTGTGAATACCCACCAACCCGACTACACGCCCCCTGTCCTGTGCTACAGCCTCAGGGCCTCACCGATTCAGCAAAGGTTTCACCACAAACCTGCACTCAGACACTTCATCTCCACTAATTGGAGCAAGTTTTGCAGTGTGGTTTTGCTTCTACCTCTGTGCAGAGTGGAAAGTGAAGCTGCCTTCTGCTCCATCAGCCTGGAACAGTCTTCGTTTCAGTCAAGCCAGAGTCAGAGTCCAGGCTGAATACATATCCATTATAATAAAACTAGCACTCCACTGAGTTTAGGCTATAATGAGAGACAATAGACAGTTCTGCTCATCTGAAGACAAGCCTGAACTGCCAGGGAAGAGGGAAAGCATGACAAACAGCCACACAAAGAAAGGAAGGCAGGGGATAAAAAAGGAAGAAATGCACAAAAAGGGAGTGAGGTGCAGGTAGGAATACAAAGAGACTGAAATAAAAAAATTCAAAAAAATGTTAAGTAATTCTTAGATGTGGATTAATATTGCATCTTGGAGTTGATTTCAATCCTCTCAAACTGTTTCTGTAATAACTTCACATGATTGAGAAGTCAAAGACGAAGTCATTTGCTTATGCTACTTAAATTCTCTTCCACCCCAACCACCCTCCCACACCGTTCTTTCCATCCACCCCCACACTAAAAGCGCTGATAGACAGATATTCATTTGACTGTTCAGACTCTGAATTACAGCCTAAGGACCGAACATGAGGATCCATATTAACTCTGTGAGCTAAGCAGGCCTGGGAGATCATGTTGAGGCAGAATGGCAGAAGTGTAAGCCAGACAGCAGAATTGGGGGGGGGGGACAAAACAAAAAATGAATGCGCAGAAAAAATTCTGCGCATTCATTGCTTTAAGAAATGAAATAAATAAATGGAAAAAAATAAATAAATAAATACATAAATAAAAAATTAAATAATAACTGAACAAACCAAAAAAGCACTTGCCTGACAGTCAAAGTCCTGGAAATTTCGGCCATTCTGTGACAAAAGATAAAAAGCAGAAAAAGAAATCAATGACATTTAATAACATGAATCGCTAGTAACTGCTAGTCCCAATGTATGATTTGTGGACGCAATGCAAACAGCACAAATGGTGTGTGGCGACAGTAGGCTAGAACAAAGACACCGACATGAACACTGCCACTAGAGAGAGTTAGGACAAAGCCCTGCAAGTCTGCAAAACCTCACTGCACAAGAAATTGATCCGCAAACACTATCCTAAGCCATCCTCTCCTTTTCTAAAGAGGTTTCACCTGCTCATCACTGATTTTCTGAACTGAAGATAAAATCTTTGCAACCTGTGCATCCATCTCAGAGCGCTGGCATGGATAGATATAGACTCACTTCAGATAAAATCCATTTAGTGAATCGAACTTATCTGATTCCAGCACAGCTCCTAGATCTCGGCAGCAGCCCGGTATCCAAGGGTAACCAGCAGCTCCGCAGAGGGAAAATTCTCAAATGGATCTGGGATGCAAATCAGAAGTATGGGACTGGAATGCACGAGGCTGTGGTAACTAAGGGCGGTGGCACTGTGTGTGGTGCGAGTGGTGACTTCATAATCGATGGTTTGCTCATTGTATCCCACTCTTAAAGTAGAAGCTTTACTACATTTACATTTACGGCATTTAGCAGACGCTCTTATCCCAGAGCGACTTACATGTCCTAATTACAGGGACAGTCCCCCCTGGAGCAACTCAGGGTTAAGGGTCTTGCTCAGGTACCCAGTGGTGGTAGTGCTAGAGGTGGGATTCGAACAGGGAACCTCTTGATCCAGAGGTCCGTACGCAAGTACCCTACCACTAGACCACCTCCACCTCCGTAGAGGTGATTGATCACGATAAAAGATCATGATCCTGATGATTTTGGTCATTCCTGTCATCAGTTATTTAACATGATTTCTCACTCACTCTACTTACTCATGTAAACATCCTATATTTCATTCATTTTCTTTGAACTTTAAATTAAAACTATACTAAAAAGATGGGAAAAAATCAAAATAATATGTACATTTACATGAATTATACATTCATATTAATAATATGCAAATGAATGACCCCGCTGTTTCAGGCTATTAAAAAAGTCAGAAACACCAGCCTGCGCGGTCTAGTATCAGAGACGAGTCCATGCAGGTGACACTGTTGGAATTCGATGCCCTTCCACAATGGCAGTTTCATTTTCTCCCAGCTGCCATTTCTTAGAATTTTTTTTATTTCAAATATTTTACTTTTATACTGTTGAAGGCTCTCTCAAGCGTCCCATGGCTACACACATATTGTAAGACATTGCTTGCTGTTTGTCTGTGTTTTGAATTGAGTCTTCATGTACAAAGTCAAATAATACATTTTCTGAAATATTAAATCCCAGACATATTGCCTCTAAATAGTTTGTGCATCTAGTGTGATATATACACTGTGTGCACAAGTTTTAGGCCAGTATTTTCACCATATCATCATTTTATGCATATAAAATGCCGATTCCAAGCTGTAAAAACCTGAATGCTGATTGGATTTAAGCACATCAGGTGATTTGTGTGTATTTGTGTAATAACGGTGGGTGTGGGCTAAGGAGATCAACGCCTATATCAAGGTGTGTATATATATTATAATGCAGCTTCTTTTCTTCATGCAAAATGGGCCAAAAAAGAGAGATAACTCTTAACTCTGAAAAATCAGAAACTGTAAAAAGTCTTTCAGAGGAATGCAGCACTCAGCACAAATTTCTACGATATTGGTGTGTGATCACAGAACCAGTTTGTTGCACATAGTCAACAGGGTCACAAGAAACACGTTGAGGATAAAAAAAACACAACTTACCTGCAAAATATTTGAGAAGATACAAATGTGAATCTATGCAAGAACTAAAGATCCTCCGTTTTCCAGAACTGACCTACCTGGAGTGCCAAGAAGTACCAGGTGTTGAGTGCTCAGAGACATGATGAGATTAGAGTGACTCTTGATGGACCAGATGGATGGGCCCGTGGTACAGGTACAGAGCTCCATTCAGACGCCAGCAAGGTAGAGGTGGGGTACTGGAATGGGCTGGCATTATTAAAGATGAGCTAGTTGGACCTTTTGGTTGAAGATAGACTCAAAATCAACTCCCAAACCCACTGCCAGCTTTTAGAAGACACTTTCTGCAAGTGGTGGTTCAGGAAAAAGTCCGGATCTTTCAAGAAGACCATTTTTTTGCAGGACAATGCTCCATCACAGGTATTGAAGTTCTCCACTGTGTGGCCAGCCAGTAAAGGCCTTAAAGATGAAAGAATAATGATATGACCCCCTTCCTCACCTGATCTAAACCCTATTGAGAACTTGTGGACCTTCTTAAATGGGAGATTTATGGGGAAGGAACACAGTCCACCTCTCTGAACAGTGTCTGGGAAGCTGTGGTTGCTGCTGTTAGGGGATCGTCAACAGATATAGAAACTGACAGACTAACTTGGTCACTGTTTTTTTTCTTTGAAATGCCAGAAATGTTTATTTAAAAATTTTGAGTTTATTATTCTCATTTTAACAGATGAAAATACACAAGTGAGATAGTTGCGTAATTCTGTATATTAACAGTTGCCTAATAATTGTGCAGACATTGTGTATTCTCCTGAGAATGTTCACGCTCACATTTCCATTGTAAAGCATTCAGGTTTCAGGATTATTAACATTATGGACTGGCTGATGGCACTGGATGTGTTCCATACTAAAAGGAATCCTCATGAATCCTCACTTGCCTACTAATGGTGCACACAGTGTAGAATTACCTTTTGTGCATCAGTGCAGAATTGAGAATTGCTTTTTATTAAGGAATCGTTTAATTTTGCCACCTCTAAACCGTTCGGTAGGATGATGGATTTTTCCTGAATTTGTGTAACAAAGTGAGTGAATCAAAACGCTTACCTTGTCTGTCAGAAGGGGCTTAATCTCCGTCAACTGCACATCCTGTAGCTCGTCCATTCTCGAATTCGACAGCTGTCTATAAAAACGAGAGAGAGAGAGAGAGAGAGAGAGAGAGAGAGAGAGAGAGTGTTGTTAACATTGCTAATTGCAGCTCCTTAAGCCCTCAATTTCTGTGTTAACAATATTCCGATATTTTATTCATCATGCTGACCCTTCTGAATGCGGCGGGCATGCACGCCTCTGAAAGCCATTATGTAGACTTATGCTAGTC
The DNA here is from genome assembly GCA_017165825.1 of Hepsetus odoe. NCBI lineage: Eukaryota > Metazoa > Chordata > Actinopteri > Characiformes > Hepsetidae > Hepsetus > Hepsetus odoe. Next base: position 11,905,460 of record CM029385.1, on the reverse strand, counting down.
AGTGCATGACATCACTGAGCCCTTTTTCCTGAAACATGGTGCAGCACAATGTCCGTCAGGGGACCAACTACACACAAATGACATATGAACTGAATAAAAACATGACAGGACAGCGCTATGAGGAAAGCACAAGAGACATTAAGTACACCAGTTTATGGCAGAAAAACTAATATTTGTAAGGCATAATGTGTTGTTCATTTATCAAACATCAAGAATTCAATTCCCACTTTATAATACCAGTACAACTTCACTCGTGTGACAAAATGTCAAGTCATTCTATGAGTTTAGTAAAAAATAATGTTATCTGTTGAGGTTTTGAAAGCGAATCCCTCCTCATGGCAGAAGCAGGAATGAAAGCTAATGAGAAGATGATGAAATGAATGAGAGACGGATGAAAAATGAGCATAGGGCCTTGGGTGGTGTCTGGAAGGGAAAAAAGGGCTGACAGAAGGTGACAGGGTCACCCAGTGTGTGTGTGTGTGTGTGTGCACGTTTGCGCATGCAAGACAGATGACTTGGACAGGAGCTTGCTTGGACAGCCTTTCTGCTACACTCAGTGCTCAGTGCATACTAACGGTTTCCAGCAGAAGAGACACAAAGACTCTTGTACAATGTGTGGTTAGGAGAGGGAGGAAAAAAATAAATAAAAAAACACACAGAGCCACACTGCCAGAAGGAAACTGGTTTAAGAACTAAAAACAGTGGGTATTTTAGTTCTTTTCAGATACATTATGAAACATTTACAGAAATGTCTCTTTAAAAAAAATGGCATGGCCGGAGGAAAGAAGAAAGAAGGAAGAGAGTGGTGATTGGTCCAGAACTGAATGGGTCTGTCGGTGAAGGGAACAGATGTGATGAGGAGGTAATGGGTAGTTATAGTGTCAAAAAGCCTGCAGATGGTCAGGTGGTGGTGGATTTTCGCTTAAAGTATGAAAGAGGCTTTAATGAATACAAACTTTAAGACGGAGGTTTGACAAAAGAGTGGAGGAAGGTGGATCCACAAAAGTGGATTACGTCCTTCACATTACGATCAGTCCACAGGAGAGTGGAGAGTGAAGCTAAGCAGCATACAAAAGACATGCAGGAGGGAAGGGTGATACAGGTACACACAAGCAAACCGATCATATTACGCAGATTGAAGAAATAATTTGAGAGGTTGGTGAACAAAGAGAACGAGAGAGAACGTTGGCTGATTTGAGGATAGTGAACAAAGAACAGCAGAGGATCAGTGAGGATGAAGCTTAGCTATGAAGACCATGGAGGATGGAAAGGCTGTTGGTCCTGATGATATACATGCTGAGGGGGTGGCGTGAATGGACAAGAGTAGGAATAGGTTTATTAGAGGGACAGCTCATGTTGGACAATTTGGAGACAAAGTCAGAGAGGTAAGATTGCTTTGGTCTGGGCATGTGCAGAGGAGAAAAATGTACACACACACACACACACACACACACACACACACACACACACACACACACACACACAACACACACACACACACACACACACACACACACACCACACACACACACACACACACACACACACACACACACACACACACACCAGGCCAGAATTTAAACAAAAACAGAGAAGAAACAATTTTTATTAAAAGAAAATATTACAAATACTTAAAACTAATATTTTTGAAGTTTGATTTTAACTATGTACATTTTAAGTGCAATGGAGTTCTATCGAAAGGATCACCCCTTGCCTTTATCACAGCAGCACAGATTTGTGGGATCCTTTTCATTGTTTTTTGGAGATGATTTGTGTCCAAACCTTCCAGATCTTCCTCCCCCTAAACAACTGCATACCCTCATCGATCCTCCATTTTCACTGTAGGAACAACACATTCTGTTCTTGCACTTTCCTCCATGCACCACCTGATATAGATCCTTTTGTCACCCAGAAATAACTTAAAATATTTTTTTGTCTGTCCACAAGACCTGCTACCAGTGGTAAACACTCAGTTGTCAGCCGTCTGTTCTTGTTAGTACTACAAAGTAAAGGTTATCTGGTAGCTGTACTTGCTGGGAGCTCAACTATGTAGACCAGCATCTCTCAGTCTTCACTTGTCTGTATTAACGAATACTGGAGATGGAAGAGGATGTCAGTTTCCTGGGCCTGGACCAATTCTGCTCTCTATTTGCTGTCAACCTTTTTTCTCTGAAATGTGTCTTTAAGAGCTTCTTAAAGGTAGAGAGGGACAACCCTGCTCTTACAAGAGAAATATCTAATGAGGAGCAGACAATGCATTAAACTCTCAAAATTATCTGGGACAAGAAGGACAGATGGCTATTGTTTAGTTAATTAAGAACCATTCCAGAGAGACAGTGGCCCTTAAAAAGCAGTGTGTGTGTGTCTGTGTGTGTATCAGGGTATCAGTGTCTCAGTAAGGTGTGAATCTTTTCAGCTGAATCGCTCAAAAGATGTATTTTAGGATAAATTGTTTGCAAACACCACATCATTACAGAGTGCAAGAAAAGGTATACACTGCTTCTTCTTTTGTTTGAGGAAGCAATAATGGATGTATTATTTCCTAAAACAAAAAGCAGCACTTAGTCATCACATGTTGCACATGACAGACAGACACAGATATATCCACTTGTTCTAACTTGGCTCTAACTTGTTACACATCTGAGCCCCTCAGAGATGACAGACTCTCTCTTCTTTTAGCTCTGTTGACAGGCAACCTCTCTGACCAATCTGCACCATTTCTTCATCACCATATGGAAGGACACAAAAAAGAACAAGCGCTGAATATATCTTCTGCTTCCTTCAATTCAGTGCATACATCTCTCAGACTTCTTGCTGCAACCAGAGCAATTTAAAAGAGAAGGAAGAATGAAGAGAGAAAAACACAGTGTAACTGGCAGCCAACATTAAGTGAAAGAGACTATATCTTAACAGCAGGGGGCAGGCATGCATCCAGCACCCAGGAAGCAGAGTTAGGGGTGGTACCTTGGTCAAGGGGACCTTAGGCCAACCTAATGTTCTGGGACTTAAACCCACAACCTTCCTATTCTGGTACCTTACCACTAATAAGGGACTGGTTTGTATTAATTATTAATAAATAATAAATACATTTTCTTATGTTAGGAATGCTGCAAAGATGTTCCATCTGAATTTATTTCTGACACTGGCAACACACAGCTAGTAATTCAATAACTCCTCAGTCTATTGACAACAATAAAACGACTTGTCTATATGCTTTTTTCAGTTCTACATTCAAAGTTTGGTATGCAACACTTTTTACTTTTTATGTCGTCGCGGTCAATACAAAACAGGTTTCTCAAAATGGTTACAATGTTGAACATTTTCTTTACTTTTTTAAATGTCATTCTGAGCCATTTTTAAATCATTGCTGAAAGTTTTACACGATATTAATCACTGGCTTTTAGGTCAAATGATGTAGAAAAAGAAATATTGGAGATATAATGGAATACGGATGAGTCAAAAAACAACCAGACCATACTGCCTCACCACTTACTAACGCACCAATAGAATTCCACTACTGGAATTTTAACTCCTTTGAACATTACAGAACATTTGAGTTAAAAATAACCAAATAAAATTTGCTGTTAGTGGAATGGGGACAATTAAAAGCTTGACTAATGCAGTGCTATTAAGCAGGCAGAACAAGGTTCTCTACATTCGTTTTATCCCTCTCATCCTTCTGTCCACAGAGTGCTCCACTGACAGGAGATAATTCACTGTGCAGATTGCAGGTGAAAAGCTAAATCTTGCTATGAATGTAGGTGGGAGGGTGGGTGACAGTTAAGAGCTGTAATATAAGGTTCCATTTCTACTCCATCTCTCCTCCCTCCATTTCCATCCACACTGGCAGGAAAATAGAGCACAACCACAAGCTGCCTCAACGTCCTCTCATTCTTTCATCCTCTCAATTCATACTCCATTTTTTAAATCCCATTCTACTTCTCCCCTCCGCCCCTAATAAGCTATGAGCGCAAGGATTTGCAGACGAGAGTGTAATTGCAGTCTTCTGGAGACCTCAGAGAAGAGCAGAGCATTGGGGGGCATACGTGGGTGGAAGGAGAGAGAAGAAAATCAGATGTAATATATCACACTAATAAAAGAGAGAACAAATTGAGACGGTTTATGTTATCAGCATATTGTGATGGGAGTTCAGCCCTTTAAGACTACAATGCTTTCATCTGCCTATGTGAATAATAAAAAAAAAAAATAAAAAAAATAAAAAAAAAAGTGCGCAAATTTATATGCATATCAGCTTAACAAACCATTTTGCAAACAATTCCACATTTATGTTGTGAAAGGAAAAGTTAAGCAAAAATCCATATTTTGTACATTTTAGAAAACGTTAATTGTGTATAAAATTCCTTTTAAATAAAGATTAGGGCATGCAGTATGTATGACATGACATGCAGGCAGTTGGTTTGAAGAAGATGCAAGATGTGGAGACGGATAATCCACTGTGGCGACCCCTAACGGAGGCAGCCAAAAGGAGAAGAAGAATAAAAGAATAAAGAATTGTGGCACAGGATATAAAGCATTCTTAGGATAAAAAGAATGTCAACTAAATGCAATTACTAGTAATAAATGTGGAAAGGATTGTTGAGAAATGTTGTTGCCATACGCTTATCGCGTTTTGTTATCAGCAAATATTTAGCTGGTTTTCTAAAGGAAATCAGAGTCAAACAAGCAAAAGAACAGGAAATGCTACTAAAAAGGGCACTTCTTTTTCCGTACTAGACGACTCTATTTCAGGCTGGCATTTCGAGCTGGGATTCAGATGGTGTGTTATGATTATTTGAGACAGGTGGACCATGAACACAGTGATGAGCGTCGCAGGTGGCCTCTGATAAAAGAGAAATGAAAAAGGAAAGTGCAAAAACGGAGTGATATTGATTTCAGTCCAAATGAAAGGACAAGATGGATGTAAGACAGGCATGTGATGGTACTCATCAAGTAAAAAAACAATAGAATTATAAACTCTTTTCAAGTTTTGTAGTGAGACCAGCTATGTTGTACGGGTTGGAGACGGTGGCGCTGACGAAGAGACAGGAGGCGGAGCTGGAGGTGTCAGAGTTACAGATGCTGAGATTTCTGTTGGGTGTGACGAGGATGGACAGGATTAGAGATTAGTATATTAGAGGGACGGCTCAGGTTAGACATATAGGAGACATGAGTGTTGGTTTGGACATGTCCGGAGGAGGGACGAGGACTATATCGGGAGGAGGATGCTGAAGATGGAGCTGCCAGGAAAGAGGAGAAAAAGAAAACCAAAGAGGAGGTTTATGGACGTGGTGAAAGAGGACATGCAGGTGGTCGATTTGAAGGAGGAAGATACAGAGGACCGGAATGAAAGGGAAACGGATGGTCTGTTGTGGCTTACTTCTTTCGGCTGCTCGGCTTAGAAGTTGTGATCTCAATATTGAAGAAAATAAACAAGATTATAATGTTTGCAATTATCAAGTAGCCATTTCAGAATGCCCCCTCAGCTGAACACCAGACCTCAAATCTAAGTCAATAACAGAGGTTCACACAGAGGAATTAACAGAGGTTTACTTTTGCCACTCACTGCTATGTAAAACTGTATAATGTGCCTCAATAATGGCCAGTTGTAACATTTTGGCTCATTTCTTTATCTGACTATAAGACTAAACATGAAAACTGATGATTTAGATTGTATTTATGCACAAAATACAGAACATTCTAAAAGGTGCACCAACACCAACTACTGTCTGTTGTGCTGTCTGTTGTCTGCACCTGTGGTCTTGTCTTGTCTTGTCTTATGTTGGAACTTGTGTCTGATGTTGTCCTATGTGTAGCACCAGGGTCCTGGAGGAACTTCGTTTCACTATGTACTGTGTATATGGCTGAAATGATAAAATCCTACTTGACTTGACTTGAAACTTTCTAGAAACAGTTTGGTCTAAATGTGTCTGGTCTAAATGTGAAAGAACACTACAGAATGAAGCATTAGTATGCTTGTCCATGTAAACAAATCAATCATTCATGAGAGCAATTAGCATGAGGTTACTGATTTTAGAAGCAGTGTGATTAACGCGTTATGCTCCGAGCACATATTTGAGGCCAGAGTTCATGCAGCTGCGATTCCTGTAGACAGAGAACCTTGACGTTTCTTCTAAAATTACCCCTTACAAAATAAACACAGAGTCTGACTATCTCTAAGCCTACCTTATTTTAGAGAAGAAAAAAAAAAACAGGTTTCATGTTTAATTTACAATTTAATAATCACAGTTTAAATGACCATCCAAACAAACAAAGGATACTGTTACAAGTCTTAAAGACCCAAAACGAGAAATGGAATTAGAAGTAGTAGTGTTAGAGCAGAGCTGATGCCTCACAGCAAGAAGATCCTGGGTTCGATTCCCAGGCGGGGTGGTCCGGGTCCTTTCTGTGTGAAGTTCATGTTCTCCCTGTGTTTGTGTGAGTTTCCTCCAGGAGCTCTGGTTTCCTCCCACCATCCAAAGACATGCACATCAGGTGGTTTGGAGAAGCAAAACTGGCCAATGTTTGTCCTGCGGGGATGGGGGGGGTGGTAGGGTACTTGCCTACAGACCTATGACTCAAGAAGGCCAGGTTCGAATCCCACCTCTAGCACTACCACCACTGGGTCTCTGAATTAACCCTGAATTGCTCCAGAATTGCTCCCTGTAATTAGGACATGGAAGTAGCTCTGGATAAGAGCGTCTGATAAATGTTGTAAATGTCCTGTGATGGACTGGCGACCAGTCCAAGGTGTTTCCCCTCCTTACACTGTGAGAGCTGGGACAATCTCCAGCACAATTGGGCCAAGCGACTATGAAAATGGGTGAGTGAGTAGTAAAAACTAGGCTAAGTTAGCAGGTAAAATGCAGCTCATTGGTTGAAGATGTGTGTGATGTGTGATGTGGAGAACTCCATGGATCGGTAAGCCACAAAACCTGGGAAATGAAGGCCGAGGAATCGAAACATCACAAAACAACGACCACAGAAATAATTAACGTTGCTAACCCGAGTTCTGATCAGCTAAAGAGAAAGTGGAAACTTTTGCTTCTGACAGATTTTCTTTGAGGTGGGAGTTGACATGCTGGAGAAAGAGTAAGACAAGTCTTCAGTCTTTATAAAAGCATACTGCACGGCTCTTGGGTTGATTTGAATGAAGCGGCAAGCTCCTAGCTGTAGGGTGGACTTCTGAAAGTAACATCTGTTGAGCTTCATGCCATCTCCATGCCTCTCTGTCGACACTCATCAGTGCAGCCCCTTTGATTACTGGTGAGGCAGCCCACCCTCCTCTCATCACCATAACAACCAGGGAGCACTCTTCCACTGGCATCAGAAAGCACAGTCACAGCAGTAAGTAGTCCTCACAGCTCATTCTTCTCAAGATCTTGGGACCAAACATTTCTTATCTTTATCTCTCATCCCAGCAACATCAATTGGCCTTAATCAGTGCTTATCCTTTAGTGAGATATAGTGGCTGTGTTAATGGTACCACAGTAGGTAATGGTACCAAGATGTTTTCTGGACCACCAGCAATGCACCAAAAACTGGGGTGGCGGTGGTCTAGTTTTAGGGTTCGAATCCCACCTCTGGCACTGCCACCACTGGGTCCTTGAGCAAGACCCTTAACCCTGAGTTGCTCCAGGGGACTGTCCCTGTAATTAGGACATGGCAGTCGCTCTGGATAAGAGCCTCTGCTAAAAACAAATGCTGCAAAAACAGGACGGTACTGGGGTAATGTTGGTTTGTCTTCAATAATAACATTTTCCTCCACGTGGTATATTTGCTCAGTATTGTTAGCCAACCCAGTGTTTCTGTAATGAAGGCTCATTTCACCATTGTGATGAACAGCCTTTTTTGTTCCATCAGCGGCATCAAAACCCATGTTCTTTGTCAGTTCTGAAGTGCTATGTGCAAAATCAACAAAATCAACAAACCTCCTGTCCTTAGAATATAAGAGTTCGGGGGGGGGAAAGAAAAAAAAATAAAGAAAAAAAAATAAATAAATAAAATTTAATATCTATGTTATTCTATGACTTGGCTTATAGCATATAGAGTCAGCTGAAATCACGCTGATAAACTCTTCCCCCAATGGTTAATCGAAAAAGAAGACACTTATACATCAATACACCATTATAATACCTTTTAAAGGATCTTTAGAGAATCAAAAGTAGATTTGTATCCTTTATACACTTTTATTTTTAAGTGCCCCAGAATACCTTAAGGCTCACCAAATACACTATTAATATTTTAGGAGACACTTTGACTGTCTAATCAAAAGGTGCAGTGAGGCTCTTGACCTCACTGCAGTTGGCTGGCACATAACAAGACTGTTAATTGTTGTGACACAGCGATTACTTTCCAAGAACCTAAAACAGATTGATTAGTTCTGCTCGTTTAAAACAACACACTCAAAGTGTGTGTGCACCTCTCTCTAACTCACTGAAGATGGCCTTATTACAAATGATTAACCAACGAATCTAAAATTATTCACACAATCGTTTGTTCTGCCTGCTTAACATGTCTTCATGTACAGATGCTCAGATGCAGAAGATAAAAGCTACTTCATTATGAAAAATTGAACACAAAGACTGTCTCTTAGTAATGCACAAGCACTATACCCTGTTTACATTGCTTGTCATGCTCATTAGTATTCTTTCCGTAATATCATGGCACTGGGAAAAACAGCTGAAACACAGCCAAGATCCTTGTGCCAAGCAAGACACACCTTCCAGCACCCAATCAGCATGTGACTCTCTCTCTCTCTCTCACACACACACACACACACACACACTGTCCAATGGCGCTGCCCATGGATAAGCCGTGCGTGACCAGGCAGGAATTAACCAGTCAAGCGTAAAATTCAAGCTGAGCTCAAATTATGATTTTGGAAACTTAGCTGAGCTCAAATTGTGACTTAAAAGATCGGTTTTTAGATTTTAAGAGGGAGCAGTGATTGTCAACAGATTGTTCCTATAATACTAATCTTCCTCTCTCGGCTGCTGCCGTTAAGGGTCACTACAGTGGATCAACCATCTCCACTCACTCCTGTCCTCTGCATCTTCCTCCTTCAAATCAACTGCCTGAGTGTCCTCCCTCAACATCCACAAACCTCCTCTTTGGTCTTCCTCTTCTTTCCTGGCAGCTCCATCCTCAGCATCCTCCTCCCGATATAATCCTCGTCTCTCCTCTGGACATGTCCAAACCAACGCAATCTTACTTCTCTAACTTTGTCTCCAAAACGTCCAACCTGAGCTGTCCCTCTAATATACTCATTTCTAATCCTGTCCATCTTCGTCACACCCAACTAAAATCTTTAACCCAGCTTTGCCTCCTGTCTTTTTGTCAGCGTCACCGTCTCCAACCCGTACAACATAGCAGATCTCACTATTACACAGATCTCAGATCTCACAGAGCTCATCATATGGATTAAGCGTTTTTCTTTAAGGCACTTGCCAGGGTTTCACTCCATTCACTCCATGCTTTACTTGAAGGTCAGTGTAGATAACAGTGAATATAAAACAGTTTTCTTGTTTTAGGAACTGAATAAATTCAATTCTTAAAACAAGAGAGCACCACGACTAAAGAATCTCCTCCTAGCTCCCAATCTGTCTCTTTAGTCTATAATAGTAACAGTTGCTCATTTAAAGCTTCCTGTCTGTAGCACTGAGGAGCAGCAGTGCAACTCAGCCTTGAACAGCTTTCCCGAACTGAGACATCAGCCAGGAAGTGAGATACAATGTGGAAACACCTACTGTTTCTTTATATTAGAAACGTACAGGCTCGAAATAAACTACAGGCAAGGGTATGTTAGGTAAGGACTGCAGATTGGTATAGAACAGGGAGAAAAAAATATATATATCTAGAATCGAGGACTAAGAGGACTATCTATTTGTCTATCCTTCTATTCATTTATCCAGCATCAACTGTAAATATTTTTAATGACCAAACCCATTGTTTAGTTGACTAATTTATCAGTGTATATCATTTGTGTTAATTATACACAGAACAACGCCACAGATCTCTGATGTATGGATACATTTCACCCTAGCCAAATGTAGAGGAAGTCTCTGTACTTTTATTTAACATTTTGATTTGTTTGTTTTTATGGGGTGTTAGGTGGATTGTAATATGGAATAATGTTATTTTATTTAACATGACCATTTAGATGTTAAAAATAAATAAATAAATAGCAAAAAAAATAAGGTCCAAAAAAAAAAAAAAAAAAAAAAAGTCATTCGCATTTTTTTTACATTTATATTAGAAATGTTAGCATGCATGTCTGCTTATATCCAAACATAATGTTTATATTTATATTTGGATATGAAATAGTTTTTTATTAATTACCCTTAATTCCCAGTTCATTCCCATGTTTTCCTGTTAACTCGGACCGAAAGTTTTCAACCTGGTTTTCCATGGAAAGTGAACCAAAAATGCTCCATCGCTTCGCAACCCTTGTGGCAGAAGACGGTACTTCACATCCTGCTGTCTGTGTAGCTGCAGACAAGTCTGGGTGCCCATCCTGACCCCTGCCCACAAAGTGCCTACAAGGGCAGATGAGCATCAGAACTGGGAAGAAGGTGGTGTGCTCTGATGAATCACGGCCAGCTGATGGTGTGTCGCTTACTTGAGGAAGAGGTGGCACCAGGATCCACTGTGGAAAGGAGGCAAGCCAACAGAGGCAGTGTGATGCCCTGGGCAAAGTTTTTCTGCTCGGCGTTGGCATTCATGTGGATTTAACTTTGACACATATCACCCACTTTAACCCTTTCACTAAAGCTTTATCCCTTAATGGCAGTGGCCTCTGAAAGAATTAACACAGCCTATATTTGGGGAGGCTGAGGTAGTTTTATTGTTTTGGCTGATCATGTTGTTCCGCATTTCATTTTCTAAAAGGTAAAACCCAGAACCTTTACAGAAATATATGCAGTTATTTCAAACCTGCCATCAAAGATTTACACCACAAATGAATTTAGCTACATAAAACATTACAGATCCCCATCCAAAACTTATCCTGTTTGTATAGTATTTATTTTTCGTGATTAAGGAAAAAATATAAGGATAAAAAAAAAGAAAAAGAAAAAAAAGAAAACTACCAGACAGGAAAAACGCATATAGTATTTCATAGGAGACAAATTGATGTTCGATTTCCACAATTTTAAGCCTGGAATATAAAAATTTTTTTATATAAAGAATATAAAAAAGTAACTGAGCAAATGAGAGAAGTTAACTTAAATAATATCAGATCAGGAAAAGAAAACCACAACTGGTGCCCGATCACCTCAACATCATCACAGCTAAACACACTTTTACACCATGTGTAATATCTGAAAGTAAGTGACGGGTATTTACCTCATTTTTCAGCAGCCAGACATCCATGTCAGCTCAGCCTAACCAGCCTTGCAATGGCTTGCTGTCAGATTGGTGATTTAAGCAGCTTCTGCTTCACCGAGAGTTAAAGGAATGGAACATGATTCATTCCACAGAACAAAGCAATAAACAGAGCTGACAGTGTGGAAACAGCTTCAATGAGCTTCACAACTGAAGCGTTTGTTAGTTTGTTAGTGATAAGAAATGACATATTACAGAATCTAATAAATAATCTGGTAAATGCTCAATCTGGAGGTTGAATGGGTGCATGTCGATACACTCAGAATGTTTTGCGCAGGACCCGAACATGCAATAAAGTTATCTGAGGATGCTGGCAAGTTCTCCGTATTCAGATTGTTTCAAACACACACGCGATTCATTCTGACCTGGCAGGACATACGAGGAAGACTGAGGAAGAAGAGCCCAAAATGTCTGAAGCAGGAGTGATATTTATTCTATTAATCTTTCCTAGTTAGTATCATGACCTATAACTATTTTAACTGGAGTGCACTCAGAGTTACAGTGTGAAGAGCAGTGCTTGAGCAAACATACAACTCGGTTGGAGCACGGCAGAGAGAAGATGATGCTCAGTAACTACATGCAAAATTGAACAGCCTCACCGGAACACAGCTCAGTATCACTTTACTGGCACACGGCCTGCATTACACAGACCCGTTTCAAGTCTGAGAGCAAGGCAACAGATGGAAGCCCTGCTGTGGACATTAAACAGCTGCTAGTCTTAAGGAAAGCTTCTTTTCTCTCCCTTAACCTCTCTTTCTCTCTTTTACTCTGCAGGGGTATTTGTCCTCTGCATCCTTCTTCAAGAAGTCAAACAGTCAAGGGCAACTTCCCTTCCATCCCCCTCTCAAAGGAAACTCCCAAGTGCTTTTCCAACTGAGGGGGAAAAGACACCTTTCACAAGATTTTAAAACTAGTTAGCTATTGTGGCGAAAGCGATGACGATTAGTCAGTTTTAAATATTAAACTTCTTTTTAGCCGTGCCTATTTCCTAGAGGGCAGCGGTGACCTAGTGGTTCGGGCATTGGCCGGCGGATCGGGGGTTTGAACCCCTTCCCAAAAGGTTGCCCTGAGGTACCCTTGAGCAAGGTGCCGTCCCCGTCCCGCTCCTCCCTGCGATGGGCTGGCGACCTGTCCAGGGTGTGTCCCCCGTCCTCGCCCTGTGTGAGCTGGGATGGACTCCAGCACTCCCCCGCGACCCCGCTAGGGACAAGCAGCAGACAATGACTGACTATTTCCTAGATGTTTCAATATGGTTAAATATTAAAGTAGGACCAGGTAGAACATTATTCATTAGCCATTCCTAGATTTTAACAGCTCTGACCACATCTCCACCACACAACTCATGAACGGCAACAGCTACTATTAAAGGAATTAAAGGAAGCGATACAGAGAAATTTCATTTCGCTTGTCTTTGAAATTCAGCATTTATGTGCCGGTGTATTGGAATCTAAAATAAGGATGTGGAAACTTCTATTGTTGCAGGAAAGCCAGTGCTCAAAACTGAAAACAGACTGGAAGTTTGCAAGCGCACAGGAGGAGTCCTGGGAAACGCGATGCATGCAAATCAGACAGAATATTCCTAAGATCTGTCAGGCGTAGGAACGTTTGATGTTTACTTGGCGCTTGTAATACCCAGTCCATGCCTTTTTCTCAGCATTTCTATTTTATTCTTGTTAGCTGTAGTTACTGCTTCATCATCGGGAGACTATGTCTTTAGGGACAGGGCTTGTGCTCTGTTCGAGCTAAAGCAATGATTAACGCAATAATGGCTGTTCGAGGTCTTTTCAAGGACGCGGTTTTCCAAGCCCTGTCACAAAAAACTGCTCTTTTTCTTTACGCTCTTTGGATCATTTTTACATAAATTCATTAACTGAGAGTATATGTGCATATGTCCATAAACCAGTTTCATCCAGCTTACCCACTGTGAGCATCTGTGGGATAATGTGTGATTGTTAAGCACATGTTAATCTACTTGGATATTATTAACAATAAAACCACTACAGTGTGCAGAGACGCGGTCCATTCATTTTAATTTCTTTTAAATTACAATGTTCTTTGCAGGCTATATTAATCAAGCAGCTCCCTTTAAGAAGAACATGAACTCCATTTACAGGGGTGATTTTGATTAAAAGGCAGCCTTCTCCTGTTATGCTTTGAAAGGGCAGATGAGCCGACTCTGTAGGTGTGTATTTTTTTTTTTCTATTTCAAGGAAGCAACGTTGTAAATCGCAGATCATAAAAAGATGGGAGTTTCTGAAAAATCCAAATTGCCACAGCTAAGAACTTTTTCGGAGCCTTTATAATCAACTAGTTTTAAAAGCACGACTTTACAGAAACACAAACCATTTAACAAAGCAGTAACAAAATGCTTATTGGTGATATGCTGAGACTGAACTAAATGACTCAGCGTTTTATATGTACATTAATCAGCCAAAAGCAGATCAACCAGCCAGGCTCAAGAATGAAGTAAGTAACACCAAATGTTTTTTTTAGATTTCAAGGGTGTATACATTTTTTTAAGCAGTGTGTCACTTGGTGAATAAATGACCTACACAGCCAAAAAATTCAATAAGAACTCCTATGACTGGCAATTCTCTGGTAATCTCTGGCAAGTAAAAGTTGAAAAACAAGCAGGGTTTATAACTCCTGGGCCAAACTCCAAAAGCAAACTGCTATTGTGTAGTCAGCTGTTATGGTGAGACGTGATTACAAAGTTTCATTAATAACCCATTTCAAGTGTATCCCAAATTAATTGACAATGACATAATTGGAGCAGACAGATGAATCCATCTGGAGTCGGTGTGAAACCCACCATTCACTTACACCTGTCTCCCTGCCCAGCTGCCCGATGGAGAGTGTGAACGCTGGTGCCCTTAAGGTTCTCCATCAGAAACAGAAGCTGCCACAGAATGACAAAGGGCTATGGGGAACAAAGTCAATGGAAAGGAGCGCGAGAACACAAAACAGCTGTCGCCCGGGGAAGTGGTTGGCATAGTGATGGAGGAGGCACGAAGCGATGAGTAGCATTATGACTGGAGTTCTGACTCCAAGGACCAGACTGGAAGACGTCTATGAGATAAAAGACTGAAAGGCTTGCAGAGTGTCTCTCAGATCATGAACTCGTCATGACGATGCCCAAATGCCCTGATGTTCAAAACACACAGAGAACAAGCCAACGTATAACACAGAATCTAAATAGTGTGGGAGCTTTTGGCAGCAGAGCAAGAAACGAAGGCTTGAGGCTGTAGATGAGACCTCTTGTTGCACAAAAACAAGACGCACTGAATCAGGAGACTGTCCCGGAGATGTTTACTGTCAGAGGGCTATCGCTGGGCAATGTTACAGAGACATTTTCATTACAGAATGAATGAAGTCCCCTTCTCAAATATAGGTCGCCTACCTGCGAGCACTTCATGGTCAACACACAATCATGTCTCTATTTTCCTCATTATAGACAGCAAAAGATTTCTCAGGTAGAGCTACACTCAAAAAGATGAAACCTTGGAAAGCAACAGGCTTGTAGATGCAGCCGTTTGCGGATTCTGTTGCGTTGAAAGCTGACAGACAGGGTTTAATCCTCCCTAGCTAGAAGTAATTACAATATCACATGCTTAGAAAAGAACATGGACATGTTGAGGCTTAATGAATCAAGACAAATATAAATGTCATCATATTGCCCCTCTGTTATTTTGCATGTGAAATTCGCCATAAAAGCTACTGTATAACTTGGGGAACCGTAGAAGGTTTGTACGTATAATAGCAGTGCTATAGTATTTCAGAAAAGAAAATTGGTATGTTGACATACATAGTCGTAATGAGAGACTGCACTGTCGGTGTTATTTGTAGTCTGGTCATAAAAGAACTCAGTAGTGTACTGCAATCTTTTACTAAAACAGTCCTCTGGAATATTTACTGAGTCGAAGGCTGTAAGGAGATTGAAACTGGTTTGAACATGATTGTAAATGAAGGACAGCTTTGTCCGACAGGAAGTGAGCTATTTTGTGCCTCTCAGTGCCTTCTTGTTTCAACTTTTAGCGTTGTGAGCTTAATATGGGTTCAGTTTGATTATTATACAAATCTATTTGAGGCCGTGTTATTTACGTGACAGTTTAAAGATGTTCTTTTCTGATGGAACCTGTGTATCAGGAGCCATAGCCAGAAACTGTACGTGTTTTCCATTAAAGTCTTTTCTTGGTTCCTCACGGTACAAAGAACAGAAAACAGACTTTGATGTAGTTTAATGCTCTTTTAAATTATGCATAGACTAACAGTAATGCTTCAACGCCGTGGATCCTTTCACAGCCTTCCCTGTAGGGTTAGGATGAGAAGAAATACTTTTTTGAGCTTTCTGAGATTACTGTATTGCATACATTTTGGGATATACATTCGTGTTTATAAGAAAACTAAACATGTAAATGATCTTGACAATACATTTGTGAACGTTAACAACGCATCTAAAAGCCTTTTTTTAAAAACCTGTATGCTTAAAGGTATGCGAGTACGAATGCGTTATCATTGTGGAAATGGCGTGTCTGATAATGTGTAACTACTTACAATAAAAATAGAATAAAAGTGCATATAAGCAGTATAAGATTTGCTCTGCTCAGTGAAGCTTCACATTGTACACCGGACAAGACTACACACATGCTGCAGATAAAGTAAAGATAATTCCAGTTAAGTAAAACATAACCTGCAAATGTCTTTATTTTTATTTACTCATTTACTCATAAACTCATTTCATGTAGGGGAAACTCCAGCACGGCTAGAAACTATTCAAGGAATCCATGACTACATGATTCAGTCAAGTCAAGTCAAGTCAGTTTTATTTACGTAGTCATTATTTATAACGGTTATTGTCACAAAGCAGCTTTACAGAATCCGAGTCCAAGCTCCAGATGAGTAAGCAGAGGGTGACAGGGCAAGGAAAACTCCCCAAAACAGGAGGAAGAAACTTTGGGAGGACCCTAGACTCAAAAGGGGAACCCATCCTCCTCTGGTCAACACCATAAATAAAGAAGGAACAGAAAGAAAGAAAAGAAGAGAAAGTGCATTTCATAAATTCATCAATTTAGTGATGAGTTCTGGTAAAGCATGAGTTACAATAAGAGAGTCCATTAGTGAAATGGTTACCATTAGTGTGACCCTTTCAGGATAACACACTCCAGTTTCATTGAAGGTTCAACTTGGGCAATGCTGTTTCTATTATAACTTAAAATACAAGCGTATTTGCTGTTTATTATGGACCTAAAAGAAGGTGAAAATCATGCCATTTCAAGGTCCTTGGGATTCTAACAGTGACCATTAAGACTCGCTATAGACAATTTGTTGTTCTCACAAAACGCAGCCAAGTCACTGATGTTAAAGATAGTCCGATAGAAAAGAAAGTCAACGGTCTCTTTGTCTTAAGGCTATGTTTACATAGTGGGCCGCGTAATTATCGCAAATTGTTCAAGCAGTCTATTTTGTACGCTCTGGCTGGATTTGTGTGTCTAGACAAGTGAACTTTTTTCTTTAGCCATTTGGTAAACATTTGATAAAAACATCAATAAGTGTTTTCTTCAAGGAAAAGGTCAGGCACATTCATTTTGGGGAGACAGAAGGAGACAGATAGAGAGATGAAGAGAAGGTCACAGAAAGAGGAATATGAGGCCACTTGTCATTAGTCGCAACTGGAATATGCTAAAAGGTCTATGAGGGGAAAAAAAAAAAAAAGGTCTGATCTGCTCTGAGAAGGTTTCCGCATTTGATCAAATATTGATTATGTGATACTGTCTTAAAAAAATAATAAACAGTCTTGCAAACATGACCTTTGTGTTGCTCTCTCTCTACAGAACATGGAAAAGTACCTAATCCCCAGTACAGCTCTAGTACAGAAATAACAGCCCCGGAGTCAGGTACTCTAAACGATTCAGGTTTGAGCTTAAAATATGACATTTTTCAGATTAAATTCGGGAGGCCATCTCTTCAAGTGCCAAATGACCCATTTAAAAGATTTTTCTGGGGACATTGCAACGATGCTGCTCGTCCTAGCAGTGGACCTTCTGCTAACACAAGAAAATAGCATGAAGTAGGTCCCTCAGAGAAACGGAAAACCCTTTTCATGGTAAAATGCTCATACCCATTTCTTTCCAACAGGTTTGTTTTTGTTTTTATCCCCGTATGAAAAATCACTCACCTGTATGTGTCACACTTCAACGGCAGGGTATCCAAAAGCAATTCTACCTTTCTAAAGGCCAAGTTAAAATACTGACCTCAATACACAGAATTTCTGCAGGATAATCAAGACCACTGAGGCAAGATGACCCAAAATAAACATCAACTGAGATGATTCTGTGTAGAAGAACAGGTCAACCCCCCACGATTGCATGCAGCAGCTCTGGAGAGCACTTGTTTGAGGTTACAGCCACAAAGAGTCTCAAACGGTTTTCAAACACAGCATCTAAACACGTGCAGTTAATGACCATTCTAAACATGTGGGTAAATCTGCTTTGGATTTTAATGCAAACCTGAAGAATGGTAAGTGCAGCGAATACAACTTTCCCACTTCGCCAACGCATCCAAAGGTAACATCTCAGCAGGATGTTTGTAAAAGCATTTGCAAAAGACGAAATATCGTGGCTAAGTATCATTCGAGCCAACAATAAGCGAGAGACGGATTAACTCATACAATAACCGACCTCAACCAGCGTAGACGGATCAAAGATTGAACGGAACGCAAACTCTATTTTAGTGCAACCACACAACCTTCTTCAGTTCAGACCCAAACACACAGCGTGATGCTAAAGCTGTAGCTGAGCTTTCTGATCAGCTAATAACGTCTAAAAAGCATCTATTTGTTTGGGATATTACTTTTAGTTTTGAGTTAGTTCCGAAAAGTAACTTTTAGTTACAACGCATTCAGATTTATCAATACGGATCTTGTTTTTGAATGAGTTGCTGTGTAGGCTACAGGTTGGGTGTTTACAATAATAATAAAACTCCGAACACTAAATATTGACTCTCAGACCCACGTAAACAAATTCTCAATTACACAGAGTAACCGTTATCAGTTTAAAAATAAGCGGCCAGCTGACCTTCAACACAAATATTGCTTTTAAAGAGGCGGTTCGAGATTAAAACGAACACTTCTGATAAGTATCCACTGAACGATCATTCTGAATGACAGTTTATATCTGAACTCATTGACACTTGACTCATTTGTAATCAGATTTAGATTTTAACTTTTAATATTCAATTCAAATACACATTCAAGACCTCAAAAAAGAGTGGTCCACGCTGTGTAACGTTCAGGCCTACTTTCAAGAGCTCTTTTACAAAGCCAAGCACCTGACCTGCTCTTAAAGTGTAATAAGCTTAGGTGTAGGACAACCGGAAACGAACTTGAACATCCAAGTGTGAACACGGGTTTCAATGCAGTTGGGACATTCTCTCAAAAAGCATATGAACTAATAGTCAGCAATGAACAAACATGACCCGGGTTCAACATTTCAATAAGAACAAGGAGAAACAGAAGCCCAAATAACATTATAAATGTAGCACAGAAGAGATTTGAATAAATAATAAAAAATAATAAAAAACCTTTGATTAAAATCCACTACTCCGTTTTTAAAAATGAATACATTAATATGTATGCTCTCTGTAAATCATCTTAATGATTATTTTGCATCGTGAATGATAAACAGGATGGCAGAAGGTCATTATAAAGCTGTGAATGTTCCCCTCACAGGAGAGAGCTTTTAGCCTTTCATTTGGCTTTTGTAGGCATCGCTGAAAGGAAGGAAATCCACGAACGCAGGGTCGTACCTTGTGCAGTTGCTAATGTGATGTTACAGACATTAAAGACGAAGCTATTATAAACAGCATGTGTTAAAAATATCAATACGCATCAGTGTTTTCACATTTTGTGTTTCATTTTATCCACCGACCTTGCAGCAAGATCATGCCCAGTTTTAAATCAAATGCACAACTACATTTGATCACAAGCTGCCAAGGTCACAGAAGGTCATGCGAGCCAACATTTGTCAAAATTAAACGTCATGGCGACTGTATGAAGATGGTTTAACTGGTGAATGGGTGAATGAATGGGTTGGGGAGTAAATTTAGCTAGCTTCATGTAATATGTTGTTTTTGTTTGCTTTTTTGTTTTGTTTTTTTGTAGTTCACATTCAGTAAGAGCAGTGTTCAGACCTGTTAAAGAGTATTTACAGAAAATACACTGGTCCTGAAACAGCGGCACAAACGGAGGTGCCTTTCGAAGATCCCCCTGATTATTTGATGACTTTCATGTTGTAACAGTAGTGCAGTAATACAGTCTGTAAAGTGACGCAGCTCTTAATGTGAAGCCTAAAAAGGAACTTTGGGTCATTTTGCCCAGTCTAGTCTTGGACTAAAGTGCAGTGACTCATGGCTGAAAGGTTATTTTAACCCAGAATTAACCAGGGTCTGGAACACTGGCCCATTTTATTCCACCCTGTCCTGAAAATATACCGAGACTTTCCAGAGCCTTCACTGAAAGCGTGGATGAGGTAAGCCTTGTCTGCTTTGTGAGTCACAGGTCTCATAAAGAACAACGCTCAAAGACACTCCTTACACTCCTTCTTTCTGCTCTCTATCATGAACACGATCCCTCTGCCAAAAGAATCAAGAGCTGAACCACATATAAATAAAAGAAGCTGTAAAAGTGAACAGTAGTGACAGCACTAAAACTATCAAATCTGCCCTGTTTGAGACAAAAAAGAAAAACAAAAAGGGAACGTGTAAACCTGCAGCGACACTGTAGCTCTTCAGACAAAGAACCAGGCCATCCGCTCTAAGAATACGAGCCAGAGGCTCCAACCACCATTTGTTTTCGAAATCCTATCCCCTCTGCCCAGGCATCACAGCTGACTTTACATCAGACTAAAATGTGTCCTGCTAGGGATTGCAGATAGGTTGGCTTACGCATTCGGCCATCTGGACACCCAAAACCGCAGTCGCTAATCGGACGGCTTTACGGGAACTCTGTTGATTCCTTTACTTAGTATTTTGGGAAACTGGGTTAGCAGCCCTAACGTCAAACCCATGCAAGGACAATGCACTGGGATGTGCCTTGTGTCCAAAGCCCTAAAGGCTGGGTGAAGTTCTGCCCTGACGCAAAGCCCCGCAACAGCCTGGAGGGAGTCCTGAGCAGCTGCATCGCTGTTTGGTATGATAACAGTGAGGTGACAGACTGCAGAACCTGCAACAAACACTGCACACATCACTGGGACCTTCCTCCCTTGAGTCAAGGACACCCTCAACGGACGCCTCCCACCAACCGCTTACATGCCTGCATCATGCAGAAGAGCACAACGTCAAACTCATCCAGACTTGGCGACAGTTTCCTCCCCCTAGCCGTTTCCTACTAAACAGCCCTGAGCCCCCTTCCCTCACCTGGACATAAAGGTCTGTGTTGAAGCTCTGCTTCATCCCCCACACTTCTCTAATCACAGTGTCAGATGTATACTTTCCTCTAATGTCTAACAATTAGCTCTTGCATTTCTCTTGTTGCTCCAGGTTTGGAGAGCACCATTTCAAACGACTACTGCCATTGTTTAGATCCCATGACAGTACACATCTAAAAGGGGGAACCAAAGAGGGACGAGGAGTCACGGTGCAAAAGAATCGTGCTTGAATGGCCCATCCATGCGCCTGTCCTGGGACGAGCTCTTAATTCAATTCAGTTCAATTCAATTCAGTGTATTCTTGTACAGCGCCTTTCACAACAGAGTTGCCCCAAAGCACTTTACATAGATGGTAGACATACACACTCTTAATGCACAGCAATGAATCTTGGGATCACCTTGAGCGCAGACTGGGAGATCCTGGATCTCTCGCTGACTGGAGCGGCTGACCTTCGCAGTGGTGTACCTGCCTGGGAAACACAACGCACATCTCATACCCTCTTTACAATATCAGCATCCCAAAGCAGCCTGTTACGCATGACGTTCCTGGAGCAGAGCCCTCCAGCTGCCAACATCTGCACCCAGTGCAGTGCACTGCAGCTAGATGGGAGTGCAGCTAGTTCATGAAGCACCGCGTTTACTTCATACGAGTAGTGAACGCGTAGCTACGAGTGGCGCCGCGTATCTGAATCGTTTAAAGAGGATGTCTTGGGCGGTAACAGCGTCCTGTCCAAGGGGAACAGGTCAAACGAGCTGCTGCGCTAGCCTGACAGCTGCTGACCTGTTTATCTGCAGCAGGAGGCTAACCGTTAGCCGGCTAACTGACCGTCCGCAGCTCGTGGGTCAGCTCGGAAACACGTTCTGAATGTGGGAGAAGTTGTTAAATCCACGGGGAAAGCACTCGGGAGTACTCACTGCTGGCGAGAAGCCTGGGCAGGACAGCGGCGCTGCAGGGGAAGCGTGTGTGTCCGGCCGAGTGCAGGGAGATCCGGCGCGCCGCTCGAGGTCTGCTCGCTCTCTCCGCGGGAAGAGGCGGAGCCTAACGCAGCCGCCGGAGTCGACTCAATGTAGGGAACCGAGTCTTCGAAGCTCCACCACCCTGCACAATGAAGCCAACTACTGTTTCCACAAATAATCCGTCGGATTTAATCGCTTATAGTTCGAAATGTCCCACTTCAGTGTCCCGCTGTTTTTCACGAAGACGGTTGGTTATGCTGGGCGTAAATCAGTGTTGTGTTAATGTGCTCCGGTTCACGTACATGACTGCCTTAGAGCAGATGTATGTATGGATATATATAAGAGTCGATTCACTTGGATTGAAAAGAGCCGAGTGATCCATCAGACAGGCCTGGGTAGGGAAACTCAGGGAGACACAGCATGTCTCTTACAGTACATCATCATCAGTCCTGATCTCAGCTGAAGCTCTAGCATCATAGATCTGTAACATGAGGACGTGTGACTTCGGCCCAAATGTAAACACTGCTCAATATGTCTCGATTCCCTTTGAGAACATTTTGTGCACAGGAAATTTAAAGCTGCACTGCTGAGATCACAGCTGTGGATTATACTGATACTGCAGCCAAACTCAGTATTACATAAATACTGTCTAACAGATGCCAGAAGTGCAGGCGACCTAAACTAACGTGAGGGTCCAGATGATTAAAAACAACAGCAACAGTTCTTACGGCGATGTTATTTGATCTATATTGCATCCTTCTTCCTGATTCTAACAGCATGGCTCTAAAGCCTTCACTTTATACCAATGCAGTCAGATACAACCAAAACAAGGGAAGAGAGAAACAGCCATTATGTGGGGAAACCATGACCAAAACTCTGCAAAAAAGAAAGCTGGATGAACAATCAGTATATATTTATTGTCTCGACTTTAGGTTACGTATTAATATGCTTAATGTCTCCAGTTTCCCGGGAGGAATATTCGTTATAGAGTCAGAATGAACTTCTTGGGGCTTCTTGAATAAAAATAAAAAAGAGCATAGATTCTTGAAGGGTTACTGTATTTGATTTGTAATGCAAGAGGGCAGACATGCGACAACTCACAGCAAATTGTAAGTACAGAGAAATGGCCATTCACTGGATGTCCGAAGAACAACAGAGGAAGAGAATAAAAGTCTGCCCTTCTGCATGGTTCACAGGGCTACACGTGTTCAGGGGGAGAGAAGGGGGGGGGATAAAAAAATAAAAAATAATAATAATAAATCACACACATTTCACTAGGGAGGCCCACACTGGAATACACTGGTCTGAAACTGAAGAACGATGTCAGACACAGGTTGAGAAATTTAAAGGAAAACTAACGGGGTGGGCTTTTGGGATAAGAACCAATGGGATAGAGCGTTAAAATACAATTCTCTCTCTTTCTGATAGCACACTGTGGGGCCATCTGCTCCCCTGACACGGACACACTCTCTCTTAATGACCATCACACCGGCCAACCATTCAGTCGCCACATACATACACTACCAGGATGATGCACAGGCAGAGCTCGAACTACTGCGCTACAAAAAGCAGAGCAACTGTCTCTGAAAGAAAGAAAAAAAAAAAAACAGCAAAAACAATAACTTAAATTCTCAATCATAATAAATTAAAATGGCAACTAGTGCCCCAAAGAAGTGTAGAAATCAGATTTATGTAAGAAAATAAAAAAAGAAATCAACACAAATGTTTTAGGAATCTAAAAGGTAAATATATGGGGGAAAATGTAACATTTTCTATGTAATATGACAATCAGAAAACCTTTTGTGCTTTTAAATACACCAGTAAAACACTTGCATTCACAGGAAACACAAGCAATAGTAATCATGACAAAACGAAGGCAGACGTAAAAGGAACGACAGTACTACAGTATTCACAAGGGATTAAGGATCCATTTTTCTATCGCTATTAATATGAATTCACTCGGTCACAGTTAACATGTAGTTTAGATCAAGTGTAATAGCAAAAATGAAAACGAGGAAAACAATGGTCTGGAACATGGATTAAAGATTACACATTATGCAAATGTACATTGTCTATTTAGTACAAATATAGAAGTAAGATGCAATTACTTTTCAGATTAAAATAGATTTTCATATTAACATTTTCATTTGTACTTTTTTTTTTTTTCCTTTTTTTCCTTTTTTTAAACAGCTACAAAACCATTATCACTAGATCAAACTCTCTTTGTTTGGAGCCACAGCATACTCAGAATCTTAAACCCCATCCTGAAGAGTTAGACAAACATAAACAAGGTCATTTTGCATAATGTCGGCAAAGGAAATGGATCAGGTCAACCGACCAAATAAAATGAACAGAACTGTACATGTCGATGACCAACTTTAAGTGCCAAAAACAAGCTTTCATGGGTCAGATAACAAAACAAAACAAACAAAAAAAAAAAAGCTCCTTCCATTTGATGACATTTAGCCCCAGTTTAAGATGCATCCTTCGGCAAAAAGCAGGAAATTCAAAACAGGGACCCCAACCCTTGAATACATTCAGACCTCTAACTTTAAAGTAACTTTCTCTTGGCTTTTCTCATGGCTTGATAAGTCTGATCTGGAGCCTCCTCCAGAGGACTGGTGCAAGGGACATGCCATCATTAGAGCATCATGTTGGCCAAATGTGCCTCACCAATACCAGTACAGTATCTATTCAGTTCAGGTCTAGATTTACCAACCCTCCCGTGCATTTGTGTGGAGAGTTGTGTGCTCTAGCACCCTCATGTGGACGAGGAGCAGAGCGCGACCTGTTGAACTGTTCCCAGGTCTGTCAGTAGTTGCCGGATGCGGTGTTTCAGCTGGGGTAGCCTTGCCAGTGGATCCGGAGGCTCCAGCTCACCTGTGTAGTCCAGCCAACTTTCCAAAACTGGGGAGAACAAAAAATAAACACAGACACCTTTTAGTTAACACATTCACTAAACGAAAAAGGTACTTAATACTTGGGCTGGGAATATACCTCTTCAGAACCACCATTTGGCCAAACAGGAAGTAATTTCTCATAATTTGCCACCAATTTTCTTGCTTGGTGGTACACTTTATTGCAAAGGTGCATCAATCATGTGCTTTATTAAAAAAATTAATAAATAATACAAGGCAACCGATGCAAGCTAACTTAAGAGCAAGAGCTGACCAGTACCAGAATGGTTTTGAAATTTCTCAACCAATCCCGCACTATATAAAATATGAGCTCCGAAATGGTAGTGATGCACTCATCAGCAAAAAGACAACAAGACATTTTCACAATCAAGCAAGTTCAACTGCAGTTTTTTTTCTGCAGTAACTAGCAAGTGAGAGTGTAACATCCATCCATCCATCCAATATCTGCCGCTTGTCCCAAATGGGGTCGCGGGGGGAGTGCTGGTGTCCAACCCAGCGCACACAGGGCAAGGACGGGGGACACACCCTGGACAGGTCGCCAGCCCATCGCAGGGAGGAGCGGGACGGGGACGGCACCTTGCTCAAGGGTACCTCAGGGCAACCTACTGGGAAGGGGTTCGAACCCCCGATCACGTGGCCAACACCCTAACCACTAGGCCACCACTGTCCCAGAGTGTAACATCATTTTTAAAAGTCCTTATCTGGACTTGTTTTCACGTCATTGGAATGGGAACCACCATTTTAGGCCATTTGAGTTTATTTGAGCATAAGTGTAGATGTTGGCAACCAATCAAGCACAAACGTCACCGCCACGATGCATTTCCCTTTTGAAATGACATGTTTTTGCTGCTGTCTTCCATTTTTGTAAAATTCCAGAACCATTACAGTAAATATGCTACCTTGAGAATGGACCCGAGTGTGCAAGCCCTTGGGTTGACAGTGCTCCCTTGAGCAATAAAGGTGCGAAACCCTCCAAGTGGTGAGGTGAAGCTGATGGAGACTTTGGGAAAGGTGTATTGAAACAGGAGCTAACTAAACAGTTAGCCATTTTAAGTGCTAGCTACCTCAACTCAAGTTAAGCCACAGATACATGAATAAGAATCCTCTGTATTTAAACAGTGCTAACAAGGTGCTAAATTTAACCATGTATTCCTATTTTAATTCCCATTATTGCACTAAAAACCATCACCCATTCAACTTAGCATTCAACAGGAAAGCAGTGTGAAGTGCCCATAAGACTTCATATCTCTTATTATCTGCCACTTCTATGAGGAATAACAAAGACTGCACTTTTGGCATGGATTAGAGGGACATTTTATACCATCATACTCTAATCTCGATGTCCATGTGTGGCAAACAGTCACTGCAGGCCTAGCACTTACCATCCAGCTCCCTCTCTATGAGGTCCATCCTGTGGCTGACTTCGTCTTGCACGGCTTCAATGTGTTCCAGCAAATTGAGCTGCCACTGCTGGTGCAGAAGGAGATCAGGATCAGGCTTGGAATCACAATCCACTGGATCAGGCTCCTCCTCCTTCACCTCAACCACAATGTTCTCTCTCTCTGCAGCTGCCAATAGTTTCATGCGACACTCAAGTTCCTGACAACAGAAGCCCATCATGAAGAATGTCAGTACAGAGTCAGTAATCCAATATCATTTTTGAGTTAAATAAGGAAAGGTACAGCAATGTTTGCAAAAGAAGAACGTCACATGAATGAATAAGACCATAATGAGCTTTCACCTTAGCATTAGCAGCTGTGCGGTCAGCAAGCTGCAATTTGTACTGGTCGTACTCCAGCGGAGCACCATAGCGGTGCTCAGCCAACTCCAGCAGGTTCTCGCTGCTGCGCAGGCTGTGTTCCAGCTCTGAGCCACCACGCGTCTCCACCACAAGCCGTCGCTCCAGCACGGGGTAGTAAGTGCGTGGTTTCTGGTAGCAGTGCTCGCTGCTGATGTAGGAAGTGTGGAAGGAGCAGGGGTTCCCCACTGATGTAGGAGTTTCAGGCTTGCTGTCCTTTAGCTCTGCGGCATGAGGGGAGGTGGGAGAGGGAGTGGCAACGCCCGAGTCACTTGCCCACTTCCTGCGTACACCATCGTTGGTTCTCCAAGGCTGTCGCCACAACTTTAAGTCCGGGTGTGCTTGTGACCTATGAGACAGATTTTTACATTTAACAACTTTATTATACTGCTATAAACACTACTTTAAATAGGTTAGGGAGAAATTAAATGAAAACCTTCTAATTCCTCACTGTTCACTTCAGTGATGAGCTCACCTAGTCTCACATCACATACCATTTACATTTACGGCATTTAGCATCTTATCCAGAGCGACTTCCACGTCCTAATTTCCATGGAGCAATTCAGGGTCTTGCTCAGGGACCCAGTGGTGGCAGTGCCAGAGGTGGGATTCAAACCTGTGACCTCTTGAGCCTTTGAGGTCACTTGCCTGTGACCTCATAGGTCCATAGGCAAGTATCCTACCACTAGACCACCACCCTGCCCACATTACCATGAACTCCCAGCAGCCACTGTACTTCCTAAGAAGACGGAGGGAATGTCATCAGAAACACTGCGCACATTCTACAGGAGTATGACTGAGTGTGTTCTTCCCAGCTTTATCTAGATTCCCGGCTTTATCTAGATTCTTCAGCATGTGACTGAAAAAGCACAGGTTACTATAGGAGCACCATCTCCCACAAACTGAAGAACATTTACCACACCAGGGTCATGAGGTGGGTCCACATTTTCAGCAAAAATACACTCTCAAGACACACACTTCTATCATTAAAATGACATTTTACCATCACAACAGAACAAAACTGACCAACAGCTTTTCACAGGCAGTCAGTCTTGAGAACAACACACTGGCCTTTTCCAACAGTCTGAACTGGGTGTTCTCTGGCTGACACACACAATTTTATTCCACTTTTATAAAACATGCATTTGTTGTCACCATATAACAGATGTCCCTATTATACAGTGCACTTCATGTATATGTTCCTATTGTTTCAGTGTCTTGCAATCACTTGTTACTAATATCTGCCTACTGTTTACAGTACAGCACACTTTACCACGGTCATATTGTTACAATGTTATTGTCGAAATATATGGTCAAATTCAGTGGGATGTCTACATACTGTTCTTTTAATGCATAGTGCGCCATGACTGTTTACCCCTTTACACAACATCTGTATACGCAGCCCAATTACCTAGTCATTTCAGTGGAACCGAGAATCGGCAAAGTAAGAATTTCATTGCAGTGTAACTGCCTGTTTAACTGTGAATATGTCAATATAGAAAATGGCTAAAGAATCTTAAGCAATATTTTATAGTGTTGAAACCTCATTTATAACTATTCCGCATCAGTAAAGTTTCAACACTTATCTCCAGGAAGGGCTGCAACCACTTCAAATATTACCTCAAATGTTGTAAAATATGAAAAGACATCACTTTCAAGCCTTAAAACGCACAGATTTTGTAATTCACATTTCAAAAGAACACTTTATAAGGCAGCTTGAGCTAAACTTCATCAACTGAGGGCACTGCTCTAGACAGTAGCTAGTGAACGCATGGACATTCAATAATGAATCCCAATTTCATGTTCCGTATAAAAAATGAATTTTATCAAATACTTAATGCAGCACTACTAACAAGATCAGTTTAGAATATAGCATTACTCATGTAGGTGTGTGAGCCAGTAGGGAATACTGGAGAAAACCATATGGATCCATATGATCAGATTTAATCTGTATAGAGGAGAAGAGGGGAGGGTTAAAATCTCATTGGCATATTAATTTAATTTGGAGGTTAAACATACTGTAGGATGCTCATCTTGAGCTGGAGGCCGTTGAGCACCTCGAACACACGGTGGACATCACCCAGCAGCTGGTGTGTGGTAGCCATTTTCTTACTGTTCTGATGCGAATAATTCTCTTCCAGGAAGGACAATCCGTGCATGTAGCCACTGGTCAGCCAGTCCTTATCATACCAGTAGCGTTGACTCTGTCGCTGAGCTTAAAAAAACAAACAAACAAAACACATGCACAGAAACTGTGTCAGCACAATCTTTGCCAGCATCCTCTCATGAGCAGAAATACACTTAATGCCACTCTCCAGGGGAAAAATTATTTTGTGGTCAGGCTACAATCAAAACTGGATGCCCCATTAATATAATCTGAGACAGTAGAGACTGAGGGAGTGTAAAGAGAAGATTTTACGCTGAGCTCACCTGGAGGGTCTCTGCATATGTAACAGCTGTACGAGTCCGGCACACTGTCTTCATACAGGCCCATGCAGGTGCCGTGCTGCCAGCACAGACACTCGTCACACTAGAGAAACCAGGAAGAGAGAACGTTACGCAAACTTTAGAAACAGGAGTTGGCGATTTGACCAAATCATCTTGATGTTCATGATACACATCATATTTATTTTCTTGGACAACTGATAAGCTTGCATGAAGAAGGACCAGTAATGCAATAAAATATGAATACAATGCTTTATCACCGCACATGCAGTGAAACTCCAGTAAAGCAAAGTAATTAGGCATTTTTGTAAAGCAATGTTATTTAATGTAACAAAATTATCCTCAATGCAATTTTGGACCCACTCTATGAGTCCAATCATTAAACCAAATTTTTGCACTGTGCAAATGAAAATGGTTAACAGAAACCATGTGTGCCATTAGGCTAAGTATTACCACTTTAATGGAATTACAACAATATCAGTTAGGCCTGTAGGTTTTGTGGGGGATATGCTAAGCGTGGGAGGCTGTAGCAAGGCCCATTGTGAAAATACTGTTAAGAGCAGGAGCCCACCTGTATCATAAAGTCATTCTCCTCTTGCACCTCACACACACAACGAACTATTTCAGAATCTTGACCCAAAGTCCCAACCCCCTGCTCAGAGAAGGACGTGTTAAGGTCCAGTCCTGTCTCTGACTCCTCCTCACTCCACAGGGGGCTGTCTGTGGACCAATCACTGCCACTGTCTTCACCTGCAGCACAGAAGTGTAGAGAAACAGTTCAGCGGGAGACTGCGCACAGGCATTTGTGAATTTGCTTGGTGTTCTGGGCGAAGCATGCACGCACACCAATTCCTCTATCACACATTCACCCACACTCCCTGAAAATAACAGACTAAGGCAGCAAAGTGAACACTTAGGCACACAAAAAGCCACAAGTGGACAAAGAACAGAAAGAGAGAAAAGAATCGTTAAAAATAAAAAAGACTATACGCAGTGATAGGCTGGTTGGAGGAGGAGCTATGTGTTTGGTACCCACCGTCATCCAGCTCCTGTTCTGGACAGTGTGCGGCGTAGGAGCTGTGTTTGTGGGAGAGGGGCAATTTGAGCGACAGTTTCAGATTGCAGGGGGAGGAGCTAAAGCCAGTGCTCTTCTCACTGCTGTGAGAGTCTGTCAGAGGAAGGGAGAGCAGACGCCAGACAGCGTTAGGACACACACACACACACACACACACAGCAGCTTCCTAGCGATGAAGCATCCACAGGTGCGATTGTGCATCTTAAAGAAATCTAAAAATGCTGACACTAGGAAAAGATGCATGTATTAAAGCCAGTTAAATGATGAGCAAAAGTTAATGATGGCCAGGAGTGGCCAATATGGCAGAAATACAGCACATTTTTTAGACAGACATTTCCAGAACCCGTTCACAGACTGCTCTACAATAAGTCCAGCTAAACAGGACTAATATTCATAGTGAGCACTCATAAAAGTGCTCAGAAAGGCATGCTGTGAAAAAGTTCTCACCTAGCACCTAGATTTTGCAGATTATCAAAATTACCCAACTAGAATCAGATCTCTGTGCATCCACCTGCAACCAAACCAGTAGCACTTTTCCACATAAATCCCCCACAAAATCCCAACCCAAAGATCCTGAAAAGGCCACATGAAGCAAACAGAGCAGGAGGAGTGAACTTGATCAAGAAACGCAACAAAAATGTTATTTGCCATTAAACTGAGAAATGCTGGCGCTTTAATATTCAAAACCTAAATGACTGTATATCTAATGTACAAAACTGAACAGATCTAAGCCAGGGCTGTAAAAAGTTGTTTGCACAAACACAAGCCACTGGAGGATATCCATGTGTGCATGTGTGTGTGTGCCAAGTCTGTAAGTACAGCAGAACAGCACGAGGGTGCCAGAGTGTAGGCACCTGGCACATTTCTTACAGCCTAAAATGTCTTACCTGACTTGGCCTTCTTTTTCTTTTTCTTCTTCTTCTTTGACTTGATACAGAAGAACTCCCTTTGTCTTTTCTCTCGCCGTTTTTCTCTTTCTGCACCCCATCATAACATGAAAAAAGAAAAGAAAAATAATTTCTTGTCGGTTCCTATCACAATATGAGCAGTTGGCTTGTAAGCGTCACCCGGCATTCGACGTGACTAGGTTGAACCTCTCCTGTACCTGTTTCCATGGCAACCCAGTCTCTTTCGTCATGGAGCGAGCGGTTGGCGTGCAGGTTCTCTTTGCTTCTCTCGCAATGGGAGGAGCTGCGCTGACGATGCACGCCGTTGGCAGTAGGAGGTGATGGAGTGTGGCCAGACTTGCTGTCACTCAAGGGAGATGGAGTGTCTGTGTGTGTTTGGAGAGGTGGGTTTATAATCAGACACTTCTGCTAGGTAAAGGCTACGTCTTGGAAATGCAGAAATATGCAGTATGGAAGAGTAGATTTAGAAAAAAAATACCAAGCATGCTGGTTAAAAAAAAAAAGTCTCTTCTGTAGACCCCTCTTAAAGCATGAGCTAAACCTGACATGCCCCTCCGGTGATAAAGGATGCTACTCAGCACTGACTAAATTGCCAGTTTTGGACCAAGACAACACCTGGGCTCCTTCAGTAATCTTATCTTTTTAAGATAATCTGTTAATTCAGGGTATAACATAACAGTTATCAAAACCAAGTTAAGACTTCTGCCCTACTTCTCAGCAAACTCTCACACTAAAGCCTGCCACAAAGGAAGAATGCTGACCTAGGGATGCAGAAACAGTACGGCGTCTGCGGGGTGTTTCCTGGCTGTGTGGCTGTCGGTCAGAGACTCGTGTCTGGCCGCTGCGTGTGGGGCTCAGGTCGCTCTGTGAGTGGTAGTACTTCATGTGGTAGTGCAGGAGAGAGGCCTTGCGGAAGGACTTGGAGCAGCCAGGGACCTGACACTTGAAAGAGTTGTGGTCAAGCTCGATGGAGAGGATGGGCGGCGGCTGATTTTTGATGACCCTGTACACTTTTGGGAAAAGAGAAATGAGTGGTGTTAAATGAGTGTTTTTCCAATAACATTTTCTAAAAATACAGAGAAAGTATGTGCATAATGATTTCAATCTTATACAATGATAGGAAAAATGATTATACACAGTTATGTGAAAAAACTAGGACACCATTAAATATTCAGTTCTTTATTAAGAAATGTTCACATATCGACGTCTAATCTTGGTTTATATCTCTGGAAAAGAAAGTGATTTAATTGCAGGTAAACAACAAAAAAGAACCTTGCTTTATTCATTCAACAAAAGAGATCAACAAAAATGTGAGTTCTAACTGAGGAAAAAGTTAGGACACCCTACCACCTAATAGCTAGTGTCCCCCCTTTGGCTGAAGTAACAGCAATGAGATGCTTCTTATAGCAGAATTCTTAAAGCTGTGAGATGTTTGAGGAGTTTCTTGCATGTACAGCCCGTTTCAAGTCGCCCCCACAGCATCTCAATGGGATTAACATCTGGGTTTTGACTGAAGTTGATCAGATGTGATGTTTCTCACAAGCTTTCCTCCTTGCACTCCTCCCATGAAGTTCAAGTTGTAAAGTCTCTTTCTGACTGTAGAGGCACTTTCACATCAACAGTAGCAAGAGCCTGCTGTCCCATGATGACATTTTAGGGTTTTTGGAGACTTCTTTTAGCATCTTGTGGCCTGGTCCCAGGGTGAACTTGCTTGGTCGGCCAGACCTGGGCATGTTGGCAGTTGTGCTGGAAGTCCTCCACTTATTATAGACCATTTTCCAGACAATGGAATGACTGATTGCACATTCTTTTGAAATCCCTTCCCAGACTTATAAGCTGCTACAATCTTCTCTTTCTGAAGGCCTCAGACAGCTCTTTTGACCTCACCATGGTTTTCATGGTTTTGAGACTAAATATCCATATATCCAAGAATGTTACAAAAACACACAGGCTTTCATAGGTGTCCTAATTTTAATCACATGACTGTTTATTAATTATACACATACACGCACGCTAATTGCCTGGAATCATCATTCATCAAGAATATTGAGGAGTTCTCAGGGATAATATTGTCAGTAAAAATAATTGAAAAATGAGAGGCATACAGCTTATACCCCTCAAGAATGAGAGGAGGTACTTGTGTATCCTAGCTAATGTCCAGATTTGAATTCCATGAAATGAAAATTTATTGAAACTAAAATCAATATTAGAGACCTTGGAGAATTGAAGATGGGCCAGAAATGAACCAAAGTACTGCTAAAAGATGATTACTATTGACCAGCAACAGCAAAATATTCAATAGTGGCAGCACCAGAAACATTCAAAGAAAGCATTGTGAATAAATAAAGATGTCCGAATACTCACATGGTTCCCTGCTATACTTATTGGTGGTTGGAAGGTGGACTTGCCGCTGGAGCAGTGTTGCTAAAGAAGAGGGGGAAAGAATAGAAAAGAATAAGCATATCTTTTCTCATAACAGCATGTTACTATTGCCGCTGTTTGAACAAAACATGCTAAAAAGTGAACATATTCATTTGTTTCAAACTGTGCTATAATGTCTCTCATAGTATTAATCTTTCTTTTTTTTTTTTTTTTGAGATGTGTGAATAAAACCAACGAAACCATACATACCGACATCAGATGCAGGTCCCGACTGCTCATTAGGTTTGTGTGTCTCAGGATGACTTGGCTGATCGCCATCCTTATCTTCAGAGCTTTTTTGGACGGGGTCTGATTTAGCTGGCAGGATCTGCGATCGACTGGTTCTGTCTGTATGGGTGGTACAGTTTTCAGACCATGAGCCATTACAATTTACACCAAGCATGCAGGAAGGACTAGTTGGGGGAGGGGGAGGATCTTGAAGCAGACTACATGTTATGACCTGTATTTGAATTGGCTCTGCTCCTCTTGGACGGAGGCGTTTGTCCTGAGGAGGCGACTCTCTTCCTTAGTTCTGGCACGTTGGCTCTTTCTGTGTCTTTCCCTGGAAAAGGCCAACATTCTGCATGAGTCAGCAGAGTGGGGAAGCAAACAGGCCTGTTACAACCATCATGTGGCAGATTTACCAAAGCTGGCCGACCCTGCATCCGGTTGTTAACATAAGAGGGATGTTTATTCTGACTCTTAAATCCTAATCATTAAATTCTCAAATACTGTTTAAAGGGCAGTCTGTACAGCTGTAGCTCAAGAATGGCAAATCAAGCTTACCCTCAGTCATCTTGCCCCTTGTCCGTCTTGTCAGGCTGGGACTTGCCTCTGATATTTCCTCTTTCTCCTGTTTCTCCTCATTGCTCTCATGAGTACCATTCTGAAGTGTTCCTGCTTTCTCTTCCTCTGTCACTCTACTCTCTTCCATGATTTCCTCTTCTCTTTCCTCCTGATCCCCAGTTTTTCCATCTCCACTGAACTGCTTCTCTTCTGACTCAGCAGACCCGTTCACCTGCTCCATTTCTTCGTTCTTGTCTGCTGTGCCATTCTGCAACGTAACGGACTGCTGTTCTGGAGCTTCCTCCAGCATCCTGTTGTCTTCTTCCTCGGAGTTGCTGTCCATATCTCTGTCGGAAATGCTATGCCGTGTGCCATTGCTCCGGACTGAACCATTCTCTTTGGACTTGCAGTGTTTCTCGGGTGGTCCAGGGCGCTTCCGGCTTTGCTGAGCAGCCTTGCTGTTAGAGGTCTATATGGCATGAAACAGAAGCCTGTAACTTTTAGACTCATTTGCAGCATTATTTGCTTGTATTAAACAGGAAACAGAAGAACAGGAGAACTGCTCTTCAAAGGTTTGGGGACACAATCTTTTACTTTAAAGTAGTGAAAGAAAAGTGAAAAATACACCTGCAAAAGATCTGATAGCAAAAACAGCTCTTTATTATCTGTAAGTTACTACATCCAATTTATATCAAAGCATCTATAATGAACTCATTTTAATAATGATTTAACAATTTTCTTTCCCAAAGTTTTAATAAATTCAGATACTGAAAATCTCAGGCACAGGAAGTACTTAAAAAGAGCTGAAATATTTGAAAGCCAAAGATATCAAGAGTTTGTAGCACTGCATTATTCCCAGGGTAACATTTTAGTCAGCTCTTCCTCCAGTTTTGCAGTCTATGCAAAGAAAAATGTGTATTTTGCTTACAGAGAAGCATGCTCATCTATCGAAATATTTCTTTTTCCCCTCAATAATAGAAATTTGACTGGCAATTACATGCAAATGCTCTGCACTCTTTGAAAACAATGTTTTTAGCTTAGAAAGCAGATCCTCACCTCCTTTTTGAAAGGTTTAATCTTGATTCCTTTCACAGTCTTCACAACACCATCAAAAAATTTTACTGTGTAGAAATCTGAGACAAGAAAGAACCAGAGCCATCAAGATTGTTATGGAAAGCACTTAAAAAGTGCTTGTACAACCAGCTACTCCACATTAAATAAAGCATCACTGAACTGAAGAAAAGTAGCAAATAACTAAACCAACATGGTTAAAGTAGTGTACTAGTTTATCAAATGCAACCTTTTAATTTTAGTCTACTTACATCTGTTACAACTTGGCAATGTCTTCTAAATAATATCTGGTGTGTGTGTGTTCCAGGGATCAGCCCCTGTACTGGTAAGTCAGGTCACAGTCACACAGAACGGTTTCTGTGGCCATCCATATACATCAGAGTATGGCAGCAGCATCACATAAATCCTTTGTCTTCATGTCAAAAGCTACATGCTGCCATACCAAATTACTAGCTCAGTAAACAACCTTTACAAACGGATTCAGTAATGTGTGTAATTGAGCTTCAGGCATTTCCATGCTCTGGAAAATGTAGTTTTGATGGACACTAACTACTGCACAAATGAACCATTAAAGGGCTTCTCTTCTGAAAAGCTATTTGATCCATAAAACAGCGACATTACCACCAGCGTATTGAGAGAAGTAGTTAAACTAATAATGCTCCTGGCCAGCACTGGCCACCAGAATTATAGCCTGGACAGACCAGAACAGTTACACATCAGGGCACTAAATCTCAACAGCAACTAACCATCTTTATCGCGGGAGAGGATCTTGGCTGGGTAGTAGCGGCAGTCTGACCAGCTGGCTAGAACTTTCTGGTTGATATAAAACACCTGGAAGAAAAAATGAAATAATAATAATCATCTTGACGAGTTCGCGAATAGAGCTACCGTGGGAAAAGAGTTAAAAATGAGTCAAAAAATTATTAACATGCAAAAAACAGTTTTATGTAATGTGGTGATGGAATAAAATGAATCACCGGTGTCGTGATGTGCTCTTGTAGACCCTGCCGTCGGAGTTGGATTCGTTCCACAGGCCGCAGATATGGACTGCTCCAGTCGAACCATTCATCATAGCGATGACTCCACTGCCTGTAGTGGATTAGGATCTTCTCTTCCTCGTAGTCAATCTTCTCGATGCTGGCAGCATACCTTTTTATTAAAAAAAGAAAAGGTTCTAAGAATTAACGAATCCTTCAATCCTTATAGTCCCTTCAAAAAAAAAAAGTCAAGATAACCAAACTGATTGTTTGTCTAGGAACTTTAGGCACTGTGCTGATATTAAATGTTGAGATTTTGAGGGCTCTGATGTCATGCAGAGCAAAGCAGAATATCACCATGATTACAGTGTGCATCACTGTCCTGAGAAACCTGATCCAACAATACAACTTATTTTGGGTTCTTGCCAAATACAACTAGAGCTAGTTGTTGCAAGAGAATCCTTTAAGAATAAAGCAGATCTTTCAAAGTCATGGTCTGGTGGGAGCAGCTCCGATTTGTTCATTCCAACCTCTGACTTTAAATACAATTCAAACATATTTCTCCTCCTTTAAATTGTACATTATTCCAACCCATTCATGGTTTCCCACCAATATTTCCCTCTCTGTTTCCCCTTCTTTACCACTTCGCCAACAACAAACAGAAGTCTTTTCACTAATGTCGTCCCGCTACCAGGATTTCAAGGCTGTCTCCCTTCAAGTTATTAATTAAAAATGCAACCGTTTGCAGGTGCAGCTGTTTACTGTCTTCTGGGGGTCAGATCAAGGTTTATGTCCTCCGTGAACTCAGTAGTGTGAGACATTGTAAGACAAAGACTAAAAGGGATTTCTGCTATAACCACAGCTCCAAATAATTTATAATGGTTTAGACTGACAAGCTGAAGTTCAAGAAGATCTACAGGAAGGTCTATAGTCCTCTCTCTCCAATCTTTTTATTAAATCTCATCTGCTGTTAAGCGAACCCTTTTTATGTTGGCAACAGGAAGCTACCAGATATAGTCAAACAAGCTAACGTCTTTACTGGTGGTTAAGAGCACATTTTGGAGCTAATAAAGAAATGAGCGGTGTTCATGTATGCGTGATTTTGACCCTGCATTTTCTTCATGAAGCACACAAAATTTGTGTTGCAACCTGTATTCCAATAAAAGATGTACGGTGTCATGAGTATCAAATGCAGGAATCTTTGACAGCTGGAGTCTCCAGCACAAAGAGCACTTACACTTCCCTTACAAACTAAACTGCTGTAATACTGCTTTAAATATTAAACATGCACTGCGTTAGAAGACCAAGTCGGAGGCGTGGTGTGAATACAGGATGTCTGTCACACTTGTCTATCTCTCACTCCAACATTCAACAAAATTTCAATATTTAGCCAAAACAGAACGACTTCTATGTGCATCATTAAATACATCTAAAAGGAAACACAGAGGAAGAGCAAATGGCCGTGCTGGTCGTTAAGAATGCTGAACAGGGCGAAGAGCAGGTGCACTTGACTCCGGCTATCCAAGAGAGAAGAGAGGAGGAAGCACAGGACTGATGCAACCAGCGCTTTCAAGAAAGAAGAAAGGTGAAAGAGGAAAAAAAAAAAAAAAAAAAAAAAGAAAGGAAGAAAAATACTCACCAGTTCTTCAGATTGTCCCGGGCCTCCACAGGTGCCCCCACCTCAAACGTGATTCCTCGTCGGTGAGGGGGGGTCTTCGTCATGTTGGATGCTTCACACCAACCTATGGGACAATGAAGCTATTTACCAGAAACAACCCCCTCGCTTTACATTCATTAACAATTTAGTGCCAACATCCATTCTCAGGAGATGCACACACACATTCCCAACTTCAACATCAAAAATACTAATCAAGAATCTATAGCAACTGTTATTTTGCTATACATTAAATCTGCAGTTTCATATTTATAATAATTGGTATGTAATGACATTTGTTGAATTTAAATTACTACATAAATAACAAATACATTCCATTTAAAGTCCGCCCAAATGCAAAGAAAGACCAGTTTGTCAGATTTCACATTATCATTCAAACCGAAGATCAGCTAAAAGTTCAGAACCTGTAACTTGGAGAGAATTTATGCTTGAATCTATGAGCTACACCTGGGGGGTTCAGCAGATTTCGAGCAATTTCGAGGCGTATACACTACTATAGACCCAGGGAGGTTACAATTCAAACTAGATCATCATACATCAAAACGACTACAATTTAACATTTAAATCACATTACATGAAAATCACATATTTACACATCACAGATTGTTTAGATTTTGTTTGGATTTTCCAAACAAATGATGTTTGGAGTCAAGTTTGCTGGAAAAACATTAAACTAAAATAGGTTAGTGGTTCTCCAGGAACCAGCAAAAAGGACTGACATAATAAGAAAGCGCCGCAACACGCAGGCCAGGTTTCACTAATGGCATAAATCCTTTTAAATCATGCACACTACTAATAACTCATTAATGCATCATATGCATTTCATGTATTTGTCACTCTCTTATAAAACTGGGAGACCTAAACCAAGAGCAGCTGTGGGAAAAACATCAGCTCTTCAATGTTTATTCAGCATATTTACACCCCTGGTACGTAAGGCCAGAGCGTTGCATTAGGTCTCCTAAAACCTGCTAGCTCAGATGTGAAGAATCAGATCATGATCTAAATCATTGCAGAGAAACGTTAAGTCATCGTGACAGAGCACAATTCAGCACAGAAAGAAAGAAAGAAAGACTGTGCTCGCCAGCGCCCTCTAGTGTTTGGGCCAAAATCCTGATGAAACTTCCACTATTAACCCTGAGACATGATTCATAAAGCCTGAATGGAGTGAGTGTGGATCTCTTTCTGTATCCCTTCCTGTAAGTAAGGCCTTTTTGAATACAAGGTTGAACTTCACAAGCAATCATCAGAGGCGGCAGTGCAGCTCTCCATCGTTGGAACTAGCGATTAGGCAGGTGGAGCAGGAGAGGTGAGGAAGAAAACAAATGCTAATAAAGCAGTGCATGCCATAGAGAGAGAGAGAGAGAGAGAGAGAGAGAGAGAGAGAGACACAGATAGACCAAAAAAAAAAAAAAAGAAAACCAGGCAGAAAAAAGACAGATTCGAAAAATCACAGCTCATGTCCTTACCTCTAAAATAAAACTTTGCTGCATTTATAATAGATTTGAAAAATATCAAACAGAAAACTATTTTTCTCCCTTTCACTCTCACCACCCAGCCCACAGAGAGGAGTGGTGACTAAAATATGCAAATCAGAAACTTTTACTGTTACTGATGGGATTCTAATGTTAGGGTCAAATAAGCAGGTGTGCTAAAAAGATGCAGTTTCCATTAGGCTGGCAGGTGTATTAATGAACAACAGAGCGGTGTAAATGTGTATGTGCAGGTAGAGCTGCTTCTTTAATCAAAAATCTATTAGATAACGAGTTTGATGTCCAGCAATGATTAAAAAATAAATCTGCATAAGCCAATTAACGGAGAAAATCCCCAACACTGAGAAAAAGCCAGCGTGAGTGATGGAGGCAATAGGAGTAACTCTCCCGTCTGGCTAAGAAAGATCTGCAGCAGGAGGCAGCCATACCCAGCACCCAGGAAGCAGGGTGGGGATGCTTGCTCAAGAATAACTTTGGTCAATCTACTGGTCCGGGATTCGAACCCATGACCTTCTGATCCTGGAGACCAGTCCTTAAACACCAGTCCACCGCCATGTTCATCAACTACAGCGATACATTTCTTTTGATGCATTTCATCAAATGCATAGATATTTTTCTTCTTTCAACTTACTGACGTTCAAACAAAAAGTTCAATGTCACAGCTGCTGTAAGAGACAAACATTTAGTTTAATAAAATGTAATAAATGCATGAGGTTTCCAAAGAGAAGGTGTGATCATATTAAATGATGGTGATCTCAGTGTTGGCTAAAATAAGCGGGATGAAGCTCGGATCAGTGCTGTGTGTGGGGAGTGTGTTTTGGTTTATTAGTGACGCCTGCTTCGCTCCGTTTGGGTTAAAATGTCTCCTGCGGCGTCACGGGGGGCGTGGCCTCGTCGCTGGCTCCCCGTATTTAAGCCAATCAGATCCGCCCAACCCGATGACGCGCGGCCACTCGGGCCGCCAGTCTCAGGCAGTTTCTAGCGGGCGGGACCGATTAAAGCTTAAAATTCGCCAAAAAATAAGGAAAAGATGCTACTCCCGAGAGACTGGAAACAGAGCCGTTTTCCTCGAGGGTTTTCTGTGTTTTTATGGGCAATAGCGCTGTGTGACGCAAATGGCGCGCAATCCGTTTCCTCGGGGTTGTTTACCTTCTGGAGCGTGCGCCCGTTCCCCCCAGGTTACCCCAAAGAGCCCCCATTCGCCAAAACTGACCCGAGAACAGCGGCTCGGACTGAGGAGAACTTGTCTAAGGCGGCGTCAATCGCATAGAGAGGCTTTAAACTTCCCCACTTTGGCTCGCCGAGCGGAGAAACGTGGTGGTAGCGTTGTCAGTCGATGAAGCTTGAAGGATAGCACCACGCCTGAGCTAACAGCTTTAAAAGAAACCTTACATGGCTATAACGTAACGCCCACATAAACATACACTCGTATTACACACAAATATTGCTGGCCGTTATTTGCACCGTAGCCTATTTGGCCGTTTTACATTGTTCCCTCGCCCATCACGATGCGCAGGCTTTTGGGAAGCTCTGATTGGTTGTGGTCTATAACCGACGCGGATTCCAGCTATGTGATTTGTCGAGCGACATGTCAATCAAAATGCGACTCTTCAGCGGCCCTCTTTTTGGCCTACTCGCTGCATGGCTTCAAACGCAACTTCAAATAAAGTCGTCTGTTCATTCACACAACCAGCCGAGCGGCTGAGAACCGTCCCCGACTCCAAACATACGCCAGCGGCAGCACCGAGTACATTTACGCCCCCCAGAGGGACATATTGGGCGACCGCCTGCGAGAGAGGAACACATGTAGGGGAGACAAGTTTAACCACAACAAACAGCACCTCCACAAAATGCGCCGCTCACTTCACCCTTCACACGCAGGCGCCGGGGCTCCCCGGCAGACATGTTCACCTCTGTGTGTGCAGACAGGTTTACTCCAGGCTTCCAGAGAACGGCGGTGAGCGCTCCCCGAGTGCCCCGTCTCTCATGCTGCTCCTCCACGCAGTTTGTTTTCTCCGGCTCAACGAGGCCGGTGCTTACGAGGCGCGGCGCCCTCTGCGCATGCGCAAACCGTGCAGGCTCGTGGTTGGCTAAAGGGCTTTTCGATCTGTGTGACAGAACAGGCTGGACCTTAAACATCCCATTTAATATTAAATATCACAGCCTTTTTAAAGCATCTCTTTCAGCAGCACGTGTACAAAAATAAGTGGCAAACAATGCTGTCTAATCAGTTTTTCAATGTAGCTGATATTTCACAGCAATCCAGGGCTTCAAGGAGGAAGGAGCTTGAAATGATTAAAATCAGCATATCTCAGCATAATATACTAATACACAGCTCTTACCTTTTTTTTATTCGATGTAACTATATATATGTGTGTGTGTGTGTGTGTATATATATATATATATGTGATATATATGTGTGTGTGTGTGTGTGTATATATATATATATATATATATATATATATTATGTATAAAAGATTAAAAAAAAAAGATCATGGTAGGAAAAATAGAAGGGAAAAAATGTGAAATATCTACCCTTTAAAAACTCTTATCAAATCAGTGTCTATAAGGAATGCAATTGCCAAAATAATTTGAATAAAATTTGGAGAACTGGTGCTTCGGTTAACTATTGTATGGATGATGTTTTGTAAAAACCACAAGGTTTCAGTAAACGCCATTTAAAGCAGAGCAACAGTCAGTTAGATGAAGATGTTCTAGATTTTGAAGATGTTCTAGATTTTGAAAATGTTCTAGATTTTTCTGTTTCAGTTTCGCAGTGAAGTGAACTTAATTGAGGTGAAGTGAAAGTGGTTATATGTCATCGTGAATACACAAGCTCACACACACACACAGTGCAGCAGGAGGCCGTTATATATCCAGTGCCTGATAAAATGGTAATGAATGGTACCATGCTCAAGGTAACTTACTGGTCTGGGACTTAAACACACAACCTTCCAATTACGGGGTCTAGTCCTTAAGCACCAGCCCAACACTGTGTTTGGGGACCTGGTGGAAATAGAAGTAGATTTGAAGTTGCTGAGGCAGATAGTAATTGGCTGACCTACAGGGACAGCCCTCCTGGAGCAACTTGGGGTTAAGGGTTTTTGCACAGGAACCCAGTGGTGGTAGTGCTGGAGGTGGGATCTGAACCTGCAACCTCCTGGTCTCCTACCACTATAACACCAGCTTCCCTCTTGAGGTCCCAAGAGGAATAGGAGAAACCTCCAAGAGAAAGGAGTGCTAAACTTATAATGCAATTTCCAGTAAAACCATATAATTCATTATTTTATTATTATTTTTAATTGAGAATAACTCCTAAAACCTTTGTTTTTGCTTTGTCAATGTGTAATGTGTTCTGTTTATACACATAAAAAAATCCTAGATTAAAAAATAAATTGAAGTGGATTAATAAATAAATACATTTTGAAAAGATTAGAAATCTTTCTGTAAAAAAAAAAAATTCTGATATTTGTGTAAATGTCATTTAATTTACTCTGGAGCAGGGGTCACCAGCATGGTGCGGTTCTAAAAATAGCACAGCTCACCAGTGAGTATCTAAAATTGAATGTTATCTTGTTGCTATTCTTCTTTAATCACATTTGCATTTATATGGATTTGAAAGAAGCATTTAAAACATGTTTATCATACAAGTTTAGACAGGGTAACTGGCAGCCCTTCGTGTGGCTCAGAACCCGTGAAGTAGCTCTCAGCTTCAAAAAGGTCGGTGACCCCTGCTCTGGAGGGATGAAAGAAAGCAGAAGATTGTATGAGGGCTTGGAACCAGCAAGTGTCTTTCGGAGTGAAAGAACAGTTACAAAAGCACAATGAACAAAAATGAACAATGAACAAAAGCATTTAAATATAACGCAGTTTAGATCATAAGAGTGCAATTTATAAAACACCTTCAGGCTATGCTTATGATTAAAAAAAACATTGTCACTGTCACCCCTTTACGTCCAAGCCCTGATAAGTGCAAGTTAAGAAGGCAAAGAATTATTAAAAAATAAACTTGATCAGGAATTCTGTTAAACTGCTAACAGAAGACAGGAGATGCATTGTTTGCTTGCCATAATATAATAAACATAAGACCACATTTGTCCCATTACCGACACAGTGCAGCCGCTGGCAGCCACACTTTCAGCACCCAGGATGCAGAGGTGGGGACAGTCCCTTTCTCAAGGGTAATTCATAACCCGCTGATCTGGGACATCTAAGCATGTGATGACGCTACCAGTTTCCTGTTGATAAGCACTTCTCAGATTAATTTATTTTAGTTTTAGCAAGTCATCTGTGTGTGTGTGTGTGTGTGTGTGTGTGTGTGTGTGTGTGTGTGTGTGTGTGTGTGTGTGTGTGTGTGTTCTCTGCAGAGCACCCTTGAGCAAGGGTGTCCCCGTCACTGCTCCCTGGGTGCTTTCAATAGCTGCTGTACGGTGTTTGAGTGCATGGGTTAAATGCAGAGGTCCAATTTTGTTGTGGTTCACGTGTGCTGTGCTGTGACCTCGCAATGACAAGGGTTGTCACTTTCACTTTTTTTCACTTTTTTTACTACAGTGTTTATTCCTAAATTTACTGACGGCTACTTGACAGTCCCTCAAGAGAACATTTGATAATTATAACACACTCGATGCTTTTATGTGCTGAAATTGCAAGGATCAGTTTCCTTCAGTATCTGACAAGGACAATAAAACACCAAGAAGACA
Organism: Hepsetus odoe; assembly: GCA_017165825.1. Taxonomy (NCBI): domain Eukaryota; kingdom Metazoa; phylum Chordata; class Actinopteri; order Characiformes; family Hepsetidae; genus Hepsetus; species Hepsetus odoe. Next base: position 11,861,435 of record CM029385.1, on the reverse strand, counting down.
CATGTCAGTCCAATACAGTCTACAGTTTATAACCCTAAGCCACAGACACTGTATCTTCAATGTGATGGTTAACATCATCTTCATCCCTCTTCATCCTTAAGCATAAACAGTGGAACTATGCTCCTGAACTATGCGAACACAGGTCAGCAAAAAAGTGCATTTGGCTTTATTTGTGACAGAAAGGAACGAGACTGAATTCTAACCTTTCCCTGATATTCAGGTGGGTATAAGATCAAACACTAGGTAAGTTTCAATTCTAAGTCTATGGCTGAAAATTCAGGGAACAAAAACTTACCTCTGAAACTGCAAGAATGTCTTAAACGTCTGCAAAAAAGTCTGTGATGATGTATTCTAAACGATGGTCACAAGAGGCCAGTAGCGGTCTTTCAATAATGGCAGATTTTTTCCTCTTGGCCCCACTTTGTCCTTTGGCTCATTTGGTTGACAGGCACATCTTACACGCCTATAAATCAGGATATGTTAGTACAGATGTAATGGAGCTTCTCTGGGATTTTGGGCCCTGCAGTACCTTGTGACTGTATAGTGTTGATCAATAGGCCCAAAAAGATTGTGGTCTCAGAAAGCACATGAAGTGAAAGTGACTATTCTTGTCATTGCGAGGTCACAGCTTAGCGAGCCACAACAGAACTGGACCTCTGCATTTAACCCATGCAGCTCTGAAAGCGCCCGAGGAGCAGTGATGGGGACGGTACCTTGCTCAAGGGTACCTCAGGGCAACCTACTGGTGAGGCAATTGAACCCACAATCTTCCGATCCCGGGCCAACTCCCTAACCACTAGGCCACCGCTGCCCCACAGGACTGCCAGCTTCATGCTGGGATGTTGTCAGTCTTTTATCCTTTTCAAGATATTGGTCTTCATACCGTACGCACAAGGTGCATGACAGTAGAGTAGACTGAGAGAAGCTTCCATTCATGTCTGCTCTGGTTTCTGTCCGACAGAAGACATCTTCTGATCATTTTAATGATTGTTCAACAATGTGAAAACACTGTTGCTGAGTTTACCAAACCTCTTCATCCGCACCACTTACTTTCCGAATGAATACACATCCTGCTTTACCTTCTGGCCAGAGTGTGTGCTGGTGTATTTAGAAGCTAGGCTGAACAGCTGATCGAGGCTCCCCGTCTTTAAATCCTGTCATCTGCATGAAGAAGCACAGACCAAGCTGAGACTGCTTTTTCTCATAATGTTGTAAGTTTCGTGTCCAAAAGTATCCAGACAGCCATTCTTTTAAATGATCATCTACTTTAAGGTGCATGAATTGCTGACACAGATGTTCAGTTGTTCACATATAATCTCAGGTGAATGGGAAGCCTAAGCCTAAGTCACCGTGTCCAATGACAAGCATCAGCTTGACTGTGGAGCAGCTGAACTGTCCATCCAATGCCTTGATGATAAGCTGCAGTTGTGTTCCTGGTTCAGAGCAAATCCTTCAACATATAATCTGGAAATGATTTACCTTTCAATATGATTGTCTTACAGACATATTATACAGATATTCTTTCCTTCAACTTCTGAAATGTCAGTTTGGTCTAGTGGTTAGGGCGTTGGCTCCCTGGTCTAGAAGGTTGAGGGTTTGAAACCCAGATCAGTAGGTTGCCCTGAGGTACCCTTGAGCAAGGTGCTGTCACTATTGCTGCTCCCTGGGCACTTTAAATAGCTGCTACATGCATGGTGTGAAAAGCAGAAGAAGCAGTTTGTTGTGTTTCACAATGACAAAGAGTCACTTTCACTTCAAAAGTGCAGAGAAAAAATGACAAATTCCTCTCTTCATGTTTTTGATATTTAGCAATAAACCAAGACGTGGTTTCAGCCTTTGATTTGGGAAACTGTGGATGAGAGGTAGAAAAACCTTTGGCCGTGCAGAGCGTTTCAAAAATTAGCATACGTTCTAAAAACAACCCCTTTTTTTCATGATGGATCTCATCCATTGTCGCCCTTCCCATTTCTAAAGCTGCAAAATGAAATGTAGTTTATATTATTTACAACCCCGACCCTGATCAAAATTACATTAGTGTAAGCATTTTTGGAAACATGTTGCACTGCAGGGGTTCTCCGGAAATGTAAGTAACCAAACAAATGATCTGTGACGGACAGAGACATAGTGCACATTCTCCATCACCGTACTAAAGTACTGCTTTCCATTTTCTGTACTTTTTAAAATGCTTCTTTTTGAGACTTTTGCTCCACATCCTTCGCAATGAACCAAAACCTATGAATGGCAACAAATGTTGGCTTAATATTCTGTAAGGTTTACTGTAAAATGTAAGTTCCAAGTAAGAATCTTTTTGAATTTAAAGCGAGGGGACGACCACTTCCCTCTGCTTCTCGTCTTACCTAAGAACGTCCTGATAAAACGACTGTAACCCAAAGCCTTTTAGCACTTATTGCTTTAACAGAGCACTTACTTACACTATACAGTCAAATAATACGTATAGGACTTACTGAAGCCCTCCCTCCACAAGACACGGAGACACTGCACTGACTTTATGAGCTGGTTCGAGAGCTGAGATTATGTGTTCAGTAGTTAAAGGGTAAACGGAGAAGCTTCTCTCTGTGACAGTTGCAGTCACTGGAAAAACAAGGGATTGGGACCATCTGTACGGACTGTAAACACATGCATGTTGCGTGTCAGAGCAAACTGAAAGATGAAGAACTGAAGAATCATTGGGACACTTACTGTACAATTTTGTGAATTTACAAATTTTATTCTTTCCTTTATGAAATAACAGAAATTCAAATGCACATCATCTACGGTCTCCTAACCAGCATCAGCTGCTGTTCACAAATTCTGTGCTCGTGTGTGAGAGAGCAACTGTATTGCTGCACCAAAAAAGGAAGAAAGAGGAAATAAACGTAAAGAAGCATTTACAGTTAGCATCGTCAGACTCTGCAAGGACTCCCGCAGCTAGGGAGGGGTCAAATGTAAGTGCAAAACATTATGGGGGTGTCGACAACACACACAGCTGTGGAACTGTCCACTTCTACAGTTCCTTTCACCATTCAACACACTCGTCCAAAAAAGGGGAGAAAACAAGATAAAACAACCTGATTTAACTGAGAACGTGTAATCTGAGGGTAAACTCTTCAATGAATTGACTTATTTTTTGCAACAAATTGATGAATCCAAGAAAGCTTGTTAAAAAAAAAGCACATTGCGGCTCCCACATGGTGATATATACAGATCAAGAAGGAAACTCCAGCAGGGCGGACCTGCTGTCTTGTAAGAAGATTCCTGATGAAGCCAAAAGCCCAGCTGAAATAAAGTTCTAATGTTGTCTACCAGAGCAATATGGGGAGTCAAAACATCAGGGCTGTTGCAATTATTTGACTGATTATTGTTCGGTTTGCATCATTATGATCTTTATAACTCTCCTACCAATAGACACACATATGCACATGTTTTGCATATCACACCCATTTATATGCATGAACACTCATTTATATGTTTGTTTGTTTTTTTTCTTTGCTACGTTGTTTATTTTATAAGCCTTCTAAGGTTATCTTTTTCCAGTGAAGTTCTGAAATCTTTGAAAGGCTGTGCAAGTTGGATTATTGCTTAAATGAATTGTTTAGCCTCTAAAAAAAAAAAATCCCCCCCCAAAAAATATGTTGATTAACTAATAAAAATCAATACTGACAGCTCTACAATCTTCATGGTGATGCATGTCTTTTCTGCCAAAGGTGCATCCCTATTGCATCGTTGCAATGGTTCTTTTCGCTTTGATTAAGATGTGGAAGTTATGAAAGCAATGCCCTGAAGTCCTCCTGCAAAGTCAGCATTTCTTTCAGAGAGGCTCTCTCTACCACAGACCCAATGCAGCAAAGCCTTTTCTCCCCTGTGCATTAGGGAAGGTTGATTGGGACTGAAGTAAAGTGCGAAAGCAGGCTGCCTGGACCAGCAGGACCTGGATGAAAGGCTGTGGAAACTCTAGAAAAGGGGCTTTAACAGGCAGCTAAGCTTGCTGGACCTTTTCTGGCCAGTGGAACCCTCTCATCTGGGGCCTACAGCTTAAAAATAGGAGTTGGGGGTTTGTGCTATGCGTGTAGCACAGTCTCTTGCCAAAACCAAAAGGCATTCCAGTCCCATGCAGGGTGCTAAACCCCAAATCTCTGACCACAGAGCTAAATATACCATCCTGCCTGTCCCCTTAACCAGACACCTCAAGTATGAAACCACCCCCACCTTCTGGTTACTGTTTTTGGGAAACAGCAAAGTAAAAATACAATCCCCAAACAGCACTTTGGGTCTGGCTTGTTAATGGGTTCCACAGGCCCTCTGAACCTATATAATTCTTTTGCTGTAGCGGACAGTTATGAATAGTTCTTCATTTGACTGTGTGCCTTTCAGTTGTCCTGCTAAAGGCTAAAAATAGTGTGAATCCTTCAAAGGTCTAATCGTTCCCCTCTCAGAAGGAGAGGAGAGTTGTTTACAAGGAGGCTGTTTGGTTAGAAGCACCCTCCAGACCTTACTCTCCAAATCTGAGTGGGATGACCTTGCAGTGGAACTTCTGGGACCATTAACACACAAATGAAGTCATGAACTTTTGCAGTTTTGCTGGCCACTACTGAGCTTCTCTCCTGCTTTACGAACAAAAAATGGAGCATGGCATTCTCCCAACGTATGCTCCGCAGCATACACAGAGTATCACTTAAATACCCAGCACAATCATACATATTAAATTAGAGAAAAACACTGAGGATCTGAAGATCACTGATTGCATAATCTGTTAGAGTAAAAGAAAAAAAAAAGATAATGATTGTCCACAAAGGGTGACCGAACCCTGCTTTTTAAAAAGACAATATTAGTAGTTATAATCCACAGAGCCAAAAAACATGCTCTTGTTCTAGGCCTTGCTGCATCATTCATATCCCTGCACATTTGGGTTCATATGCTCAAGAGTATGGCAAGCTGAATCATACCCCTGTGTCAACAGTGTGACGTCTGAGGTGAGAACGATTCTGCAAAGTCTGTCCAAATAATACAAATAGTCTGTACAGTGCTGTGGAGACTCTTTCCTGGCTGAAGATTCACTCCAAAAGATTCAGAGCAGATTCAGATCAACAGAGCGAGGGGACTCTCTGGGGGATGCTGGTATTCAGTGAGTCGCTGAGCTGTGAGCCTGAGGCTTCAGTTGCTGGTAGTATTAAGATGAACATTCCAGTTTAAGAATGACCAGTCTGACACCAAAAACAGGACATGTTTGTATGGGATGAGAGCTTGCTCCCTTGCAAAGAATATACAATGAACATTTTCATTGCTTGCTTTAAGACATCAGTGTCTTTCATTCTTTTTTCCAAGCTAAGAGGAATGGAGGTGACCAAACAACACATATTATTGCTGATTGTCACCAACGCCAAAGTTCTAGGTCCCAAAAAGAGAAATCCTGGGCACTGTTCTGCTGAGCAGAGGAGTAAAAACCAAGGCTGAGAGTTCAGATGAGGCCCTTGACAAAACTGGTATCCAGGTGTACGATAAGTATGCGGAGGAAGGACATCTCCTTGCGTGTGTTCTCGAAGATGATGCGGGGGTCATCAGACTGGCAGCGCAGACAGTTGGGAGCCATCACCATGGCCAGATTATTCACATCCATCTTGGTCTTACTCACGTTCACCGGCTGAGCAAAGACCTGAGGGAGAAGAAATGAATATGTAAGATCACTGCAGCTTGTTCACTACTGGTCAGACAAGATAAAGATGAGGTAGATCATGTGATAAGTACTACTGACATATAGCCTAGTGTTAATATCTAAATAATAGATAATAATAGTACTGGTATTTTGATACTGGAAGGTAAATAATCCGAACCCATCCATCCTGACTTCGGTTCATGTCCTAGCACAAAAAACGCCAGCTGGTATTTCTTGTCATTTTTTAAATGAAAGACTCAAGAGATGGGTCATGAGAATGACCCAAAAAAGATTTTTTTCATTAGTGATCTCAGCCGCCAGCAGGGTTAAATGATATGAGCAGCATGTATTTACAGTTGCGCTAGTTTCTGAACCCTAAAGAATTCTCTCAATTTCTGCAGAAAAAATAATCATAACAAAGCTCCCATAAAATGTTGCTGCAGGCCAAAGTATGCGACCCTCTGTTTACAGTAACTGTTGTGACCCCTTTGAACAGTAAAGACTTTCTTCCTTTAACTTGTGATCAGTCCAGCAAAGTGAATCTATTTTGGCCCATTCCTGCTTACGAAACTGTTTCAGTGAAGGGACGTCGATGGGATTTCTTGATTAAATTCTCCCTGCCACAACTTTTCTGTTGGATAAAGGTCTAGACTTTGCACCTACAATTCCAGAAAGTCGTTTCTTCTGTTTCAACCATCCTTTGATTGAGTGACTGGTGTCTTTCAGGGTGTTGTCTGTCTACAAAGCACACCCAAGTTTCAATGTGCAGATACCAAACTGCAATAACCTTTTCAGGTCAGAACTTTTGGTACCATCAATTGATGGTGATCTTTCCTGTTCCATTGACAGGAAAGCTATTTTTGCCTTTTTGATGTTGCTCTGGTGTTCTTTGTGATCTTCTGGAGATATATGAACACTACTCTTAGAGACTCAATAGATGTTTTACAAATAGGCCAGGCTCCCCAAGAGGAATGGAGGTGACCAAACAACACATATTATTGATGATTGTCACCAACGCCAAAGCTCTATATCCCAAAAAGAGAAATCCTGGGCACTGATCTGCTGAGCAGAGGAGTAAAAACCAACGCTGAGAGTTCAGATGAGGCCCTTGACAAAGCTGGTATCCAGGTGTATGATAAGCATGTGGAGGAAGGACATCTCCTTGTGTGTGTTCTCGAAGATGATGTGGGGGTCATCAGACTGGCAGCGCAGACAGTTGGGAGGCATCCTGCTGGTGATCTAGACTTGGTTTGTCATCCAACTGACAACCCTAATTATCCCCACAGCAATCTGAGCACTATGAAGGTTCACATCATTTACGCAACAATGCTGGATCATCTTGCTCAATAAATTAATTAACAACATGCCATGAAAATCCATTCTAGCGCCAGTGTAGACACCCATCTTTAGTGAAGATTTTGAATTTAAAAAAATGTAGTTTTTAAAGAAACAAACTATTTCAATGTCTTATTATTATCTCTCCCACTCTCTCACTCATTTTCATTGCTGCTTGTACGGCAGGAAATACAGTCTGTAGTGGAACACATTTTACTGCGCTTGTGAGCTTGTGTCCACAATGTTGGTGTGTACAGAAAAGGACATTCACTGGCATTCATTCATTCATTCATTTCATTTTTTGCTCTAATCAAGTAAATTATTTAACACAAAATGTGGCAATGAATCTCGATTTGGTTAACACATGCACGTCCACACGGAAGATTGGGAATACCTGTAAGAAGTGTATGAAGTAGCAGAGAACCAGTCTGTTGAGCTCCGGTAATGACTGCACGACGCTGATGGCTGCTTCAGGATCCTCGTAGTGACTGATGCACTTCGTATAAAAGCTCTGTGGAATCACAGGCTCCTCCAGCTCCCTGTACCACAGCTTCAGCAGTGATGCTGACAGAGAAAGAAATTATGATCAGAGGCTTGTCCTTCTATCAAAAGGTTTTATATGTATGTGTTGTACTCAATAAATGATGAGAGACAACTGGTCAGACACGTTACAGACGCAGATACACATGCAGGGAGAGGGTCAATCACACTGGGAGCAGAAAGGAGGGGACTGCTTTTAAAAAATGTGATGTTGCCCTTACCAGGGACGTTAGGGTCAGAGAGGTTTTCTGGAATTTTCCACTGGTCCACCTGAAGTTTGAGGGCATTTACCTCATCGATGTCTCCCGGTACTCTGCAGCACAAAACACAGCCATTGAAATACTCTGTGGCACTATTAAAGTGATGCTTTTCACAGTAAAGGCCAGGACCCAGTTTTTGTGATGGGGCAGGTATCTTGCTCAAGCATACCTCAGGGAAACCTACTGGTCTGGGATTCAAACCCATCACCTTCTGATCCTGGGGTCAACTTCCTAACCACTAGGCCACCGCTGCCCCACAGCATTATGATAGATGAGCTTTCCAATGTCTTTTCCTAAAAAAACTATTACAAATGGACTAAATACTTTCATTTGGCTGCACTTCAATGTCCTCGCATGTATCAATTCCAGGGCATGTACTCCAGTAGGCAAGATTAAACACTGTTAAGTCACGAGGCAATACAAGACAACAGAAGTGTGTAGACTGGAGGAAGAAGTAAACAGAAAAAAAGCAAAAGAGAAACCCAACATGAAATTTAACCCCCAGTCACCTGACAAACACCCATCTGACCCTCTGTTTCTTAACTGCTCATTCTGCTGGAGCCTATTTCAGTTCTCACAGAGCAAAAGACCAACACACTCACACTGAGGATCAATAAGTCTTCAGTCACCAGGACATGCATGTCTTCAGACTGTGGAGAGAAAAATCCAAGCACATGCACACTCCACACAGAAAGGAAGCAGGACATCTGGCTGGGAATTAAACCCAGAACCTTCTTGCTGTCAGGCAACCGTACTAAGCACTGCATCACTCCCTGCAAACACCTTCGATAAATATCCTGAACTTTACAAGGAATGCCCTGTAAAAAGAACTGGCCACAAGGTGGCACTGATTTACGCAAAACGCAAAAAAACATTTTTATGTGTTGGTCTTTGAATGAATGCAGATAACAAAAGCATGCCTTAATTTAAACATGTTTTTCTGGTGTCTCGGTTATCTAGTGTTATTAGATTTAATGAAAGCAGATGGTCCTGCGTGTGCATTACACACAGGGACTGATTGAGTAAAAGAAGAAAGAGAATTACACTGGGATTATACGAGTGCCCTGAAGTGAATTTTGCATACAATAAACTTTCATTGTGGGGTAATATTAAAAACAGGAGATCTCATCTGGGACAAGGGCATGAAAAACAAACAGCCAGGGATGGATTTCCTGACACAACACACATCGGACACATCGCAGGCGTCATAAAAAGAGATCATTAGAAAAGGGATATGGAGAGATGGAAAGAATGTGTTTGCCTTTTTTTGGTCAACACACACACACACACACAAATCAAAAAGCCTTATCACTGGTTCACTGGTACTAAGCCTCTCAGATGAGGTCTACAATAACTAACCCCAGACCAGCTCTCAAAATGCTTAGAAGTCTGCTATATTCACCCCATTGTGTTCCCTTCCCTGCCATGGCCCAGAACAAAGTCTGCACTGTAATTTTGGGCTTGTTTGGCTCTGGAGCGTACCGAGGCTAAATCAACACTTGCATTTTGAAAACACATCCGCCAGCCTTACAAATGAACGTGCTGTTCTGTTTAAACCATTAATGTGCTCAATTTTATTTCTCCTTTTGCCAAATGTCAAACAGACGGGGGTCTGTTTAGACAAACAGCTCCTGTGGGGACCACCCAGCCGTGGGGCCACAGTGGGAGTTTGAGGTAGCGGCGTGTGAGAAGACACACTGTCTTTAATGATGTGGAAGGATGAGCTTGTTTGAACAGGGTTGTTTTGGTGTGAAGGGAGAAGGGAGCCGAAAACAGGACCGAGCCTTCGGCCTTTGAGCATAGTATCACAGAGACGTGTTTGTTTTGGTGCAATTATGAACTAGATGTTCAGAGAAGAAATGAACTCTTTTCTTTCCTAAAGCTTTGAAACTTTTGGAGGTTTTGTCTGCAAGGAGAAGCTGCTTTTCTCAGAGAGAAACCACCTGCTAACGGATGCAATGGAGCTTCAGTCTGATTGCACTTCAGATTGATGGTCCCTGCTGCTCACTTGAGCAGGAAGTATCACTTAGTTCTGATGCCTTTTCAGAATAATGCTAGTGTCAGAAGAGGAGAACATCAGGTGACCACCATGACAGCAGCTGTGCAGCAGGGCAATGGGGCAGCAATGGCCTAGTGTTTAAGGATTAGGTCCCAGGCCTGGAAGGTCGGGGGTTTGAACCCTGGAGCAGTAGGTTTGCTCTGAGGCACCCTTGAGCAGGGTACCGTCCCCATCACTGCTCCCTGGTCACCAGATGTATGGCTGCCCCATGCTGCACATAGTGTATGGGTAAAATGAAGTGAAAGAATTTTATTGTGGTTCACTGTGTGCTGTACTGTGTTTCCCAATGACAAGCTGTGACTTTCACTTCACTTCATGATCAATTAATGGGTTAAATGCATTACAAAATAAATCTTAGCAAGTGAAAATCATATTACTTGTTTTTTTTGTAAATTGTAAATTAAATTATTGTTGAACTAATTTAATCTAGAAAGAAACACTATACTGCAAATAATAAGGAATTTTTTTAATACAGCCAAAAATATTCAGACAGTCAAGTGTGTGAAACCCCTAAAAGTAGGGAGTAACTGTGTGCTTATCAACATTGTCTCCCCTGTTGCTAGACAGGTGTGTGTGATAAGTTAGTGTCCCCCCAAAACTTCTCCAATTAAATGCACAATTTAATGTGTGTGGTTTTTGTAGATCAATCCTTGCAGGTGGCAAAAAAATAAAAAAAACATTACCCATATACCCAACCATTTATGACATTCAAAATGCACTGGGGTCTTATAAATGGTGTACCTTTGTTACAGGCAAATGGTGCTACACCACCATAGACCACATAAAGTGAAAAATATCTAAAATGTTGTATTGTTACTTCGCGTGAGATTAAGCTAACATATGGCTGCACATTTTTTTGCTGTTTTTTGCAACAGGCTGGTGATCCTTCCAGGGTGTTTCTCTGCTTTTCACCTTCAAAGCACTGCAACAGGGCAGCGGTGGCCTAGTGGTTAGGGAGTCAGCCCTGGCTCGGAAGATTGCAAGTTCTATTCCCTCACCAGTCAGTTGCCCTGAGGAACCCTTGAGCAAGGTACTGTCCCTGCCACTGCTCCCTGGGCACTTTCAATAGTTGCTGCATGGGTGAAACGCGGAGTTTGAATTGTGTTGTGCTGTGCTGTGTTTCACAATTACAAGGGTAGTCCCTTTCACTTTTTTAGAATAGGCTCTATCACCCCAAGCCACCCTGGAAAGGAAGAGCTGCTTGCATAATGGATGAATGGATGGATGAATGGATCGACTGATGGATTTCCTGGATGTGATGGGTTTCAAGTCATACTCTCCAAACAACGGCAGTCTTTAATAAAAATACATTTCTCAAATTCAAGTCAAATGCAATTCATTTCTATAGGGCTTTTGTAACCTAGCAGCTTTATAGACAACCGAGAGAGAGTGAGCCAGAGCTGATAATGGGATGGAAAAAGAGTAGAAAAGCCCAGAATGAAAGATGGACCCATGATCTGAAAGTAAACAGGTTTTCTTTTCCAGTGTCATTGACTAATTCACGGTATTCTCTCTTTATTTGTCTCACCTGAAGATACCCTCGGTCTGAGCTCCGCCGAGGGTTAGCACACACTGGGAGAGCTGTACCTGCACCCAGGGCAGCATCCTCTGTGGGAACATCTGACTCTGCCTTTCCATGATTTCCTCCAGGGCACTGCCAAACAGAGATGGCGTCACAATGGCGTTGCGTCCATGATCAATCTCATCAAGAGTGGGTTTCCTCAGACCCTGCAGCAGGAGAAAGAGAGAAAGGGATGAGTGTAGTGTCCAGGAACCAGTCTGGTGTAGCAGCAAAAACAGGAAGAATAAAGTAAAGGAATCATTTAAAAAACAGGTTTGTGGGTAAGCAGACCCTATTATTCATCAAATAAAACTCAACTCATCCACAATGCATGACAGCTATCAGTTTAATACCCCATATTTAAGTCTGATCCACAATTTGGGTTGCAATTTTAGCCTCACTGTGACTTCACGCCACTACACAGTGTAATGTATGGCTGTGGTGGGCCTTAAAAATAGCACCCCAGTAAAAACAGTGGAGGCAGTAGTGGGACAGCTGATTATAGGTTAAGGAGTGGAGAAAGGACCGAGTCTCTTGGTGTGTTTAAGTGTGTTTTTTTTTTTTTTTGGGGGGGGTATTGTAACCCTCCTCCCTCACAAGTCTGAGTGGTTCTCATGGAGCTTTCCTAAGGGCTTAGTTCTCTGATTGCTAACACATGTAGGCACTTGCACACTGCTACACTATGTTACACTTCAGCAGTCAAAGGCCAGTCAGAACACATTGTAGGCTGCTTTAGTTCGCTACCATAAATCCATAGTGTGACTCTGCATTCTACTCTCAAGAAACCCCTTTTAAGACTTTGACCTCTGAGATAACCTGTTGATACCACTCGTCTGTTTACCTGGATTTTTCACGAGGTCCTTTAATCAACCATCCTATGTTCCTGCAGGCCACAATTACTGGCCTGGAATCAGGCTATCACAGAAGAATAGAGCGTAAATGGAAAGAAACAACAGGTCTGGGATCAGTCAGAGGGACTGCTCTTACCTTCTTCCCCCCAGTCACGGCGACTTTCTGCAGCTTGCGGTAGCAGTACTTGGCGTAAGTGCTGATTGGCAAACCTGCAGAGCACATGAACAATCCTCAACAACAATGTAATTGACTTCTGCCCAGAATCAAAGCTTTTCTGACTGAGTAGATCTTGTGGTCTTGTGACTTGCATCACAGCCCAGAGATCTACATACCGTATGTGGATTATTTTGGGGAAAAATACAGCAAATGAACACTAAGAATGCACAATGTTTCTCTAAATCGCAAAAAGATCATAAGGTCACAGAGAAGAAATGATAAGAAAGTGAGCTTCTTTCTATGTGTGCAAGTTTAAGGAAGATGTATTGCAGCGTGAATGGATTCTCTTAGATGAACCCTAGCATGTGTTTTTCTTGCTCAGGATGTTCTACTATGCTTTAACTGAAGCTTAGAAAAATACACTGCAGAATGTAAGTGCAGCATATTTGGTTACCAGCACAAGATCAAACACACTACCATCAGGCCTGGACGATTCCAGAAAATTCCTCTCTCGTTACTACAGAATGATAACATTTCTGGAGAAAGGAGTACCTTGAGGAAGTTATGGAATTGACCTTAAAAGTCTTTTAGCAACCATGACGCTTTACGCTGGAATGAAATTTGAAAGTTTAATGATCCGTAGTTCTGAGATCAGTCTTCCAAACAATGCAGGTCCCACAGATCTCTGCGTGTCGTCCCAGTTTTTTAGGGTGTTTTTCCACGACACCTTAGCCAGCAGAAAACTGGAACTCTGCTTTTTTCACTGGCCTTCCAACTGTTTCTGAAGCTTCTACTTTTATGCTTTTTTGTCCATAAATAATAAACAGTAGCTCATACCTGCAGCATCAAAACTAGAGGTAATTTATAGAAAAAAAATGATTCTACCAAGCAGAAACAAATATGCCAAAGGTTTGAGCAAAGACTGCTGAGTAGCAATTGAAATAAATAAGCAAAGTAATGCAGATCAGAGGGGGATTTTTTTATTATTATTTCCAAAAATCATATAGTAAACTTGGGCTGTAATGATTATATAATGTATAATCATTTATACCGCATTTTCATGGATTTCTCTTTTTGTAGCGTCCCAGCTCAAGATTGCTGCCACAGGACCTGATGTCCTGAGTATAAAGTCACCAGGCATTTTATATGTCCAGTAAGAGCATCAGAGCAAACGCTAGAAAGGGAAGACGGAGTCCCCCTCTGATAGAGGAAGAGTTCCCTCCTGTGATCGAAGGTAGTTTGGAATGGAGTTAGCACTTTTGCCACCATAGAGCAAGCGCTTATGCTTGTGAGTTTGTGTGAATGTATACTCTCAAGCAGCTGAACTGTGAACTAGAAGCCTAATCTCCATTGGTTTCTGTTTAGATCCATTCTGGTTTTGTGTTCAGAGGAAAGATGTCCTTATAGCAGGGTTGAAATTAAGCAGAGAGTAAGTTCACTGCTCCAAACTAACAAGCTGTAATTCTAGCCCACAGCCTGGTTTTGATGCAAGACAGACAGCACAGGCTGGGAGGACAGGCTGTATTTTCTCCTCTGCTCTTCTGTCCTGTGCGGTGGGAAGGTGAGTCATTCTTGGCTTTGTGTGTGTGTGTGTGTGTGTGTGTGTGTGTGTGTGTGTGTGTGTGTGTGTGTGTGTCTGTGAGAGAGAGAGAGAGAGAAAGAGAAAGAGAAAGAGAGAGAGAATGAGAAAAAGCGAGAGACAGACAGACATGCTCCAGTGATCTGAGGTCAGTGGGTGTGCGGTGGTGATTTACTGCTAGCAGGTGATAGTAGCTTTACTGGACTGACCCCAGGCCTGACACTTAGCATCACTAACAGGCCGGTACTGCAGATCTCTGTGACTATTAATCAGACGGAGCGGGGGGATTCAACACACCTCTCAGATAAATGTGTTACCATCAGTGTAAAATAACGACGTGCTAGAAGAACAAGTTTGTCATGATTACTTATTTAAACTCCATTGCAACTTTCAAATTCTGCTCCTTGATGAGTCTGCAATGAGTAGTTGAGAATGATGTATATATCTGATGTATATATCTGCTGCCATCTGCTGTTCTTTCTCTCTTTCTCTCTCTCTCTCTCTCTCTCTCTCTCTCTCTATATATATATATATATATATATATATATATATATATTCCCATGCTAAAGCCTGGAGTTAGATGCATTTTACATGTTTTTTTTTTCTACTATCAGTACAGGTCCTTTGTGCTCAGATTTACTAGCTCAGCCTGTATTTCTGTAACACTTAAACAGGCAGTGAGTTATATGGCTTCCCAGTGTCAAACACCTAAATTGCTGCATTATCTTCAGGGGACCAGGAGTCCGGATGATGCAAAGACCTAAAGGTTTTGAACCATCAGTGCAGTTTCTGTGGCTTGTCAATTGGGCAGCATTTCCGGGCCAATCAGTGTCCAGCGGGACAGAGATGCACAGAGTGCACAGAGATTTAATCAAAACCATAAAGACTTTCAAAAGCAGGCACTACTTCACTGCTAAACCAGAGCTTTAAAAGTGATATGATTTAATGACGATTCAGGTTCGACATGACCAGGAGAAAGAATTTTAAACCAAACTTTAAAAAAAAAAAACTCTTGTAAAGCAAAGAGAGGGAAAGAGTGGTGGGAAAGCTGATGGGTGTCAAGATGAACAGCCACGTTCTAAAAACAAGCAACACAGCAATAAAGTTAACAGCTGCACAAACTTTCACATGCAGTGTGGCCGGTAAGTGAAAAAAAACAAAAAAAACAAAACAAAAAAAAACAAAACACAGAGAGGTTTGTTCGTTTGGCAAAAAAGGGGAGGCGTGTTTAACAGAAGGGTCAGTTATGAGAGCTGAAAGAAGGACAGCTCAACAGCTGCATAAATGACCAGAGAGAGGGAGGGTCCAGTGCGAATGAATGAATGAGTGAGGAGGAGTGACTGTGGAGAATAACTGGGACTCATTCAGGAACACCTGTCTCCTAGACAGGACGGGCAGAAAGAACGTTCTTATGCAAGTATGTCCCAAAAGAGCAATTATGGGGTCCAAGAACCAGCAGCCTCCCCACCTCTGACCATCGCCCCTCCCGTCTCATTTAGACAGGCAAATGGCTGGTATTCTAAAACACACACACACACACACACACCTGCAGCCGACACAAGATGAGTCAAAGCCACCCAAGATCTGCCGTGGCCTGCAAAGGAAGTTTGTAACCCGAGAGTTGAAAACATTTTTTTTTTTTTTTTCCCCCAAACGGAGCTCTCTCGCTCCCCACGGCCAAGGAAGAAGAGTTCAAACAAAAGAAAGATGGCAGGTTTTACAGCTGGTGTTTTACATGGATGACTCTCTGGTTTACCGAACTGTGAGAACATGTTCAACATATGGCTCAGATATTTCACAAGTGCCTGCTTGTCTTTGATCCCTTTCACATATATACTCTCACAGTCTCCTCATTTATCTCCTCATTCCTTCTTTCCAGCCCTCTCACCTCCTCCATCTCTTAGAAGCTTTATCAGTTTCCTCTCCTTGTTATTCCTTTTTATTGTTCCATCCTCAACCACCCTCTTTCTTCCCCATTCTTTTCTCTGAGCCTCTGTTCATGTTTGCTGCGTTTATCCTCCCCTCCCTCTCTTCACCTACTCTTTTCCTCTGTTTTCTGGTTTCCTGGCTCTCTGTCCTCCTCCACTTGTATTATAAGCCTCTCGAAAACAAAGTGTGGCTGAGTGACAACGGCACTCCGGGCCAGACAGAGTGGGAGGAAAGGAGGAGAGAGGTGAAGGGGAGAGAGAGATCGACATGAGAGGAGAGATAGGAAAGGCCTGCTTTGCATACCAATTGCCGCCGCTGTAACGGCCTCTCTTTAATGCTATAGACCAAAAGAATCTCCACTTTGCAACAGGGCGCTTAACATTTTATCGCTTGCTTTCTTTCCCACAATTTCCCTCCTGCCCTGCCCTGGCTACTGGCTACTCACTGCCAGGCCATGCCTCTCCCACTCCAGGTTGGTCCATAGAGAGTAAGTGAGTGGGCCCCAGCATCCACACCGTACAAAAAACACTGATGAATGCGTTTGTGTCCGTTTCAAAAAGGAGCGAAACTGGGGCCCCTAAAATCTGCTCCACCCTCACAATGCCATCTCTAAGGGGAGGCAGCATTGGTAGACAGCTGGTGAGGCCTGACATTATTCATCCCACAGTCTTCCTGCCACCCATGCCATCAGCACCCGCCTGCCTAACTGACCACTGAGGTCATATCAAATTGCTGGAGCCAAAAGAACGCCCCAGGAAACAAACCTGTGCCAAGAGGGAGATAGAAACTAAATTGGAAAAAAGCTGTACTTTCATCTAATTTAGTGCTGGAAGGCCATATTTCAGTACAGTTTGAAAAATTCCTGTTCAGACACCTCTGGTTCAGCTCATCAGGTAATAACTAGGTAATTAGTTGATGTGTCTGAACAAAAAATAAGGAGAAAAATTCTGAATTCTGAATTCTGGCTCCAGTACTGGACCATGCAGAACAGTTACAATATATTTTGGGTTAAATATACATTCATTAATGTGCATATTCTGGTTAAAGACAACATTTATTGAAAATATATTGAACTAAAATATGGGATTAATCTAATAACTATCCAATGCATGCAATTTTTTTTTTGAGTGGAAATTTTCTGCCAATACAGGCATGATTCCGACGTCATTGTGCTTATGTAGCTAATGATACTGTATCATATGCTTCAGTAAGTCATATGCTTCAGTAGTTCTTAGTTTAGAGAGAGTGAGGACAAATCTTTTTGCCATGAATCTTGACCACATGTTCTGAAACTCTGACCCCTAAACATAATCCAAGGACAAGGCCGAACAATCGGGAGATTGTTGCCAGAGAATGTCACATGGCCTTGAATAAGACCAGAGCCACCAAGACAACAGGCTTGGGCCCAGCACCACACACACACACACACACACACACACACACACACACACACACACTCCATGAAAACCTGTACTTCATTTAGGGAAGAGAATTTCTTGATCACACATTCATTGCTTTGTATGCGTCTGTGTGAGCTGCTTGGACGCGTGAGTGTGAATGTGTGTTGTGGTCTATAAGAACCCCAACAGATCCCGGGAAACGACTGGAGGCTGCATGGTGATTGGCCACAGCAGGTGATGACATCAATGAATCCAAAAACACGCCACTAAATTGAGTGAACTTCTTGTATGAGCAGGGTTAGGATGACTAAAACATCTTAACTCACCCAGCAGAGCCTCAGGCCTTGTCTAGAAGTGGTGAGTAAACACAAGGCATCTGTCATTCGGACTTTGTGTAAACAAACATCCTTGTTCTGAGGAGGACACATCTGACCGACAACGGTCTTTAAAGCTCATTCAGCATCTGGGAATAGAGCCAGGGTCTTCAGATTCTGAACAATATAGGTTCTTGAAACTCAGACATCTAACTTTAAAAGCATGCTCTTTTTAAAAAAGCCATTACAAGGTTCTTCAGAGGTCCAGAAGTGTTTCCACTATGGGATCACTAACGTGACACTGGTTAGAATAAACAGCTAAGATCATATACTGATTTAAGTTACTGAACTTAAATAAAGCTTATTGTTTGCAGTAGAGAAAATGGGCAAAGCAGGAAAGAATGTATAAAAACTGAAGAAAGGAGGGCAAGATGAGAAGGGTTAAACTGGAAGGAAGCATCGCAGGGCATAGCCTGATTAAAATAATCTCTACTTCCTGTTTGTTGGTCCATCTCCATAACTCCATGCACACTTTCTACCTGATACCTCCCACTTAAGGATGGAGCCAATGTTTTCCTTTCCTTTCTGAATTAGGTCTCTCTCTCCCTCTCTCTCTCTTTTTCAGCAGTTTGGCAGTGCACCACAAGAGCGTGGGACTTAAAGAAGATCTTGCTTCTCTGAGTAAGCTTCATAGTGTGTCTATGTGTGTCTGAAAGGAAGACAGACAGACATATGATTAATGAAGCGGGTCTTCCAGCTAGTTTTCTCTTTCTGGCTGGATCTACCATCAGACACCAGACCTAGCAGTCTTTAGCCAAAATCTGTTTGAAGGTGATTCTCTGTCTTTACTATTACTGCACAAGTTGTATTTCATTAGTCAAGAGCGCAAGAAGAAGAATCGCTTAAAGAATGAAACATGTTAATGATCTGCCCCCGGGATGCCTCAGCTGGTGACTCAAATCGAGTCACTCACTGCGATGCCACTGCAGTTGGTGGAAGACCTGGATCAGGACTGCAAGTTAATCTTCTCCTTTGTCTTTCAGCTGCTCTCGTTTAGGGGTCCACACAGTAGATCATCCATTTCCATTTCATCCTGTCCTCTGCATCTTCCTCCTTCAAACCGACCACCTGCATGTCCTCTTGCACCACATCCATAAACCATATGGTCTTCCTCTTCTCCTCTTTCCTGGCAGCTCCATCTTCAACATCCTCCTTCCAATATATTCCTCATCTCTCCTCTGGACATGTCCAAACAAACGCAACCTTGCTTCTCTAGCTTTGTCTCCAAAACATCTAACCTGAGCTGTCCCTCTAATATACTCGTTTCTAATCCTGTCCATCCTCGTCACACCCAACGAAAATCTCAGCATCTTTAACTGTGACACCTCCAGCTCCGCCTCCTGTCTTTTCATCAGTGTCACCGTCTCCGACCCGTATAGCATAGCTGATCTTGTCCTTTTAACTTTTACTCTCACTGATACCCATCGCTCAAAAATCACTCCAGCCACTCTTCTCCACCCATTCCAACCTTCCTGCACTCTCTTCTTCACCTCCCTTCCTCACTTGCTGCTACACTGAACTGTTGATCCCAAGTTAACATACACCTGTAAGTTAATAAGTTCTCTTAAGTAGAAGGTGCACTTATATCTGCTTTAGATAAAAAGAGAGACATTTCAGCTGTCAAATATTTGCAAATTAATACAAAATGAGAGTTTGCTCTGACTTTTCATTAAGAGGTGGCTTCAATCAGTAAGAACTACAGAGGAATACTTGTATATTAAACTTTCTCTTCTCATATATATGCCCTTTCTCTTCTCATTCGTTTCTTTTTCCAAAGCAGGATTTGGGTCAATGGATTGATCGTGAGCTTGGTGATGTTATGGTGGCAAGTGTCATACACGTCTCCTTCCACGTCTATCTCAGCTTGCTTGGCTTCTTGTGGATCAAAGCTTCATTTATATTGTAGTTACATTTGCACATACACACTGGGCAGGCTCTCTTATCCAGACCCACTAACAATCCTATCGTGTAAACGATGGGCAGATATGAATGACCCACTACTCTACTAGTGTATGTGCCTCAAAAGAAACAACATACTTCCCACAATGCATAGCGATCCAACTCTAATACCACAGGAAAAAGACTTTGTAGGAACATATTGCTCATATTGTTAGCACATTGTGTCTGTGATTGTGTGTGTGTGTGGGTTTGACATGCTTTGGTAAAACGTACTCTGTTCTTCCTCCTCTTCATTGTTTTGCTTCCTCTTCTTCCTGGACTTTGAGTTCTTCTTGTTCTTAATGTCCTGTTGTTCCATGATTCTCTGCAATACTTATAAACCAAAAAAAAAAGAAACCTTTTCAGATAAAGAAGTTTTTTCAAATTTAATATTCACTTCACCATTCCATCATCTTTGTTCCCTGGCCTTTGAACCACAGCCTCGAGTAACCCCTGTTTTTTATTTTCCTCCCGTTCCTAGCCTTGCATCCTGTTTCACCAGGCGTCGAGCCATCATAATTTTAGCACCGAAAACTAATATTGACTTGCAATGTATGTGTATTTTTGGAGCCACCCGGGCGTACCTGAAAAATAAACATTCACTTATAGTTGAAGAAAAACACAAAAAGCAAGATGGAAGACACTGGGAGCAGAAAAACGTCAAATACAACACCCTGCATTTGCTTGGATAATACAAACAAAGCCACAGTGTCTTCGACGCTATCTTCGAAAGATCCTGTCATCCAAATTCCCATTAACCCTGCTCTGCAGCTCTCCTAATGTCCTAGTGGAAGGAAATCCCCTCTTATTTTGTTATTTCAATTTCATTACTGCATTCATAAACCTAAATGGGTTAAGTCAAGCTATATCAAATTAGAAACGAATATTATAAACTTTATCTTAAAATTCAAAACTGAGGAATCTGGGTAGGCTCACTTTATGGATCCTGTGGAAAGGGGTTAATCAAAGCTGATGGATACCATGAAAAAGGCCATTATCCATTTTCTGCCACTTGTCCCAAACAGGGTCGCGGGGGAGTGCTGGCGTCCAACCCATCGCACACAGAGCGAGGGACGCACCCTGGACAGGTCGTCAGCCCATCGCGGGGAGGAGCGGGACGGGGGTACCTCAGGGCAACCCATTGGGAAGGGGTTCGAACCCCCGATCCGCCGATCATGTGGCTGACATCCTAACCTCTAGGCCACCACTGCCCCAACGTAACTGACGTTAACCCAACCTGACCACAAATATATCAACTGATACTAAAATGATGGTCCTAATTAAACAAGTAGATTTGCCAAATCAGTGGTTTATGATTTTACATGAAATGTGAATAAAATGAGCTCGGTAAGAACATGCATGTTGTGTTTGAATCCGTACCAAAATTTCCCAGCTCAGCTCTGCATGAGTCACTATACAAAACAGCCAGTCATCTTTAGACTTTAAAATGCAAATATTTAGTGCTAGAAATGTGCTCGTATGCTCCTCACAAATAGT
>CM029385.1:11812462-11825663 GCA_017165825.1 Hepsetus odoe | reverse complement strand
CTCTCTCTCTCTCTCTCTCTCTCTCTCTCTCTCTCTCTCATTTTCCCATATGCCCGTTTCCATCCCTCTCATTTCGGCTTGCTTTCCATGTCTAAAAACATCCCCCTCCCAAATCCAATTGTTCTCTCTAAGTGTCTCTCCATCTCTCTCGCCCTTCTTACTAACTTGCTCGCTCTCTTTCACACAATAGCTATTTTGTCCTAATAGCTTTTAAAAGTCTCTCCCTCTCTCTTTCTTTCCCCGAGTTGTGGTCAGTCTCCACCCTTTGTGCCTCCTATCTCACGACTCCAAATGTCAACAATCTTTTCATAGAGACGAGTAAATACAGAGCCTATGGACCGTAAACAAGCTTTATACAAAAGCTGGAAGAGTGGAAAACTAAAACACACACACACACACACACACACACACACACACACACACACACACAGTTAAATATGGCTGTTCTGATGAGTCACTAACTCAATTGTAAAAAAAAAAAAAATATGGTTAAATTAAATGATCAAAATCCAACAGTAAATGCGTTTAAAGAATGTCACTTGTCCTCTTTTTTTCCTTTCTCCTTCTGTTCCCACACTCCTGCCGTCTCTCTGAAACCCCCCTTAAAATCTTAGTGGTGAGACGTGGGATCTCTCTATGTTCTCACTCAGTGAGATGCTGAATAATAATACTACTGTGTCTCTCCAGGTGTTAAGACTCACACCTTCACAGACAGGCCCAGCACCAGCAATTACAAACACACACACACACACACACACACACACACACACACACACACACTCACACACACACACACACACACACACTCACACACACACACAAACACACACACACAAACACACACACACACACACGCACACACACACACAAACACACACACACACACACACACACATACAAACACACACTCACACACACACTCACACACACACACACAAACACACACACACACACATACAAACACACACACACACACACACACACACACACACAAACACACACTCACACTCACACACACACACAAACACACACGCACACATACACACACACTCACACACACACAGAAACACACACACACCAAAATCAGAGCCTTTCTTTGCAGAGTGTTTAGAGTGTTTATTTGTGTGTGTGCAGCGTGGGGGTTTGGGGATCTGCTGGGGAAATCGGGGCTTGGGGGCTGAATGCTGACTCGGGACGTCCTGACGTCCTGGGGGAGTGGCTGATAGAAAAGTTCAAAGGGTGCCTTTCTGAGGAATAAACAGGAAATAGCAGCAGAGTTACCAAGCCATCAAGTGCTTTATGACTGCTGGAGAACTAATGCAGATAACACACACTTAAACATGAATATACACACACACACACACACACACACACACACACACACACACACACACACACACACACACACACACAAGTACACACACACAAGTACACACACACACACACACACACACACACACACACACACACACACACACAGTGGGACAGACCACTGCATCCCTTTCCAAGAGTAATACAAACAGATGTGTGGTTCATGATAAAGAATCAAATCTTTCAAATCAAATCTCAGGTCCCTTTCGTTTATGCTTCCCTCCTTCATGCTGTGTGTGAGCAAACAGGCAAAAATACTGACGGTGATATTTTCATGAAACAATATTTAATGGAAAGTGTGGGCAGCGGTGGCCTAGTGGTTAGGGAGTTCCCCCATGATCAGAAGAAAGTGAAAGTGACAAAGTCCATAGCACAGCACACAGTGAAACTACACCTCTGCATTTTACCCACACACCTGCAGCAAGGGGCAGCTATTGAAAGCGCCTGGTGAGCAATGATGGGGACAGTACCTTGCTCAAGGGATTTGATTCCACAATCTTCTGATCCTGGGGCCAATTGCCTGGGGCCAACTACTAGGCCACCGCTGCCCCGAAGAAGTGCATGGGTTCGAATCCCAGACCAGTAGGTTTCCCTGAGGTACCCTTGAGCAAGGTTAATGCAGTTGCGAAGACATGCTTCCTGCACCTTCGGAACATTGCCAAACTACGGCGTTTTCTGTCAATGGAAGACACGGCAAAAGTAGTACATGCATTTGTATACAGTAGATTAGATTACTGTAACGCCCTACTTTCTGGAAGCTCTCAGGGCACATTAAGCACCCTACAGCGCATTCAGAACACAGCCGCTAGGATTGTTAGCAGGAGCAGGAAGTACGACCACATAACTCCCATACTCTCCTCGCTTCACTGGCTTCCTGTTAGGTACAGGGCTGACTTCAAGGTCCTCCTCTTAACCTACAAGGCACTTAAAGGTCTTGCCCCAATATACCTAACCGAACTGCTTAATACCTATACACCTAACCGCCCACTTAGATCCCAGAATAAAGATCTCCTAATTGTCCCTCCCATAAATAAATGTATAGGAGCACGAGCTTTCAGTTCCAGGGCCCCTAGATTGTGGAACAGCTTGCCTGCTTCTGTATGGGATGCCGATTCAGTCTCAGTCTTTAAATCACGGCTGAAGACTTACTTCTTTAGTTTAGCTTACCCGCCCCAATCACCATAGTGCACCATTACTAATGTCGCTGGTGCTGCTGTACATGCCATCGCACTGTTTCATTTCTGTGTTTATTACTACTGGATCCTGCTCATTACTGACCCCCTCATTCCATTTCTCTCCCCACATGTCCGGGTGGGCCCGCTGTGGTCGTCACCTGAGTCCAATGCCGAGCTACCATCTGGTCTGTGTGATGCATCTGATGCGCCAAGGGACCCTGGCGGCTCATTGGTACCTGGAAGCAACCTGGGACTCCTCACTGATCCTGGAGTTTAAAACCAAACTAACTTTGTACTGTTAGCATACCCAAGGGGGTTGGGTAGCCGGTTGACCTTGGACCCTCAGAGGTTTTTTTTCTCCACATAGTGGAGTTTTTGGTTCCTCTCCTTCGTAGTTGTCCGGCTTTAACATCTATTACTGTAACCTGTTCCACCATCTACCACCATTGTAAAGTGCCTTGGGGCAACTGTGTTGTAAAAGGCGCTATATAAGAATAAATTGGATTGTATTGAATTGAAGGTGGCATCCCCGTCACTGCTCCCAGGGCACTTTCAATAGCTGCCCACTGCGGTGTAATTTCATTGTGGTTCACTGTGTGCTGTGCTGTGTTTCACAAGGACAGGAATAGTCAGTTTCACTTCACTTCAATAGGATGATATTGTGGCTTTTTCAGGGAAAATGTCTAATTGTGATTTTTACTTTCATTATATATATATATATATATATATATATATATCCATCCATCCATTATCTGCCGCTTGTCCTAAACAGGGTCGCGGGGGAGTGCTGGTGTCCAACCCAGCGCACACAGGGCAAGGACGGGGGACGCACCCTGGACAGGTCGCCAGCCCATCGCAGGGAGGAGCAGGACGGGGACGGCACCTTGCTCAAGGGTACCTCAGGGCAACCCATTGGGAAGGGGTTCGAACCCCCAATCCGCCGATCATGGGGCCAACGCCCTAACCACTAGGCCACCACTGCCCCGGTGGTGCAATTTAAATATAATTTAAATATAAATTATTATGGCATATGATGTGAAGTGAAGAAAGCGAAAGTGACTATGAATCATTGTGAACCACAACAACATGCACTCTCTGCTTTTAACCCAATGGGCAGCCATATCCAGCACCCAGGAAGCAGTGATGGGGACAGTAAATTTTTTAAATCAATACACATTAAAAATATTCAAATTAGTGAATGACTTAATTAGTAATTAGTAACTGTCCCCTGCTGCACGTGTGTGTGAGTTAAATGTGCTAAATGTGCTGTTTCACAGTGTCACTTTCACTTTCACTTACCCAACATCTTGCACACACACAGACACACACACACCTGCTTCCTACCCTCATAGATTAAGTAAACAAGTGTGATCTCATCTCTTAACTTCCCATCACACACACACACACACACACACACACACACACACACACACACACACACACACACACGCACACGCCTCATATTGCTCAGTGACATAACCCTGCCAAACCAAAACAAAAAACGTCCACAGGCCAAAAATTCTAAAACTCAAATAATTACTGAAACACAGGGTATGTGTGTGTGTGTGTGTGTGTGTGTGTGTGTGTGTGTGTGTGTGTGTGTGAGAGAGAGAGAGAGAGAGAGAGAGAGAGAAAGAAAAAGAAAGAAAGAAAGAAAGAAAGAAAGAAAGAAAGAAAAAAGAAAGCTTTAAATCTTAAATCCTGCTGCTTTAATCTCCGGAGGAAAAGCTCTTATTCCTGCGCTCTGCACTCTGTCCTTCGTTATGAGGTTAAGAGAGAGCCATGAGGCTGGGAAGAAGGAAAAGAAATGAAGGTGTGGGAAAAGAGTGAATAGGAATATGTTTTTAAAAATGCAGAAGTTGTGTACTGGAGGAAACTAGGACTAGGAAGAAAGTGGCCAATGAAAGAAAGGTGTGAGTTGTCAGCGGTCGTTTGTAAAGAGCGTTGAGGAAGAAGTTACAGAGAGAGCAATCAACACAGTCCTCTCTGTTCCCAAACCTCAAACAAATCTCCACTGCTGAAAAAAAGAAGTGTCCGCGCAAAATGAAGCCAAATCAGAAGAGAACAGTGTGCTCTGATCAGACTAAACTAATTTTAGTACTCAGCTCATCATGCTCGGAGAAAGTAGGCACGGACACCTAACACAGGGTGAGGTATGGATGCGCTGGCACCAGGATCTGGGGCTGCTTAGATGGTCCTGAGGCTTTCCTGTACAATAATGAAAATATGAGTGGAAGCTCTGGGAGGAGCTCAAACTGTTCTCATCCTCCTTTGCAGGACTGCTTGTCCTGATTAGGGTCGCGAGGGATGCTGGAGCCTCAACTCTCACAGGGCGAAAAGGTGGGGAGACACTCTGGACTGGTCACCAGTCCATCACAGGGCAAAACTCAAACACAAACACACTCACGCTCACACTTTGGGGGCAGTTTAGCCTCTCCTCTCCACCTGATGTGCATGTCTTTGGACTGTGGGAGGAAACCGGAGCTCCCAGAGGAAGCCCACGCAGACACGGGGAGAACATGAGCTCCACACAGAAAGAGCCCGGATCTGGGAATCGAACCCAGGACCTTCCTGAACGCAGTTTAAAAAAAGAATAAAACGAGTAAAAGTGTATTTTGTCAGGGTTTAAAACGCTGTCACTGGGTGAAATCTTCAAGGCTGGAAGAATCTTTATTTCGGAAACATTACTGTGTCATATTGCACTGCAGCTTTATTTTGTAAGTTGTCTCCATGAAAGTGAAAGTGACAACCCTTGTCATTGTGAGGTCGCAGCACTGCACACCATGAACCACAACGAAATTGGACCTCCGCATTTAACCCATGCACACTCAACACCGTGCAGCAGTGGGCAGCTATTGAAAACGCCCGGGGAGCAGTGACGGGGACGGTACCTTGCTCAAGGGTACCTCAGGGCAACCCACTGTGGACCCACAATCTTCCGATGGAGGGCCAACTCCCTAACCACTAGGCCACTGCTGCCCTCCATGCAGTTAGTCCTGCTCCAGATGTTTCATTTTCCTGTTTAAGATGGTAAGATATAGAAAAGTATAAATATGCTGCTTCCTAAGTGAAACTGAATGTAACATTTAAAACACAAATTAGTACCGTGTAACTTAAGGGTCCATTGAACCCTCAGAGAATAAAGCTATTTTCATACTTGAAGTTTGTTGGCTGTGGTGCGTATTAAGAAAATGGCATAAATAATGATAGTGCTCCACATGGGAAAAAAACCTAAACTGCACCTTTATTGGCTACCTGGTGTTTAAATTCTGAGACAGCTTTAACGCCACTTTCCAGTCTGATTCAATTCAGTTTCACAAAAGGACAAGTTCGGGGGTTGATCTTGGCCTTGGTCGTTATTCATGACATGTGTTGCATTCATCACTAGCCAGATAATACAGCTAGAAAACGAGGTGCAGCTGAAAACAATGCCTCCACGCACTGGGTTCGCGTATAAAGACAAAACGTCAGGTGGTTGTTCAGTCCTGTTCAGCAATGATGTCAATAGAAAGGACAACAACTCGGTCCAAGCTAACACCAGCCTTTAAGAAATGTCCACACAGTTCAACTATTAAAGGTAGATGGCTTTCAAATCCAAGTCCAAAACATTTTATTCTTTCTTCTCTCTGGTGATTATCATCATTTGCTTCTGGACAAAAGTGAACAGTTCACCAAACGCAGCTGAACGTCACGAGCAAGCCAGCAGCGGAGGTGTTATTGTTGGACTGGACACTGGACATCGTGTTTAGTCCACGGGGAAGCAGTGATCTTTACGGCTGATTGAAACCTCACTGACCACACGCACCAAATCTGGACACACCTGATTTCTTACACACCCAAAATAGCCAAGAGAGATTGTAAATTCTATTGAAGGGAGAGATGGGGAGAGAGAGAAGTGGGAAAATGAGAAGAGAGATAGGGAGGGAGAGAGAGAGAGAGATCAGTGAGATCAAGGAGGAGGGAGCGAGAGTAAGAGAAAGAGAGAGAGAGAGAGAGAGAGAGAGAGAGAGAGAGAGAGAGAGAGAGAGAAAGGCAGGAGGGTGAGAGAGGGTGGGTGGGTGGGCGAGTGGGAGAGAGAGATCAGGAAGAAGGAGGAGAGTGTGTGAGAGAGAGAGAGAGAGAGAGAGAGAGCGAGAGAAGGAGGAGAGTGAGTGTGAGAGAGAGAGAGAGAGAGAGAGAGAAGGAGGAGAGTGAGTGTGAGAGAGAGAGAAGGAGAGTGAGTGTGAGAGAGAGAGAGAGAAGGAGGAGAGTGAGTGTGAGAGAGAGAGAGAAGGAGGAGAGTGAGTGTGAGAGAGAGAGAGAGAGAGAGAAGGAGAAGAAGGAGAGTGAGTGTGTGTGAGAGAGAGAGAGAGAGAGAGAGAGAGAGAGAGAGAGAGAGAGAGAGAGAAGGAGGAGAGTGAGAGGGAGGGAAGGCGGGGGCACCGTGCGAGGGGATTAGTCATGGGAAAGTCGAGCAGAGAATTTGAAAATGCATTTGGAATTCCTGGATTTTGGAATGCTATGGAGAGTGTGTGTGAGTGTGAGCATGAGAGTGAGAGTGGGAGAGTATGAAGAGGTGTATGAGTTGGTGAGAGAATGGAGTTATGTTTCTGTGTGTCTGTCTCAATGTCTGCCTGGGCCCACAAGTGGGAATATCAGTGTCCCTTCCTCTGCTCTCTTCACTTCTGACCTCTGGTCCCCAAGTTGACCTTATTGACCCGACACGTGAAATATGAGCCTGGAAAAGCCAGCGCTCCATATGGCCGAACCCTCTCTGTCACATCCATCTTGCAGCACTTACTGCCCCTCACAACAAACAGTCAAGCCGTCTCAGCCTATCACATCCTATTAAACACATCTGTCAGGGGGACAGAGAATCCCACGCTTCACGCTTAATGCTGATGAAAAGCTCCGTTTAAATTAGGACGATCATCAATGCTGTTTATGTAGATTAAAGTTACATTAAACCCATAAATACTTAATGATGCCGTATCACATAAAATACACAACATCAAAATGAAATAAAGCTAAAAAATGGATGAAAACCAGGATCTTGCTCTGTATGAGCACATTGCTGCAAACACACACATGCAGAGATGTGTGCACGAACAGCGTGCTCCATAATCCTGAGTGGGCGTATTTTGCAATACTGATGAAAAAGGGAAGAAAAAAAAACATTTTGAAGCTGTGGAATTTTGAGGAGGAGGCAAACAAAGTTAAAAAAGCAGAGCTAACTCGATTTGAGCAAGGCGGGTCCAATTGGGTTAGCAGTCATGGAGTTTCAATTAACATAAAGCAGGGAATGAGACCAAGGAGGAGATGGAAGCTTGTTTCTCTTCAGGAAAGCTCTAAGACTCTGAATGATAATCTGAGGCAATGCAAGGGAAAATATGAAGAGCCGATGAAGGAATATAATAATTTGATGTAAATTATTTAAATGCAAATATATATATATATATATGCTATTCTGTATTTACTATATATTCCTCAATATTTTTAGTCTATTTTTATATACTAGATTTATGCTCAATATCTATATCTACATATATCTTTTTTTTTTAAGTAAAAAATAAATAAATAAATAAATAAATAAATAAATAAATAAATAAATATCTAGTATATAAAAATATTGAGGAATATATAGTAAATACAGAATAACATTGTAAGATGACAGGAATGGCCTAGTGGTCAGGTAGTCGGCCACAGGATCGGAAGATTGTGGGTTCAATCCCCTCACCAGTAGGTTGCCCTGAGGTACCCTTGAGCAAGGTACCGTCCCCGTCACTGCTCCCCGGTCGCTTTCATAGCTGCTATGCTGGTGTTTGTGTGCATGGGTTAAATGCGGAGGTCCAATTTCGTTGTGCTTCACTGTGTGTTCTCACAATGACAAGAACAGTCACAATTAATTAAATATAAATTCTAATAACATAGAACACAAAACTGAAAAGGATTTAAGATAAAAAATTGTTCCATTTAAAGTTTAGGTTAAAAATATAAAGGAACATATTGGCTGAATTATATTACAGGGCGATATACGTCAGGGTGAAAATGAGAAGTAAGAGAAAATAAGATAAAAGGTAACGAGATTTTAACCCTGCTTCAACTGTTTCGGGAAAGCTGACACACACCTCGCAGATGTCACGGGTTATTTAAGCCGAGAGCTCCTTTCTTTACAACACAATCAGTGTTTCTGTTTGCTTAAAGGTGAACCATACCAGAAGAAGCGACTCATCAACAAATACATTTCACCTGAGAGGAAATGAGTCATTCCCACATGTCAGTCAGCGAGAAAAAAGCATGCAGGTCCAGTCGATCAGGTAGTTCACCTGTAGAGCGATAAGAGTGGCAGGTGCAGTTCAGTGCAAACAGGGTGTAACTGTGAACGAATTCAGCTTCTATAGGAGTAAACAGCAAATGCTTTTAGTGACTAAGGCTGAGGCTGAGGCTTTCTAGCATGAAGTTAGGGTTGCCTCCCTCTCTTTGTCTCTTACCCTCCACCCTGAGTGAGGAGGGGCTTGGGTCTGTGCCACAGAGGCCGGGCAACGCGGGAAAATATGGCAGGAATTCAGCCTGGCATAAACACAGTCGCCTACAGCAGGCTGGTACAGCATCAACAGCACTGCTGTGCTTGGACCTACCACAACCCTGCTACAATCTCCAGCAGGCCGGCCTGACATGCACATTGTGACACGAGGCGGCAGGAAATCCATCACGAAACTGTGAAAAGCAAGAACAATCTGCAAGACTTCCCGTCACGCACTGATCCTTCTTTTCCTCCATCGAGGCAGAATTCTTTAAGTCAGGCTCAGCAGCAGCTCCCAGTGGCAGGTGGCCTGGAGTAAACTTTCTGCGGCTCATTTCCTAAACGCTCGTGTATTTTCTGTGCTGTATCTCACACCTTTCTCAGAACATGCCGAGACCGTCGCGTTAAGTCGTGTGTTTGTGGTAGCGTGGTGGGAAGGTGTGAATACTTTACATTACTTGCTATTTGGGCAAGTCATTTGCTTGCTCTGGGCAGCGGTGGCCTAGTGGTTAGGGAGTTGGCCCTGTTTTGGAAGATTGTTCGATTCCCTCATCAATAGGTTGCCCTGAGGTACCCTTGAGCAAGGTACTGTCCCCGTCACTGCTCCCCGGGTGCTTTCAATAGCTGCCCCCTGTGCACGTATGTGTATGGGTGAAACACAGAGGTTGAATTTCGTTGTCTTGTGCTGTGCTGCGTTTCACAATGACAAGAATAGTCACTTTCACTTATTTATTCATGTAGCTAAAGTAGGTTTGAGGTTGTTGTGCTCGGGGTGTTGGAGCACAGGTGTATTGTGGGAAAAAAGTCACAGATGTAAAATAATGCAAATGCTGGCACCTCATCATTCAGACACCAAGCTCACAGCAAATTTGTACTTAGTTGGTTTATAAAGCACTGATCCACTTGAAGGTACGATTTACTACGGTTTGTAGTACTGTAGTAAATTGCACATGTTCCATCCATCTTTCTGTCCATCCATCCATCCATCCATTTACTTGGCTGTCTATCCCAGCCATGCTTACAGGAGTACATGATTCTACATGTACATTAAAGGAAAGACCAGCGAGAGATGCTGCGCTCCCATCCATCTCTGTCCACTGCTTCTGTCCATTAACCACATGTCCACTAATTTCAAACAGCCTAAAATCTGGATGGTGTTTGAATACCACAGATGCATCTTTACATTTTTTTTTACTGTTCAGTTCAACAAGGGCTCTTTCATTGCCATTGGAAGTAGAAAAGGAGGAATTGCACCGTTAGATTGCAGATCCTTGTTGATGTGCAGCCCAGATGACAATTTCCTTTAATATGTACAGTTCTGTAGTGTAGTGCAGTGGGCGGACCTGCAGCTTGGGGCCCCCTGCAGTTTATGCTCGTCATTCCCCACGTTAGTGTTTCCTGTTCTTACTCAAGTCCGTCCATTTAATAACACATGAGGAATCTAAGCTCCAAAAGCCCATTTTAAATCCAGTGCTCACAAAAAATGCACACATTTCCATTTTAATCCACCGAACAGCCTACAACAGCTTATGCACATGACGCTGCAGTGACAGGGTGTTGACTTCTTTTCCAACATGTTCAAATACAGGTCAGCCAATCAGAACAGAGGCCATTTCAATTTGTATGGAAATGGTTTGTATGGAACAAAGAGGGGTCACAGAACCACCATGCCAAACAAAACCAATGAGACTCTTTTTGGTCCATGAATCCAAATAAATGAGATCAGATGTAAAAGAATAAGAGATAAAAGTGTAGAATAATGAGGAACAATTCCTGTTTACGGTGTTGGTCACTCTACGCACCTCTGTGTGTGGCACCTTTTTAGTTGTACAAGGTGAAAACCCTGCCCCTACAGAGCTCATCCTCTTGTTTTTTGAGTCCCCAGTGGTTTCCCAACTCAAAATCAAAAATATTCAGGACGGATTGGCTGTATTTGCACATCATGTTGCTTAAAAAAAAAAGAGTCCAGACCCCTAATGAGCAGGCTGACAGTGTCAAAGGCAGAAAAGCATCCCAAAGGAAATGAGCAAGAAACCCTGAGAGGAACCAAGATCATGCAGTTTAATTATTTCATGTCAGAAAACATGCTTGAAAGTGCATGAAAGCAGATGTGTCTTGGAACATACACATAAAAAAATTCCAGTGTGGGAAAACTGCTCTTGTTTGTCTGCCACCACATCTATCAATGACCATAATGTTCACCAAGAAACACAACAAAGGGAACCATCATTTACAAGCTTATGGGTTTTTCATATCTGTGAACCCTTGAGCATCTGGGAAAACGATGTGTAGCTTCCATCAGAAAAGTAATTGTGAACTCCTGTCGCCAGAAGAAATGTATGGTTACTATGCAAGACCTGCTTCACAAAATCAGTCCATCGTTAAATAAACCAGGTGCTTCTGCTGGAACTTAAGTGGCTGGATTTTATCAAGCAGCCTGGAACCAAACCTGCACTCTACCCCAAATATCATTAAATGACTAAAAAACTAAAAATGAATTATATTTATGTATATTTATGCTTCTGCATGTTCGATTTATCAGAGTTTTTGCAGCTTAACATGTTGCCAAGATAAATATTTTTACATTTTTATTAGACTTCCTAAGATTGAACTATATTGGCTTATGTTCTAAACTAATAAACCACCAAAGAAAGCCAAGTTCACTGAGTGGAGTCACTGCTACACAACCTCTTTTCAAGCTTAACACAGGCAGTGCAAACATCATGCAGGAGTTCGTCCTTTATATTGACTTCAAGGTCAAGTAAGGCGGACCATTGATGACCACCTTCGACCACAGGGCCTGCAAACATGTGAAAGAGGCTTTAGTAAAAT
The DNA here is from genome assembly GCA_017165825.1 of Hepsetus odoe. Classification (NCBI taxonomy): domain Eukaryota; kingdom Metazoa; phylum Chordata; class Actinopteri; order Characiformes; family Hepsetidae; genus Hepsetus; species Hepsetus odoe. The sequence goes on along the minus strand of CM029385.1, from coordinate 11,813,783 downwards.
TCACACTTAAACAGAAAGTTAAAAAGTGAAATTTTAGCAAACCACTCCAAACAAAACCAGCATCGTTTAGTGGTGGACAGGGGGCACAACACGGTGAAGATCGCAATCTCACAAAAGACCAAGAGACTTGAAAAGGAGGCCAATCGCTCCGGGTTCACTATGAAGTTGACTTTGACAGAACTAGGTGAAATCATCCTGGGTGGATTCATCAGATCAGACAGAAGGAAAAGCTGGGATTGATCTCTATTGGTAAGGATTACAACCGAGTGATTAATGATACTGACAGTGATCTACTTCAACTCCAGGGTGACAGCAGCAAATCCGTTCGGCCTGTCACTGACAGTTATATTAACGATTATACAGACGATCATTAAAAATGTGCAAAAAATGTGCAATTTGAGAACAGCACATGTCTGCAGGTTGTGCTGGTAAAGAAGGAAACTGACCGAACTGATATGAAGGCTTTATGTCTAGTGGATACCCTGATTATCGCTGGAAAAGCAAAAGAATTCAATAATGTAAGAAAGCAAAGCTTATATGGCAAACTATCCTGTTTAGGTTCTGTAGAAAAAAGCTACCGAGACCTTGCTGCTCAGTTGTGTCCTAGAATGAAGGCTAGTTCTGATTTAACGACATATTCATAGAAAACACGCTATTGGACGTACAGTCTCATTTAGGAATGAGAAGAAAGACGAGCTCCCCACATAAAAGAATGACAAAAGAGTCAGGGGTAGTTTGATAAGAATTAACGGGGTGGGGGTGAGATATGATCTAAGGTTAGATCAGATGTTAGTCTGCTGTCATAATATTTATGAAAACACTCACATTGGAGCCGGGCGTATCATAAAACAGGTCGGACGGCCTGCTCGAACACCTGACGTGTTTTTAAATGCCGCATGTTTGCACAGCTCAAAAACAAGCCTTCTCTGATCCGAGCAGCCTTGTTCTTTCACTTTCTCTCACCATCTTTCATTGTGCCTCGTTTGATCAGACAGGAGGAGGGGACGGGCGGTTAAGTGCTAGCTTTGTTCTCGGCAGGAGAAAGGAGGGATGTTTCTATGGGGCTCTTAATCCGAGCAGATTTCTCACCACGAGAGGAGATAATAGTAGAATGTGCAGATTTACAATACTTTCAATCCTCTTTATGAAAGAAAGCCACCAGAAAGATGGAGGGGAGACAGAGAGAGAGAGAGAGGGAGAGAGAGAGGGAGACAGAGAGAGAGAGAGAGGGAGAGAGAGAGACAGAGAGAGAGAGACGGGGAGAGAGAGAGAGAGAGAGAGAGAGAGAGAGAGAGAGAGACAGAGAGAGAGAGAGAGAGAG